>JAOUQU010000028.1:7148849-7160684 GCA_028566735.1 Ammoglanis amapaensis
TCCTTTATTGTGTGTGTGTGTGTGTGTGTGTGTGTGTGTGTGTGTGTGTGTGTGTGTGTGTGTGTGTGCGTGTGCGTGAGAGAGAGGGTTTCGTAATAAGGATGACCTCCTTATGACCTCCTTGCTATAACTAACCAACACGCTGTCAGTCCGGTACAGACGCCAAGGGACGTCACGACAATCCGAACAATTATCATCTCTTTTAATCTAAAATTAATAGATTAACCCTTTAACACCAAACGTATCGTATCTGGTACATGATTTCTGGAGACCTCCACATAAATTTTTTTGTTTGTTTGTTCAGAAGGACCAATAAAGGCACTATTTCAAATTCTGTCAATAGATTAATGGTTTGGGCTTTATAGGTTATGTGCACATTTTCACTTTGCTCATTAGTGTTTTTATTTTTAATCTATTGATTTTGTCAGCGTTGCTAATATCAGAGGGGATCCCGTATGTGCTGGACATTTCAACCTCTGGCTTGGGAGATGAAATCATTATTAAGAGTGCAAACACAGCGTTTTTATTTCTTCATGTCTTTAGAAAAGCGAGCGAGTATCAGCACTTTTATTTCTCTTCTTCATTAGACTAAAAGTAACGACCCCAGCCTTCCTCCCCCGGAGCAAAATCTTTTCCCATTCGGATTCTCACGGTTAACACCGTGATTTTTATTTTGTTATAAACTCAACGGTTTGCTTTGACATAAAGGAATGAAACATGGATTTCGTCTCTAAACCTCGGTGGTCTTAACTATTTCTTCTGGCTTGCCGCTGATACGTAGTCGCAGGTATTTCACTTGGCTTGCTTGAAAAGGCCGGTGAATAATAAGCATGAAATAACCTCTCGACTGTCACTGATACAGATGTGGCTGCTAACCACGACCGACCGGGCTGCTGGGTGGAGAGACGTTTAAAGAAAAAGCAAACCGGTCGCCAAGTGGATTCTTTTTTTGATCCGCCATATGTTTTGCATATCACTTGGGTGAATCTGGAATGTTCTGCTTTATGTTGTGGATGTTGTGGTTCGATATGTCGTGGTTTTAAGTGGACGTATCGCGCCCCGTTTTGAACAAGTTAGATCTGTGGGCTCTACAATGCATGTCCATGAAGGTCCATGCACAAAATCACTTTCACGTGCAGAGAAATTACAAGTTTAATTCGTTGTAACGCCCTGTTTTTGAGCTACGTCGCGTATGCTAACGAGCCGTTGCCGGAACCGCTCTACTTTCTCTGTGTTTACGCTTTTTTAAAGCTTTTAATAAACTTTAAAAAGCAGATCTTGTCCGATTTTAATATGCATGCCTTTCATAAATGATGGAGCTATAAAATGTCTTGGTCATGTACAGACTGGGATATTTTACATGTCCGTGGTTCAGTCGTGAAGTTGTGCTAGGAGAAGACGTGAGGAGTCGTGATTTTACCGCCAACAACACAACACTTCCTGTGGGACTTTTCCCGTGGGACCTTCATTTACCTGTAACCGTCACGTTCCTCTGATACGCGGTTCTGGTGCCGTTAACCAGGTGATTCATGAGAGGTTCTAACACAAACCAGGTCATTTTTACATCACAATATCACGGAAGTCAAAACGGCTCCTTTCTCCTGACATAAAAAAATTATGTAATCATTTACTGTTAACCGGTGGATGGATTTTAATCAAACTGAAGGACGGATTTGGCAAAAATTAGATACCGTGCGTGAAAGTATTTTATTTTTAAACATATTTCAACACTTAAGTCATTTTGACTGCTGTCTTTAGAGATCACCACAGTGCATCATGGTCCAGCATTATTGATTTGGCATCGTTTTACGTCCCATGCCCTTCCTAACACAACCCTCCTATTTACCCAGGTTCGGGACTAGGCACTACAATGAACTGATCAGCACCTGATTGTTTTGGCTTTTCCGACGTGTCGTCAGTGTGGTTCAGTTCATTCCCAGAGTCCCGTTTCTCGGTTCAGGTCTCATGTGGTTCCAGTGAAAACAAGCGCCGCATTTATTACATCCGTTCCCGTTATTAAATCCGGTGTCTCCGACACTTATACTGTCATTTTACTTGTGGAATGTTCTCCTATTCCCTCGTTAGTAATTATGTGATTATTTCTTGTGCCCGTATAAACAGGGCTAATTTGCTCGCTCCTGTTAGTCTTTGCCACACACGTCTCGGCTTATATCAGAAACAATATCACCGATCTTCAGGTTGTTGGAGCCAATTCGGTGGTGGACAGATTATCTGTCCGAACAGCGACGACTTGCCAGTGAAAGCGGAGCCCTGGATCGCCTTCAAATATTTAAGCACTGCTTTAAAATATCAAGCGAATTCTTGATTTTTTGTGTGTAGGGGGCAGCATGGTGCTCTAGCAGCAAGTGACCCGATACGAACATCTAAACTGGTTTTATTACAACTACATCAGGTTTATTATACTCTAGTAATATACTTCTCAAAGTCCCGACCGCAACCCTGTTGATAATATGCGGTAAAATGTATAAATTCTGCCGAGCAGAGCGAACGTGCCAGCGGAAGTTCTTCCAGAAGCTCGCTAATGACATTTAAAAAAAGTGGCTTGTGACCGAGATAGAAACGATCATTGCCTCGTAGAACCAAATACTACATGTGTATATATTTCTGATCATAAAAGGTCAAATCAATAGTATTAAATATAAACAGGTTTGTTAGTATTCCAATAATAAAGCTAGTCTGTGAAGCTAATGATCCACAGCTGCTCCTGGTTTTGTCACGATAGCTCTAGCACCTAGCTCACGTCGTCCTTCACGTCCATGTCCGCGCTGGTAAATGTATTGTTTTGAAGTCTGCTAATATCATTATTAATAACTCTAATCGATATGTCACAAAACAGGTCTTATTGTCCTCTTGAGGTTCGTTTACTTTTTGTTGTTTACTGTATCACTAATGATCCACAGCTGCACCGTCGTAACTCCGGTCAGCTCTTTCTCCGTCCCACGTCCATCATCATCATGTCTGGTTTGGTGTCCGTCGTGTTGATGTTGCCTGATTCAGCTTGATCGGCGTTAAGCTCAGGTCACGTGTAAAGCGTGTGGCGTCTTTTGCGACCCGTGTTGTGATGTAAGCAGGGTAACGATGTGAGCAGGGTAACATTGTTAGCGTAATCTTTACACTGGGCTGCTTCTTTTGTTTCTGGTCCTGAAGGGAAACGGCGTTGGTTTCGAGAGCTGCCAGGATAAATTCAGTCGACGATAAGATGATAAGCTAAGTCCTGCATAATTGCTTGTAATTTAGCATGAGGTCATTGTTGCCGTGTACGTCTTGGCTGCAGCCGTTGGTGATTTTGTTGTTATGGTTCACGGACAATTTGCCCAGTTAATTCGGAAGGCTGTACGGTTGCATTCAGGCTCTTTCAAATCTCAAACCCATTTCACATCCCAGTCTTAAGCTTTCGGAACGCTGTACACGCGCGTGTGCGTTCAGTACCAATCAGCCATCGGTGTGAGTGTAAGTACGTTCATGCCAGCAAGCATTACAACTACTTATGACATGTTATGTAGTGTTTCACTGGTCCGTGCGTTTACTGGAGCTGCGCTCGTTTCTGCACTGGAATCCTCTGATAAATATTCTGCCACATATTTATTTTATTTAGCTTATCTGAGACGCCAGGCTAATAAATGTCACCGTTTATGACAGAATGATTCCGCACCGTATCTGCCTCCTGTCTGGCTCAGATTAGCACCGTGGCTCTCGGCAGAGCTCTCCCGACGTGCTGTAGGTGTTTGTTTATGTTTGAGGTTCGGGCTCAGGGAGTTAAGTTTAAACGGTTTAGGTATTGAGGGTTAAGTCTTCTCATCCACCCGGCTGGAGAGGAATCCTCGAAAACCACAAGCTGTAGTAACACGAACAATTGGGTTCGATGGGGAGTTCGTATTTACGTCTGCATCCAGGTTGTGATGGAAAAGCTTTCCGCACGTCTCGGGCTGGACAGGAATGAACTCTGGAATGATGGTTCGGTTTTGTTTTTTATCACACACGGGTTACATTGATTTCAGTCTGTCCTGTGTGAGGACTGTGATAGTTCGGCACTTATGACGTTCCATTAAAACCTGCATGTTCGTTTCAGAAGCATCGTTAAGATAATACACCTCTCTGATCTTGGGTTAATTATCCAAGCTTGCTTTTAATACCACGCCTGTCTTTAAACTTAATGGTTCACATTTACAGCCGGGTCGAGGTTTAGAGACGTTGCAGGTGCACAACGGATGGAACGATGTGTTTAAAAAAATTGTCTTTAATACTTTTTAATATTATTTTCATGCAACGTAAAAGCTTCAGTCTCAACAGGCGGTCAGTGGCTTATCGGCGTCACAATAAATCCATCCATTAAATCTTGGCAGGTTCCTGTAAGTTCTTTTATTATAATCTTAAAACTCATGACAGTCAGGTGCTAACGCTTGTATACATTTTATACTTAAAGATCATTTATCCCTGGGTGGAACATTTACTGCCAAGTTTCCAACCTCAGTAGAATAAAAAAAAGGTTTCATATCACATCAGTAGTTGGTGAAGTGAATGTTTTAGGAATAGAATGTAGAATATTATTTGTACCACAGTGCTTTCTACACACACACATTCTCAGGGACTCAGCAACCCAATCCCTGCAGTGAAAGACACATTTAATGAACCCACACACACACACACACTCGGGGGCAGCAGTGAGCACATATGCTTGGAGCGGTGAGCAGTCGTTAGGGGTTAAGTGGCCTTGCCTGGCTCAAAGGCACGTCCGTCGTGAACCTGTCGGCTCTGGGAACCGAACCGGTAACCTTCTGATCACAAACCCAGTTCTCGAATTAAAGTGAGCGAGCATAACATTATGACCGCATTCCTAATATTCCTAATATTAAATCGGTCCACCCTATTGGGTTAGTGGTCGTCCGGCCTTCGTTCCAAATGAACAAAGACTAAAGAGTCTGGGTCACCTGTGACCCTGTCATCAGTTTCGGAGACGTTCAGTATTACGCTCGCCCTTTTCCTCTATGAACAGGAAACCGTTTGCAATCAGACCCCAACTCTAAAACGCTTTAATTTTCTTTTTATGTTCTTGTTATTTATATTTAACGCTGAGCATAGACGAAGATAGGCGTATAGTTGTGTAAAGCACAGCCTCATCACCACTGTCCCGAGTGTATAGTGCACTATAGTGCAAGTATAATGAAGAAGGAACGCCGATCTGGAACTGGATGTTAGATCTCCGGAGTGAATCACTACCCACTAGGACGTTCAGGTCCAGAAGAACTTCTTCCGCTTCAAAGTAAAATGGTTTATCTTTGTGGTAGCGGTAGCGTTATGGGACGTGCATTTTCCCTCGGGATAACTGCCCCCGAATACACGTACCAAACAAAAAAGCGTACCCTGGTGTAAGAAGCGTCTCTTTGTAATATTCATGTCTATATGCATGCATTTGTTGCCGTCTATTCCGAAAGGTTTCCTCAGAAATATGGCAGAGGAGAAGCCTATTGTGCTGGACGTTTCAAATGAATACTTTCTAGGCTGCAAGAAGATGAATTAATTCTGCGGTCGGTGTTGAGTTACACGATCCTAATGGCCCTTAGTAACTTATTTTTTAAATTCTGTTCCAGATGATTTAAAGCGAGATCTTTGCCAGCTGTACTGGATTCTGTTCTCGATTGAGTTCTGATCGATCCACTTTCGACCTACAGCAAGTGAAAGAAAAGAAGAAAACAAAACCAAAAAAAAAACACATTTGCCCCCTGTTTCTAATTGTCCCGTTTCATACTTCATCTCTAAAGACATTATCCTCACATGGTCGCTTCATAAAAGCTAAATTGTTTCATTTTAAAACCGATTGAGACAGAATTACAAAAAGACTGAATAGGGGGATGAAAGGGCCTCTTTCCCTCCTAGTGGGTTATGCTAAACCACTTATTTCAAGCTAAACTGGATTATAGACAAAAGGGACAGTGCTTGAATTCCTCAGCAGGCCCCCTGCCGCCCCTCCACCTCTCTCCCCGAGTGGCTGTCGAGGCCGGGGCTGCCTCGCACCCCTTGCTGTGCCCATAATTGAAGTCGTGTTTAGTTCTTTCCCAACGGCGTCCTCGTCTCATTACGGAGACGCGGCGAGGTGGTTTTGATGTGCGCTTGGACTTCCACCCCAGACCCCACAGGCCACGGGTCAGATTCGGAAACGCCCGGCATGAACGTTGCGTGCCGGGTCGTCGTTTAAGAAGTGACGCCGGTGTTTGAAATCGTTCAGAGGTTCGTTTTAGCCCGGAGACGTAACCGGCGAACGGTAAGAACACATATGGATGTAGTTAGAAAGGAGAGGTCCTGTCGACAACAGGCAGACTGGAAATGACACATTCGCTCGTACCGCGGTCACGCGGTGTGATGGCAGGACGTCAGAAAGTTCCGTGTGATTGATATTACGATTTACAACACACACACTTTCATTAGTTTGTTCTCGGCACTGCCGATACACCGGGGCGTTACAAACATACGTACTCATGAATAGACTCATTCTTGTTTATGGTTCAACTGGTTTTATCATGGTGGGACACACACTGAGCGAATACATTCAACACCTGAACAGACACACACACACGCACGAGTGTGTGCAAATTGAGGAGACCAAATTGTCCATGTTTGTCCACGTTTGATGTGAACGTTTCCTGTCATGGATACGACCCAGAGTTTAAAAACACGACATTAAAATGCTCAATAAATAAATAAATAAGTAAACAGTCATAAAACAAAATATCCCCGGTGTTTATTGGCTTATGCTGAAAATAAGAATTTAATAAAACACCAAAGCAGGATGTTGCATTTGGTTTAAACCTTCCTCTCCTGGGCACTTAGAAAGTTCCAGTAAAGGCCCCGTCAGCAGGAGAAACTGTTTATCGGAGGGGATATAGATCGGGATTTCCTGGCCAAGCGTCTGCACGTCGCAGAACGTACACATTAAGCATAGACAATACCAGGCGGTTTATGGATTGATGTAATTGGAAGAAAGAAAAAATCCTCCCTCCCTCCTTTACACACACAGACACCGACTCTTCTTCAGCCTTCTTCAGCATTTCTGAACTGAATTAGAATTCGACCCGTGAGCAAAGTGCTGATGAGCTTCGTGCTAAACGAACTTTTAGTCCTCCGGTTCTGTCCTCAGATCGGATCTTTATAAACCGGAGAGGCTGGAAATAAAGCAACAGATCTTTTGGTTTTATTAAGTATTGATAAGATTTGTAATTACCTTTATTAAAGAGAAAGTGTAACAATGCATGGTCGATTAATCGTTATATATATATATATATATATATATATATATTTATTATTATAATTTAGTTTGTTCTCTTAGTTTGCAAATCATTATTGAATTAAAGGAACTTTAAGGAGTTTTTTATTAGCACTTTTATTCTCTACAGATTGACATTTTCTAGGAACGCTGTGTTTTGAGCTACGTCACATTATTGGCTAATAAGCTGTTGCCGGAAACGCTCCACCTTCCTCACGAATTTGACGCTGAGGAAGATGAAGTTTAGACTAAATCTGGTTCATGGATTTAGTTCGGTCCGGTTCCACTGGGAGGCGCCGGATGTACGGTGGTAATACGGTTTGGTAAACTATTGCACGGCGTGACTGAGGATTTAGGTGTGTTTTTGTACACTGCAACAGACTGGTGACGTGTTCAGGTGTTTAGTGTATTCGACCAGGGAGCGTCACAACGGGGGTCTGAATAGGATAAAGGAGGTCGTTATCTCGAACTAATATAATGGATAAATAGGGAGGCTTTCCTCGGGATGTGTGACCGATATAAAAACGATTCCGGATCATCTGTGTGGCGACGGCAAGAACGAGAGGGGGGGGATGGGTTAGGGGGGACCCGAAATGAAAAAAGGGTAGGAATTATTTTAACACTGATCACATATTTACCCAGAAACCATCTGGACTGAAGGTTTCATTTCTGGTCTAAAGTCATAAACCAAGCAGAAAAAGACATCATTTGTTTCCTTTTCAGACTCTGAACTCTGTTTTCTTTCTGTCTTCAGAAGAAGAACATGCGTCTCCTTTGGAGTATGTTCCTCCTGGCCTCCTGGGGCGCCGTCCTGCTGGCATGTCGTATTTACTGGATGGGCAACAGACCTCCAAACTTCTCCAACTCTGACAACCCTGCTGCCGACTGTCCATGTTTCCTGACCAGGGCGCTTACGTTTCTGTATCTGCCCGCCGTCAACGTCTGGCTCCTTCTCTGTCCGGATATGCTGAGCTTCGACTGGTCCATGGACGCGCTGCCTCTCGTAAGGACCCTCGGCGATTGGAGGAACCTCCACACGGTGGCGTTCTACTCTGTACTTTTGGCGCTGGCGTGGTTCGGGTTTTACGGTCAACCCAGCAAGGCCAAGGAGACCAACGGACGAGTTCACGACGCCAATGGAAAGTCCAGCACAAACGGGCACGCTTGTCATCCCGACTACGAGCGCTCGATTCCGGATTCGGACTCCGTTCAGACCAACGGAAACGGGACCAGGAAGCCCTGCGTGGCTCGGACTTCACTGCCCACCACTGAGAATGTGGTGGTCTTCTCATTAGGATTGTTGTCCATCCCTTTCCTCCCGGCCACAAACTTGTTTTTTTACGTGGGCTTCGTGGTGGCAGAGCGGGTCCTGTACATCCCCAGCATGGGATTCTGTTTACTGGTAGCCGTGGCGATGAGGGCGCTCTGGATAAGACTGAGGAACCATTCATCCAGGACTCTGGTGCTCGCCTGCAGTGCTTCTGTGGTGCTACTTTTCGGAGTCAAGACATTTTTAAGGAACCATGATTGGCGCAATGAGGAGATGCTGTACAAATCGGGGATCGCTGTGAACCCTGCTAAAGGTCCGTTTCATATGCTGACCACTAGGGACGTAACGATGCACGATTTATATCGATATTCACTGTAGACAGCAGAGGGCGCCGCTGCTGCTGCCAAATTAGGCTCCATTTAAAATGGTTTGTGTCTACCTCAGAAAAAAAGGGCTGTTCATTATTTAAAAATATAAAAATCATATTAAATACAGTATTTTTTAACATAAGAGAAATAGATCCATAAAATGAAACTAATAATAATTTATCTTCAGTATCATTTTGTTTACAAATTATTTCATAAACTCAAGTTAGACAGTAATGCAGTGAGCACACATGCCCGGGGCCAATGGGCAACCCTAACCACCCACCACTCCCGGGGAGCAATTAATGGGTTCGTTGTCTTGCTCAAGGCCACTTTAGTCGTGACCTGTGGACTCTCGGAATCGAACCGACGATCTTCAGATCATAAGATCAGGCCACGGCTGGACCCAAACCCTAAAGCTTTACCGAATAGTGCTACAACCAGCGAGCTGTACTGTGTAATGTTTTACGTCTGGCAGAATTGTATTTTTTTAACTCATTCTGTTTCTTTTCCAGCCTGGGGAAACCTGGGTAATGTCCTGAAGAACCAGGGGAAGGTCGCAGAGGCTGAGCAAGCGTACAGGAACGCTCTGTACTACCGAAGGAACATGGCCGACATGCTGTATAACCTGTACGTGGAAAGCCGTTCATTATACATGCTGACGAAAGCGAACATTCCGGACGTCTGTCAGGGAACGTTTGTTTGTATCCGTACCCTCATGAATCAGCCGTGTGTTGCTGGGACTTTTCCTCGGGCACACGAGTCGGTGTAATCATAACAGCAATCCTACCATAGTCGAGTTAGGTTCCCACAGTCCAATAGTGAACAGTAGTGATCGCCGTGTGGGTGTGGATCTGCTCCTGGGAACCTACGAACCCCCAAAACCACTTCTACCCCATCGCTACCACCACCTTTTAATGTTGTTGTTGACTGATATACAGACACATGCTATTCAACAAGCTGCAATTGGTACTAAATACTCATGAACTCATAATTTAAGTCATGAATAATATATAATATTACGTTAATCCATATGTGATCCATATCTACAGACGATCGTAGCCGACGTTATTCTGATCCTTTCATTAGCAGACGTGACTAGCTCCTCATTTCCACCGTGTTCTTTATATTTATTTATTTATTTATTTATTTATTTCCCTCCTAGCGGCTCTTTAAAATGCAGTCGAGATCTAAACCTGGCTGCACCTCTGGGTGAACGGAGGCGATCGAAATTATCGATGGGGACAATTCAGCGATCGACACTGCTGATGCTGATACTCCTGGATTGACTTGACTTGCTTGATTTTTTTAATATTAAATGATTGTTTGCATCATTCGAAACATAAGCCGAGTCTATTTAGATCTTTTTGCTTTTTATTATTGTACGATGACGTGTTTTTAACAGGGTTGGTCTTGCTGTCGTGTGATCCGTTTCTCTAAACACGTTTAGCACATAAAGAACGAGACCCGTCGACTCCCGCCGGATGATAGAGGCTCATAGATCAAGCAAAGATTGAGGCTGTGAAATTGATAGTTTATCTTTTTCATAAAGCTTCGGACCACTTTATCTTGCTCGAGTCGTGTGACAGGTCTATTCTTATTATGAAACACTGGACGGAAGTCGGTAATACCCCCGGAACGGGGTGGCATCCATCATGAGGCTTTTGGCCGAACCCGTCCTTTTTATAGCGCTCCTGATAGCACGGCTAAGATTTAAACCCAGATCTGGGTTCTGAGACCTGTAATAACCATCAGCGTGTTGTGTTTCGGTCTTATTTTAGGGGTTTGCTCCTACAGGAGAATGAACGATTCTCTGAGGCTCTACATTACTACAAACTTGCCATTGGGAGTCGACCAACTCTGGCTTGTAAGTGCACTTTATTAAAATATGGATAATTACAGTTTCAATCGAGCTGTGTGGGTCGACACATGTGTGTGTATGTGTGTGTTGGTTTGTCCATTACTGAATCAGATGTCCGGATCCTTAAATATCGATAAATACTGGATTGAGCAAAGTTATTGGGCTGTCCACTGATGGCTGGTTGTATGGCGATGGGACCCCAGTGGTCCCCAGCATCAGATTGTCTGTGTTAACTATATACAGTGATATAAGCAGTCACGCACCCTATAGTTTAAATAACAGTTCCCGTCGCCAACCTTACAGTGATTCATTGGGAAATTAGGGCTGTAAAACAGATAAGAATTGATTCGCCTTCTAGAAGCGAAGAGACTTGATTATCTAATCCGGTGCATTAAACGGCAATTAAACTGTGCAAATAAACACACTAATTCAGCAGCAGTTCATCATGGCTGGTGCATCTTATCCTGCCAATACTTCTTCTCATTCCACTACTTCCAGTGTCAAAAATATATATCGGACCTCACAGGTGACCATAAGTTGCTGATTTATCTGCCCGAATAAGCCTCGGTCCTTCAGTCCTTCCCCAAACCCCACTGAGCCTAATGATCCTCAGCGTGCCCGGTAATGAACAACAACTTTCACATCTTATACTTAAAGTTTCTACTTTCTTTCCCACGATCCCAGCGGCCTACCTGAACACGGGCATCGTCCTGATGAACCAGGGCCGCTTGGACGAGGCCAAACGGACGTTTCATACCTGCGCCGACATCCCGGATGAAAACCTGAAGGATCCTCACGCACACAAGAGCTCCGTCACCAGCTGCCTTTATAACCTGGGCAAGCTGCTGCATGAACAAGGCCAGCAGGAGGTAAAATTGTTTTGTTTTGGTTATTTAATGAATTTCCGTCACTGGAAAGTGTAACTCTGCCATTTTTATTCATGTCAGAGGATCGGCAATCGCATTTGCCCGATCATGTACACTTTTAAATAGAACATTCATCAGTTTTTGTCAACTTGTATTGATTGGACACAGTTTGGAAACTCCACTAACTCACCAAT
>JAOUQU010000028.1:7214960-7227369 GCA_028566735.1 Ammoglanis amapaensis
GGCTTTTGATTAATATATACAAAGGCACAGAGCCTGGGGGTTCTTGGTCATAGAAACTTATGATATTTATACTTACATACACTCAGTGTGTATGTGTGTGAGTGTGTGTGTATGTGTGTGAGTGTGTGAAAGAGAGAAAGAGAGAGAGAGACTGGGGCTATCCAGGTGACTTTGACTTGGTAGCAGAGGTTGACAGATTACTAAAATATTGGACTCAAGTGAAAAGATCTATTGATAATATGGTTATAACACGAACATTTGAGTCAAAACAATCCACTGATGTAAAAGGTAACATGTCAAAAATATCAAAGTTCCTGTTGAGATGGGTCGGTGTGGTTAGGGTTCGAATGAGTTAGTTTTTCTATAGGAGGAATCTGGTTTCCCTCCGCATGTCAAACACTAAAGTGTGAACATGAACTCCTGCTTTTCAAAAAAAAAAAAGACTTGTGCTGGAGCTAAATATTCTTCTTGCGGAAATCAACACACTTTTTGTATTACAGCATGTTGTGCTACCGCAGTGATGAGTCTTCGCTCTCCTCCTCCTCCTCTTCCTCTTCTTCCTCCTCTCGTTCACTTTCACGGGGGATGAATTCTAGGGCACTGGAAATCCCGCTGAGGTAGCACTCCGAGTCTGCCAGCTTGCTAGAGAGAAAATACTGCTGTGCTGACAAAAACGAATCATGGAGCCAATATGATCGGGGTGGGAGGGGGGGGGGGGGTTTGGTAAAGCATGATGGGATGGGAACAAAGCCCAGTTCTGCATGTCACTGTTCTTGGTACAGCAGCTTGTTTTTGATATATAGTTTGCATGTTCGCCCCATGTCTGTGTGGGTTCCCACTGTCTAAAGGCATGCAGTCAGGTTCATTTGGGATACTGAAATTGTCTTGTGTGTAGGGTCTCTATACCCTTCAACAGACTTGCAGCATCTTCAGGTGTTAAGTGTATTTGCCCCATGTGCGTCTTTATGTGCGTGTGTGTGTGTGTGTGTGTGTGTGGGGGGGGGGGCTTGTAAGTTAGTTATTCGCTAAGTATGTGACCCTTGATAGGATCAAGCGGTGGTAACTATGTAATGAATGGATGAGTGCACATATTGGTGTATGGATGGATTTTGAAAAAACATTCAAGCTGTCAATGGTCAAGCGTTCTCATACTTTTGGCATCATTGTATAGATCAGTGTCTTGTTTAAGTGACTTTGTTTGCAGATGGCTTTGATGCACATTTCTAATAATTCCTTTGAACCTTTTGATCTACGCCGTTCCTTTGATCCAGCTGCTATGATGTCATGGTTGCCCTGGGTTACCTGTTGGTCCTGTTTGATTTTTTTGCTTGACTGAACAAAGCCGTGATGGTTGAGAGGCGGCTGGGTTTGACAGCGCTGATCAATTTTCAGCTGCTTTTCTCTATCGGCGAGACAAGGGTTACATAAGGTACTGCAGCAGAAATGTGGAGATTCGAATTCCCTTTTCTTGTCCAAAAAAGGCTCCTATTCATGTTTAGTGTCTTATTCCAGTTCACTAAGTATAAGGTTACAATTTTAAGAAGTAAAAATGGCATTACAAATGTATTATAACAATCCATCCATCCATTGTGTTGTTTTTACCACTGCATAATACATCTGACCTGGGGTTTAAAAAAACATGATGCTCAATAAATAAAAAAAATAGTGACACACACACAATACAATTTCAGCATCTCCAGTTAACCTGACTACATGTCTTTGGACTGTGGGAGAGAACCAGAGTACCCGGAGGTACTTTGCTAAATCAATTGCGTAGCATGTGATCCACTGTAGCGTAGCTTAACAGGGCAGTTGGCTTAGCGGTTGTGGTAACGGACTCGAGATCAGAAGATTGCTTGTTCAAGCCCCTGAGCAAGGCCCCTAAATTGTTCAAGATGGTGTTTGTAAGTCACCTTGGATCAGCTGTTTATCCACTAAATGCTGAAAATGAAATATAATGAAACAAATTACTGTAAATTATAGTCACTATAGTCACTATTCAACATTCACTCATACAAGACGCACTTGGATGTGCAGAATTCTTTCTGAAATGTTCCTGAAGCTGTTTCAGAATCTTCCTCTCCTCCTCCTGCAGAATCTCCTGCACAAAGTAAGCCATACCCTTTCCGAGACTACAATACCGTTCGACTGAGACCCATAAATACGGTAAAACTCCTACATTTCTCACTGTTTATTAGTAGGTGAGAGTTGAATACGTTCAGGTTTATGTTCTATCTGTGTAAAACTGCAGCAGGTTATAAGAAGGTGCATGTGTTCCTGTCCGTGCATGTGTTCTGAGTGAAGTGGGACCCATGTGTACTGCCTGCAGGAGGAAATGTTACTCAGAGGATGTTTTTAAAAAAAAAAAAACCTGCCTTCTGATTCACGTCATCAATGCTCAAGGTTGCAGTCCAGATAAACAGCTGCAGCATATCTGAAGGGGAGGATATAAATACTCTGACGTGCAAAGATGTTCAGCTATTCAGCTCTGTATTGCTGTTTCTCAGTCATCAAGAACAAGGAATAAAAGGTTGCAGGCTCGTGTTAGGATGAACAAGGATTTTCCTGTCTGGTCGTCATCTGGTTTAAAGGGGACGTGCGCTGGAACATGTTTGAACTTTAAATCAGATCTGTTGTTTTTATATGTGAAAAAAGGGTAAATTAAATAGGAAATATTTATATCTTCATATTTTAGTTAAAATATATCTGTGAGCTCGAATGTATTGAAATTATATATATATTTTTCATAACAAATGCCAAATTTCAGAGCTTTACTGTAACCACCTTTACCAGACAAGATAAACAGGATTGTATTCACTAATGACTGCTGAATCTCAGCTCCACTTTTTGTAAACCCACCTTTGTTACACAATGATGTGGGAACTTGAGTTGCACTCATATGGTCACAAAGTCAGCGAGCATTATGGGAGATGTACGATTTTACAATGTATTGCAATAAACTTGTATGGCTTTTAAAATCAGTCCTGAACTTGGCCTTGATTTGCATCTGTGATGCATCTGAGATTTCAATGATTTATGACTGAACACACTGTTGAAAGCGGCATGAAAGTCTGCATATCCGTAAGTATACATACAAAGGTTTTAGGATTAATTTGAGGCAGTTCAGCACCATCATTAACTTTTGATCACAGTAAAGAAGGTTGCAGTGTTTTGCATGTTGGTCAATATGATGCATTACAGATGTGAAAGTAATTACAAAGATGAAACAATTACTGAACCTTGGACACAAATTTTGTTGGAGCAGCATATAAACACAACAAAAATGGGTGCAGTAGTGCAAAGGTCTTAGTGTATATAAATCTTGTAAGATATTTGGAGTTAAATTTAACCCCGAGGAATGTTGTATTTTTTGGTGAAGGTGCAGAAGATCTTTTCACTTGTATTAAATTATCAGCTTAATTAATTCTTGCATTGCTTTTACAAGCGTTAAATAGAACTACAATGATTATGTCTAGCTACATTCCACGTTGTCTTTTGTTGTCGTAAAGCATTTAGCATATCCAAAGTGACTTATAATGACAATATACAGTCTGAGCAACTGACAGCCTAACTGCTCAAGGGTCCAACAGCAGAAATCTAGCAAGGGTGAGGTTTGATTGTCCTTCGTATTACTAGCTCTTTAACCTAACCACTAGGCTACGCTGATTCTATTGCCAAGAGTAGAATGTAAAAGATGTAGAAGATTAAATTATAAAAACAACCCATTGTATATACTGTTTAGTGCTTTAAGTCCACAACTGATCATTAAAGATGCACTCAAGGAGTTTCAGTTTGAATGGACCCGAGGCTCGCCAATTTATAATTGTCTGTTGCTTGGAGAGATGTCGACCCTTATGTAACAGGTGCATTGAGCTTTTTGTAATCTGACAGTTATAAAACGTATATTAACAGTTATTATCTGTGCCTGATCTGAAGGACTTGGTGTTGCAACAAGTGGGAAGGAGGTGCGCATGCGCAGAACCAATCGCTCGCGCTGCAGTACTGAGCTCGCGCACTCTGTGGATGTGACGGTTACTTTCATAACGGACACACCGGACTCGCTTCGTGTTTATAACTTCTCGGAGGTAAAATATATCATTTATTTATGTTAATATCAATTAGCGACGTTTATTTATGTAATTATTCACACGCGTGTAACGTTACAGACGGATTCGGATTCCCTGAAGTGGCTGGATAACCTGTTTATTCTGTAAACATTACGGAATGTGTTGATAGTCACATTTTCGCCGAATGTATTGAAATTATATTATTTTTTTCATAACGAATGCTTAACGTCAGAGCTTTACAGTAACCACTTTTGCCAGACAAGATAAACAGTATTTTATACACTTTCGACTACCTCCGCTAGGGGTCGCTAACATTGCTATTGCAGTTTTTACGCTAGTTGTCTTTCCTGAGACAACCCTCCTATATATCCGCGCTGGGGACAGCACTGCTTTATGTGTCCTTGGCTAGGTACCTATGGTCTCCAATTAATTTGGCGCCAACAGTGGTAGAAAACCGGAACATCTGGAGGAAAGTTAGACATAAACAAGTGGAGAACATGCTCCACAAAGAAAAGATCGAACCCAGGAACTTCATGCTGTGTGAACAACACTGCTGCTCACTTGGCCAGTGGCCATTGTTCACACACGTTTACTTACTAGTGAACACACACTAGGGGGCAGTAGTGAGCAAATAAAACTGTTGCTGGGCAGCCCTTACCACGGTACCCAGGGAGCAGTTTGTGATTTGCTCACGAACACGAAGTCCAGTCAGTGATATATTTGTATCTATAGACATATAGAACCATCAACCATGTGACTATTGCCCATCAGTGCCTGATGCCTTAGCAACTCCACACAAAGTCCCCAGACCGCCACACCAGGGAATCGAACCCAGGACCTCTTGCTGTGAGGCAACCTAGCTATCCCATGAGCCAAGCAACCATGGCTTTTTGTAGGCAGTGGTGGTTTAGTGATTAAGATACAGGGCTGAAGAACAGAAGGTCAATGGTTCAAGCACCATTACCATTAGATTGGTTCCTGAGCAAAGCTCTTAATTCTCAATTACTCAAAAAAATGTGGTTTGCACATAATGGTTCCGTTGTTTTGGATAAATGCTGCTAAATGCATCTGTTAAATGCTCAAAATTAAAATGTAAAAAATACATTGTACAAATATTTAACTGCAACTTGTACTGTGTATTATTACCTATTTTCTGACTTTGGTTTGTATAGATGATTGCACTTCATTTTCTGTTTTGATTGTCTGAGCAAAGTATTTGCCTTGTACATGTAAACCACTTGTGTTAAAGACTGCAGTACCGTTGTAATGCTTTGTGTTTTGTGTAGGTTGACGTGTTTACATTCACATGGTGTGTGTGTGTGCGTGCGTGTGTGTGTATGTGTATGCAGGATTGGCTTTGTTTGCATATCAAAAGCAAAATCCAGCTCGATTTGATAGATTTTTCTTTTCTCATATGCATCTGCTATTGCTGTCAGTGTGGATCTTGTGCAGTGACTTTATTGAACTTCATGTTTGTCATTTTTATTTGGTTACATGAAGAACCTCAGCATTTCTGGGCTGATAAGTCACACAGCATCTGACTTGGGCTCAAAGAATAAAATGTCCTATTAACGATTACTTGGTCTGGAATGCATGTAATTGCACTATGGTGTGTATAAGTTATGTATGAGGTATGTGAGTGAACTATGATTTTTATGGTTTTATTACCGATATTACAGATAGTGGTTGGCCCTAGCATGAAATCTGCACAAATGCTCGGTGCATAATTCACAAAGAGTTAAATGTTTAGAATGAAAAATGCAGTGTTCACATCTGCAACAAGTGTTTATGAATAATATGTTGTGATAGATAATCTGTTTTAAACATGTTCTCACTTGTCTCCAGACAGCACAACAGCCGCTGTTCATTGGTGTGCGTCTACTATCACGTCTGTCATGCCTGTCCATTTGTCTTGTAGCTGATTTGGGTGCGAACCTTAATGCGAAATGATGTTTTATCTTGGGAAAAAATCGAATGTAAACAAGATGTCTAGTTTTGCATGCAGGTGATTTATTGTTCGACAGCAGTAAGTGCTGTTTAGACTTTGTGAGGAAGGTGTTTATCTGTCATGTACCGTTTTAAGGAATATCACCATGTGATCATACGATGTCTTTTTGATTTAGAACACTTTCGAAACAGCAGTTTACAGACGCTATCATTAGAGATGGGTATTGAGTACTTATATTGCACATTGTGGTGGGATTTGTTTCCCACAATGCACAATACAATACTAAACCTGTGAAACATAGTCTCAAATCTGATACCCAAGACTGCTTTGGACAACAATGTTTGTTTATTTAAAAAACACAATACCAGATGTTAAAGCAGTTCTTAATTACTGTGCAACAAAATTAGATTTAATGGTCTTGCTTAGGGACCCAGAAGTGGCAGAAGTTTTATAGAAGTTTGTGTGTGTGTGTGGGGGGGGGAATCTAAATAGGGACCATTTGCTATTGCTAGTTTTTGTGTAGAATTTTTTGTTTATCCGTGTTAGCATTGTGTACCCTTTTTCTGTATCTAAGAAAATGTTTCTTTATAAAGGTGTTAATGCCAGTTTAGGCTTATTTTTAGAATGTGCATATGAATTAGAAGTGTGATGTTATTCTGGGTCATGAGGGCTATGAAGGAGGATTGTTTTTTTTTGCTGCTGCTGCTGCTGGCGGTCTTAAACACTTTTATTTCTGCCTCTTCCATCATTTAAATACTTAATTAATGAAAAAAGTGTGCTTAAAAGTGGTGCTTCGTCCTCTTAGTGATTAGTGTCTGATTTCTGCTGTATATTTCACATTTATCACACATTCTCTCTCTCAGGTCTCACGTCTGGTGATCTGACCTTGGCTGATGTCCCTCTTCCAGTCATCCTGCAGTGCGTGTGTGTATGTGTGTGTGAGTGAATGATGTGCGCTCCATGGTGACCCATGGGCCGCTCTCCTGTCAGCCTGTCTACATTGAAGCTGGGGAGGTTAAAGGTTATCCGCAGGCAGCTGCTTCAGCGCTATGAGCACCAGCCGTTTGTCTCCTGCCTGGCTGGACTCTATGGCTGCCAGTGGAGACGTTACCAGAGGGCTAAAGCCCAGTCGGGGGAGTGCTGCTGCAGTCGGGTCAGAACACGCATGGACACACACGCGCACACACACACACAATTAAATGTGAGGCAATGACATTGCAAAACATTTTGGTCTGTTTAATTTTTTTTTACCTTCAGCTGGCTTAAATAAAGATTTTTTTAAATCTTAGCTACAATAATTTATATGGGGCCCAAGTAGGGAAAGAGGGACTTGACTTGTGTTTCTCTAGTCAAGTTGCATTGCTTAGTAACCTATTGTCTTTCAGCACTGACTATTCATTAAGCTGCCCATATTATAGGATCAGGTGGCACAGTTACTTAATGGTTAGCACTGTTGCCTCACAGCGAGAAGTCCTGGGTTAGATTCCCGGGTCAGTCCAGGTGATTTCTGTGTCTACGTAGGTGGACTCAGGGTACTCCAGTTTCCTCCAACAGCCCACAAGCATGCACTAGGTAGATTGGAGATCTGAAATTGTCCCGTAGATGCACATTTCCCCAGAGCACTATCTGTGGGGATGGGAGAAAGACCTGCAACCTACTCCATAAAAACAATGTGGAGAAACTCTGGGGGGATCAGTAGCTGTCCGGAGAGACCCCAAGGGATATGAATGGAAAAAAATAATAAAATTATAAATTATTTGTATTAAAAATACTCCAATAACATGCTTCCTTTTTAGTAGCTTCCCTGGAAGCAGCTGCAAATTATATACAAAATTATTTACACTAACAGTATTGTTTTTTTTTAACTCATGGTCTAAATCAGTTGCTCCTATTTCCTTGTTGTGCTTCATGTGCACACTTAACTTATGTTCAGTTTTGTGTTTTAAATATTATGTTAGAGATTTTTTCCGCATTCAGAAATGAGTTTTAGCAGACTGAGTAAATTAAATGAGTATTTAAAGCAGACTTCCTGAATCTAAGAGTAGCTTTTGAATGATTGAAACCTAGAGGGCATAAATGTCTAATGTCATTCTAATCATTTTTCTTACAATGCCACTGAACATGATTTGAATGAGTGTGTTCTTAGTACTAATGACTTGGTGTTTTCTTCTGTATTTTACAGTTGGAGTGCGGTAGTTTTGGCCTCATCATCATCACATTTTTCTTGACCCTGGGGTTTCTGTATTTCTGGAGCCAGGCTCAGAATGACTACGATGACTTTGATTGGTGAGTAGTGCCGAGTTATGTAATATTACCAAGCCTTTATGAAATACACTTGCTGAGATATAACTATTGTTTTACTTGCGCAACATTATATCAACAGGTGATCAGGTTTATTAATGCATTGCATCCTGTTATAATGAGAATTAAATAAAATGATAAATTGTGTCATTCACTGTATTTCTTTCAAGGTCATTTTGTATCCGTGTTTACCAGAAATTTATAAATGCAAAACAGGAATACCCAGAACATTTACCAAGTCATGTTTCTTTGCATAAACACAACCTAACCACCCAGACACCATGTATAACAAGTTATGAGGTGTGTCCTAAACCACACACTGTAATTTAGTGCATAGTGCTGAAAACCTAAATTTGTGTTAGTTTACACTATCATAGGAAAGTGGTGTCTGAAATGAAACACTACACTTCAGGAGAGTGGCATTTGATCACGTTTCTCTGTTTTTTGTTTATATAATGAATTGTGCTTACATTTGCGTTTGTTGAATAATTTCATAAACACTAATTACATTTATATGAAGCACCTGCTTCCCATTTTGATTCAGCAATGGCCGCTATTACCCAGTGGAAATTCCCTTTCTGTTATGTAGGCAAAATGCTGTCTGTTTAGTGCCCGTATTGTCCATTGTTTTACTTGAAGGGTTTAAGTGTACGATTTAGGATGCAGCTACAGCCATTTTATCATCATTTGAAAACATTAGTTAAAATAGTTACAGTTAAAGCTTGAGAAAAACTTTACACTAAAATTTGTCTTCAGGTTTAACTTTGGAAATATGGGATTCTGGTTCCCCTGGTCATTGGTGCTGTTGGTGGTGGCTGCAGTCCTTCTTACCTACATCGCCCTCCTGCTGGTGAGAAATTGGAATAGAAGAAATATTTACGTTGTTCATTCAAGAATCAACTCATTTATTTTTTATTAAAAGCAACAGCCTTTATTTTATTGTACAATATAATAATCAAGACAATAATACCAAGTACGTTTTAAATAAGATGCAACAGCCTACATGAAGCACCTGTGACTTGCTTAGTTGCTGTGGCATTTAGTTTCCCCAACCTGCTATCATTTAATAAAGGAAAATTGAATTGTGTGGCCTGGGGTGTGCCAGTGAGGGTTGACCCACTTTCTTAGAAACACTCTGAAAAACTGAGAGTTAAGGTTTCAGTGCTCGAGGTGGGATCATTGTGGGAATTCTTAATAGGAAACATTTATATTTCTTGGCAGGTCTTAGCAGTGTGCCTTCTTTCTGAGGGCCAGAGGCTTTATCTGCACTGGAGCCACAAGGTAAACACTTTCTTTTCTTCAGTCTACATCTACATCTTTAACACAACCTGTCAATTTCCCCATAATAAATTACATAGCGGATGCATTGGTACAGTGGCAGGAGTATTGGAGGTATTGTGTAGAGCATATTATGTACGACAGGATTGTCCAATAGGCCGATCACGATCTACCACGCTGATGCACCGGTGCACCGTTTGCTCCATCATGCATGCCTCTGCTCACCATCTAGCATCTTTTTAAATCCTTTTTGCATTTGTTTAACCTTCATAACAGCACAGTAAAGACGGCTGCACAGACAAGCACAAAGTAACCTATATGCCGAGACAGGCTGTTTTATTTATAAATGTAAACAGTATAATTAGTCCTTTTTCTGAATTCAAGGGCCTCCACTGGACTCCACCTTGCTGGCTGAGGAAAATATTCAAACATTTTTGGATTAATCTATTTGTGTAAATGTGTCTTTAAAAACAAAAAAGATAATATTGTTCCAACTTTACTAAAAAGATTTGGTATAAAATGGCATCAGTTTGTCTGAGATTATTCAGCGCAAATCATCAGAATGTGTTTTGATGTGTAATGCTCAATATAAACAAAGCAACTGAAGATAATTGTAAATATCACATTGTAAATATCTAGAAAACGTGTTTGAAAAATAATGAGGCAACTAAAGTGTGAGTACCCCAATGTAGGGTATATATGTTATTTGTGATGTTGGTTAAATGAAAATGGGTTTGCTTTTAGTTATGAGACTTTAGTTTCTTCAGCTCTATTTTGGTATTGTACATTACAAACTGAATAGCTGTCTAAGCTCAGCGTTTTCTTAATAACATTTTGTCCTTTGTAACATTTTAGTTTTTGTTCTTGCAGATTGGTATTCTGGTGACTCTGATGTTCTCCGTCAGTGCCACAGCTGTTCTATCTGATCTGTGGAGCAAAGAATGGCAGACTTTCATCCTGTCCTTTCAGGTACCTCAGCTCACTTCTGACTGACTAAGGGGGTGTGTAAGGAGATGATGGGTGCATGATTATAACCTCTTTCACATGGTGTGTTTGATTCTTTTCTTTGTACTGTATGCAGATGACCGCACCGTATCTACATTTGGGTGGAGTCTCACTGATGACAGTTCTTTGTTGGCCTGTAGCTTCGCATTTCTTTCGCATGAATAAGAAAGGTGAGTCTTGATATGTTCTGCTCTTGCTTTTCAGAGTATGATGGTATTAGCCTTTTAAATACAATGTAATAAGGTGTTCACAAGCAGCTCACTAGTCTGTTTTGTACACAGGTGCAGGATTTATGTTGGCACATATTTATTTTTAGCGGTGTCTCTTTGACTAGTTTAGTGTCCGGTCTCTCGCTGTCTTTCTGTTCCTAGCTGTCTCTCTAACTCTCTCTCTGTGTTCCTTTCTATATGTCTCTCTGTCTCCCTCTGTAACTCTCTCTCTCTCTCTCTCTCTCTCTCTCTCTCTCTCTCTCTCTCTCTCTCTGACATTGTCGAAAATTCTTTTTAAAGATATCCAGTGTTGGTTTCCCACATAGCCGTAGCACATAAAACAATTGTGTTTGTGTGGAAGTCATAACAAAGTTTAACATGAAAACAAAATTCTGATCACTTCCACCACTCTTTATGTCTTCAATCTCATCATTTGCACAGCCAGTGACACACATGTGATCTTTTGAGTGATCAAAACTAATGTAAGTTTACTCCAATCAGTATAATGTCTCTGTAATAAATAAAAACATATAAGTGGCCTATTTATAAAACTACTGCACACATTACATCAGCCAGAAGATTTATGGGATATTTCCTGTGTGTCTTTAATGCAGTGTGACGATGTATCATTCATCTTTTGCAGCCAAAAGTGCTCTTTCTCTCTTTCTAACCCTGTCACTGTCTATCTCTCCCTCTATTTTAGCTTTCTCCGTTTTCTCTCTCACTCTCCATTCTCTTTTTTATATTTTTTCTCTCTCTCTCTGTGACTTTCTTTCGTCTTTTTTATTGCTTTCACACTTTACTTCTCCGTGACTGATTGCCACATTGCATGGCGGGCGGGGAGTAGGAGGGTGGGTGGTTGGGGGGATTGGCTGAGTCATATATTGGGTCCTTGAAGAGGGAATGAAGGGATGAATAAAACATTGAGTAAAATAAGAGTTTATGGGTCTCGGCTTGCCTCGCTCTCTCCGCACCGGCCGTGTCGGACGCTTTGTCTTCTAACACACACCCACACTATTGTTCATTTAACACATGAACATTTTTCTTTTTCTCTATAGCCTTACAGACCTCCGTACTTTTTGTGCATTTGTATATTAACCTAATTGCTTATTTCACTACAGTTGTATGTCACTTTCTCTTGGAAATGCTGCTTTTTTATTTTTACTGCTAATTTATTCCAGTTCTCCATTCTTTCTTCATTCAGATCACATCACTTTTCACTGAACATGTTGTATTCCACAGCATGCACATCAATCAATCGCATTCGTATTTATATTACGCATAAAAAATTGCCTTAATGTTGAGTTGAACCTTTTAGTCAAGTCTTGACACAACACAAACACACCTGTATACATAGTCCATTAAAGAAGTCCATATTTATGTAAATATGTTATAATGCTTTCGTTTAATTTTATGGATTTTGTGTTACAGTCAGGCAGGCGGGGCTTCTGGGTTTGTTTCTGGCAGTCCTCTTTGCTTTATACCTGGTTCCTCTGGGAATGTACTCCCCCTGTATTAAAGATGAGGGCAAGCTGGGCCCAGCACCCATCGTCATCGGCCACAGAGGAGCACCCATGGTAACATCATAAACGATATTAACT
>JAOUQU010000028.1:7227469-7239854 GCA_028566735.1 Ammoglanis amapaensis
GGTAGGTAGGTAGGTAGGTAGGTAGGTAGGTAGGTAGGTAGGTAGGTAGGTAGGTAGGTAGGTAAATAGATAGATAGATTAATTAATTATTCTGAAATTAAATATTCTTCAGAAATAAGAATATTTTGAGCTGTTATTTCTTACCTTTACAAACTTCTCGGAGGGGGAAAAGCAGCCCACACACAGGGACAGGAGGATCCAGCCTCGTGCATGGCTGCTTTTTGATGGGTTCTGGTTCAGTTGCTTACAGATCTGACAGTAGATCTCATCTCTGTACATCAATTAAACCACAGTGTAAGTAGGATGACAATAATAATTATTCCATTATGTTATTTAAACAACAGCACCACCAGGGGCTCTCAGACCTGAGTCCGGGACGCAAGATGCCGTTGCCGATGATGAAGTGAAGTTTCTCCAGATTGGATGTTGGTCGGTCCTCCAGCATGCTGTTCCCATGTGCTGAGTACTCACCATCGTTCAGACGCTTTGTCACCTACGATAAAAAGAGGACTGGACTTGTGATCTGAAGGTTGCCAGAGCCGAAGGTTGCCAGAGGTCGATTCCCAGAGTCACAAGCTTATGACTGAAGTGCCCCTGACCGAAAGCACCAAAACCCTAACTGCTCCCTGAGTGCGCTGTGGATAGGGCTGCTCACTGCTCTTGGTATGTGTGCTCACTACTGCCCTCTAGTGTGTGTTCACTAGTGTATGATGTGTGTGCACAGGTTGTTTGAAAGTGCAAAGAAATAATGTAAAGTCTAAAAAGCACGGAGGTTAAAAAAATATTCTAAATTCTAAATACCAGACTTTAATTTTGTTCTTACTTTATGTTTGCATGTGTGTTAGTGTGCAGTGATTTTATTTATGTAAATATTCAGATGTTAAGTATATAATTTTAAAATATCATTATAAAAAGAGGAAGGAGGAAGGAGGAGGAAGTTAAAATTAAGCCGAACAATAGTGAACTGTTTGAGATTTAAATCTGGAATGTAATTTATTTTAAATAATGTGATATTTACACCTGATCTATTTTCTCCCTTATTATGTTTATCTCTACATATTTACCATATTCACATATTGTTTTTCTGAACTAGACAAAAATGAAAATGCAAAGTCACAAAGCTCCAGGATGTGATCATGATCTCTGACCTCAGCTGTCAGAATATCAACATTTCCCTTCACAAATGTTATAAAAACACTGAGCATGTGATGAACCGAGGAAACATGTCGTTCTACAGTTACAGTCGCTGATCAAACCCAGGGTCAGTGAGGGACACTAAAGCTCTGTGTGAGACGGAACGGTCACTCACCTCCTCGGTGATCTTCGATTTCTTCTTTAGCGTGAGCGAGATGAGCTTGTGACGTACGCTGTTCTTTTTATGGCTGTCGATGTGGGAATTCTGCGGGGAGTAGAACACACAAACGGGGTTCATATTCATTTATATTATTAACTGTACAAACACATGTATGTGTTGTTTACATGCATATCAAATATACAGTCATCAAATAAGATTATGATAATGAAATCATCCTAATTGTTTATTAGTGATTATAAACTATGAATTATATATGAATGACACTCTGTGCCCTATTATGATAGCACATTTTAGAATACCGTAGACTCTTGCTACTATAGGAATGGAAACCTAAACCGTGTAACTGAGTAAATTAGTGTCACATGTCGCAATCGAATCCCAAATCCTCTCATGTTACCCATCACCTCACCTCCCCGTCGCCCTGCAGCGCCTGCAGCTCTCTCTTGTATGTCTTCTTGCCCAGTGTCTCGTAGATCTTGGTCATGACAGGAATCTTTTCACTGCCGTCACTAATAGCTGTATGATATTTAGGTTCGGGGAGATCCCCCATGAACCTCAGCACCGTGATCCACACCGCCAGAGCAGCCTGCAAGATAGGACGCAGAGAAGGAATGGATAACATTTAGTCACATTACTGTAACTGAGTAACTGAGTATTGTTTGTGTCAAATTATTTTACAACCTGTACAAAATTTTACTTTACTTAAGTGCAGTAAGTTTTGTCTTAAGACTTGTAATTTGCTGTATTTTCTAAATTGAGTTGATTCGAGGGATTTCTCACGACACACCAACGCCAAGGCAACAAAAAAAATGATGACATATGTAATAAAATCCATAATCGTAAATCTCTGTGCATCAGGATGTTCTACAAAGTGCCCAATTAGAAGTTGTGAGATTATTTCCTTTACGTGTATAGTTTTAATTACACTGTAACACCATGTTAATTTTAAATGCGTTATCTTTTTACTTGAGTTGTGTGACTATTGATGTTACTTGCACTTAAGTCAAAAATATCGTCATAGTAAAAGTACTTTAACTTCTACTCCTGAGTTCAGAAAATCAGTAACGACTGATTTTATCTGTAAGAGGACAAAAGTTTGTGCTTAAAACCAACAATGAAGCACCAACATACCAGCTGATCTCCTTCATCGTCATGGAACAGTAAAGGTTGTTTAAGTGGCCGACGCATGTATGTATGAGTGCTGGTGCCCTGGAAGTACGTGGCTGAAAACTTAGCAAACTTGTATTCAGAAAGATCCTCCTCGTCTTCCTCTGGGAGAGGAAGAGCTTCATCCAGATCCTCCACTTCTAGGCCCTTCTCTCTCTGAGTCCGCTCTAGATCCTAAAAAAAAGGATGATTGAAAAAAGACCGAAGAGTTTACAGACTGGAATAAACTACCAAAAAATCTCAGACGCTCCTTAATAAAATACAATTATTATTATTATTATTATTATTATTAAATTACATGACGAAAACTGTGTGGGTGAAAATTACTTGACGTTTGTGTTAAAAGGTTGAAAATGTTTCCTCACATCAGTTCTGAAGAGAACAGATCTCCCTCACCTCAAACCCGGCGGGTGCCTGACCCTCCTGCCCAGGAAAAGAGCTTGTGGTGCCCAGAAAGCCAAACATCTTATCCACCATGTCGGAGTCATTGACCGGTTCATGTCGAGCTTTCTCCATTTGCTCCAGCATCTCTTTCTTCCTACGAGCCTCCTCCTTCTCCTTCTTCTCCCGCTCAGCATCCTCCCTCGCCAGCTGTGCCAGACGCTCCTGATGTTTACGCTCGGCCTCTGCTTTCGCCCGCTTCGCGCTCATCTGGTACCTGAGCTTTTCCTCCTCAGCCAGGCGCATCTTCTCCGCATCCAACCGCCTCTTATACTACAAAACAAAGAGAATAAGCTGATATTTTATATTCAGATATTCTGATTTTTTTACATTCTTAAAAAGAATAAAAATCCCAACCCCCTGTCCTATCGGATGACCTGAACATTTTAATCTCCTGACCTAAAACTAGCTGAGATAAGTTGGGATGAGTTGGACCACAGAGTGAAAGCAAAGCAGTTAACAAGTGCTCAGAACCTGTTAAAATTCTTTCAATACTTTTAGAGAACCGTTCCATGTGACTCCTCATGAAGCTGATTGAGAGAACGTCAAGTACAAAGCCAAATGTAACGTGCAAATCTATCATTAAGGTGGCTACTTATAAAACATTTTGATTTGTTTAACTACATAATGCCATATGTGTTCTTTCATAGGAATCATTCATCATCTTCAGGGTTGATCTATAATGTTAAAACTGGTACTGGTCTGTCCTGGATGTTCTAGCATCATTGAGTTGTTCAGTTTTCTTGGACCTGTTCTTGGTTCTAGGTCCAGTCTCACCTCCCCTTTGAGTCGGTGGTACAAGCGGCGGGCGATCATTCCTCTGGTGTACGCCTGGATAGTGATGACGGCCCAGAGACGATGTCTGAAAGCCCGGCGCACCATATATCCTCGACAGCTGGCCTGGAACAAGGTCATCCTCTGCCGGGTCACATGGTACGTCACGTAGAGCTTTCTTGCACGGTACAAGGCCTGGAGTCTTGAGAAACCAGCACGCATCTGCAAGATATAACTAAAAAAATAATCTTCAGGAAAATCAGCAACTAAAAAAAATTTGATCCGATCTAGATCTAAAAAAAATGACCCAACAAGAGAAAACCTTTTTTCCCAAAAGAAGTAAGAAGCCTGTTGGACTCACCGCACCGAAGTTCTTCCTACAGTAATAACCTCTCCAAGTCTTCTGGATTAGAAGAGCTGATTTCTTAATCTTCAGGAAATTCGACCTGGTGAAGAGTTGGAACACACTGGGTGAATATATTGTACTGTTTATTAATGTAAGTTTTGTTTACACGGCACTACTGCACTTTGTTTAGACACATTTCAATTATATTCGAATTTTCTTGAACGATCGGACGTTTTTTATGGCTTTCATGCCACCTCGAGTCAGTTTCACGATCCGTTTAGTCGACTAAACCTGAAGGGTTCGAGCCGAAAGGTAAAAACAAAGCGAAGCCTCATAACCGAATGGCTTTTACAAATGTTTGGGGTTTTAATACTGTGAGGTGATTTGAAGCGTCTATACACGAGCGAGAAGATGAACGATGGAGACCAGACGGACGTCGTTTATGGTTTATGGAACAAGCCCTCAATCAAAAGAAGATCCGACAGCGATGTTCTAATAGTCGTTATTATAATAGTCATGCTCCCAACTATAAATAATATACAATAGCAGAGTGTAGAAGCACTTTTGTGTTTATCATTGGACATTTCGTTGTTGTATTTATTTATTTATTTTAATATTCTATCAGTCGTTGTTGGTGAAAATAAAGAAGCAACTTTGCATCTGTAAACAAAAGCAGTCTTAAGAAGTGATGCTGTGAACGGTAAGTATCTGCTGAGACTTCTTTAGGTTTAGAAGAACAAAATACAGGAATGTACCTGTCCTTAAAACCTCGGACAACCTTCTGAATCAGAATGACCTTGTCAGTGATGGCTTTGTCCCTCTCGATCTCCAGCAGCATGTCATGGTGGTCCTGCAAACCACAAATACCACGTCGTCACACTCCAAACCGAAGAAAAGAAACTTCCCAAAAAGCATCAATAACGATCAATGACTAATCTCCAACCGATCAGCACGACGCCTCTCTTTATTCTGCTGGGATGATGTCACATCCTGTGAGGAAGTGTTGGCATTGCCCTCTTTTTACTCTCACAGTAAGGACCTTCCTGTCTAACGGAGCTGACGACTCTGATAAAGCAGTGCAAAGTGGAAATATCTACATTGTCACAGGGATTTCTTTTCACCCTTGACCTCTTGGTTACAATTCTTTCCGGATGGTAAAAAGTACAAAACAGAACACAGAGAAACACGTAACAGAACATCTCAGCTGAGAAACACGTAACAGAACATCTCAACTGAGAAACACGTAACAGAACATCTCAGCTGAGAAACACGTAACAGAATGTCTAAGCTGAGAAACACGTAACAGAACACAAACACTGAGAAACACGTAACGGACATCTTGAGCAAAATCTTATGTTTGTTTGTCTGTTTTTTAAGGGTTTCAACATCATGTTTTACACATTCATTAAAAAAAAGGTCAGCCAGCCACTAATCGGAGCTACTGGAGCCGGGCAGTTTAGGGGCCTTGCTCAAGGGCCCTCCAGTATTCCATGTGTTATAATACCTTCAGAAAGATCTTGGTCTTTCCCATCTGCCAGTCGTCATCTCTGCCAAGCACGGCTACAGCGATCCTCTGACATGTCCCTCTCAGGTCCTCCTGTATCACACACACACACACACACACACACACATCCACACACACACAAATGCAAACATTTCAACTTGTTGTGTGCAGTCTGCAAATACAATACATGTAAAATGTTCACATTAAACACGATCAGACCAGAATTTATAGATGATTTATGTTTTATGTACTTTTTATACATAAACAAATTTGTTATGTGTTATCTTCAGAAGTCCCAGTAAATCACAAGGCGAAAACAATAAAAATCTAAACAGGTTGTTAATGTTAGCTTTACCCACGCTACCTCCCTCAGACACGGCATTTTTGTATAACTGCCATATATAAGTGGCCAGCCATAGTTTTAAAACTATAACTACTATTGCTACATGGATGGCTGCTGGTCTTTCGAAGAAAGAAATCTAATTGTCAGCTTAGATCATAAATTAATCCAGTGATTAAGTGATTTTGTAAATATAAAATAATATATTATATATAATATATATTTGTAAAAATAGTTTCAATCAAAATGGGATTCAGGCTTAATACTGATCATCCAATGATCTTGAAGAAGCTCCGTGTCCAGACCCTCCCACTGACCAATTCACCTCCAGAAAAGCTCAACATCCAGAGATGGAACAAAAGTATGGCATTTATCCACCAACAAAACAGAACATTAAAGAGACGCTCAGCTTGTACAGACAAATGCATCGACACAAGTAACAACATCAAGTCAGTCGATTTGTGAGAAGTAGATGATTCTGAACAAACTCATCTGTTACATGTTACATATCTTCATTTATTTTGCATTTTAGGAAAGCTGAGCTTCACTAGCAGAAATCACCACTGCATTATTATCATCAATATCATTTAAAAATGAAATTCAAAATACATCAAATATTTCATTGTAATGTTAACATGTCTGAATTCACCTGCTTGTAGGACGGCTTCACTCCAGGCATGAGGACACGATATCGATCCACAAACTCCACAAACGTATAACGGATGGGGTATCCGGCCCGGCGGATCCGAATAGTTTCCATCATTCCCGAGTATCGGAGCTGCCGCACACACAGCTCCCGGTCAAAGAGCTGAAACCAAAGGAAGGTCGTAAATCACAGTGTTAATCACTTCTCATCAGCAGGAAAAGTACAAACCCTTTTACATACCACAGCTGGAAACACGTCAGAAACTCTTGCATGAGTTAGATTTGCATTCATTTATTTATTGTATGATGTACAAGGTGTATCAGGTATGTACATGCCTAATTATTTAATGTTTGTTAGTAATGCAGATAACTAAACTTTAATAAATACGTCTGAGCTGACGTGACCTGTATCACATGCTAGACACAATCACGATAAAAATGATTCTTCGATTCTATTTTTCTTGAAATAAAAACTTCTTTTTACATGAAACTGTACATACAACTATTTTTTTAAATAATAAATAATTATATTTTTTAAACAACACATCACATTAATCTGCACATATAATGTGTACAGTACATTACATAAAACTACACTGGTCAGGTATAACATTATGACCGCCATCCTATTATTTTGTTGGACCCTCTTTTACTGCCCTATACACAACAAACAAACAAAGTGATGCAGCATGTTTGTCCCAAGTGCATCAAAAAAGCCTTGGTCATCCAGGACACTGAGCTCAACAGCCCGAGAACAGCCCACAAGAGCTACAGTTTAACAGAAGCTCTGACTCTAAGCCACTGAAACGTGCTCCATGTCGAAATCCTTACTTAAATCCATTTTTCCTGCTTTGGGAATGAAATGTTTACTTGCAGCATAATATATCCCACCCACTTTTAAGTCGTAAAGTTATTGCTGATGAAGAACATGAAACCAGACATGTTCAGACTCACCATGGGTTTTTTGAACTCGTTGGGTTTGATGCAGCGAACGAAGAACGGCTGGCAAACACTCAGTGTTCGCATCAGCAACTCCAAACTGCGTTTAAACTGACTGCTCAGGGTCGGGGAACGTTTCCTCGTCTCTGCTCCCTATTCACCAGGAAGCACACACACACACACACACACACACACACAGTCAGGAATGACAGGAAACTAAGATCAGGAGGACCCTTCTACCCCCTTCCTGACTTCACTACTTAATGAAAACAGGTACATCATATTCACCAATCTAATAAAAAACCTTTCACTTTTGTATTAGTATAAGTAGATAAATTAATCCACCATGGATCCAATCCATGTATTTGAAAAACACTCTTTTGAAAAAACACTCATTTATCTCTAATTTGGAGGAAGTTCTTTGTTTTCGAGCAGGAAGCTGATAGTTTCCTGCAGCTCATCTTTGACAGATATATGATTAAACTTAATGCAAAAGTTATTCTTTGCCTACTCAAGAGGTCAGTAAAAGGAAGTAAAAGTGGCGGTTCATGTTATAAAAGAGAAAATGCATTCCAACCAATAGTCACATGATGTCAATGACGAAGTTTACGAAAGTATTTTTTAAATCTGCCTCATTTCTGTCTTCCAGTGCAGTGCTCATATTAAACATGCAACACGTCAACATCAATGGTTTCATCTTTCTGAATGATACACCAGAAATGAAATGTGATGTCACTGTAGGGAGGTTAAAGTAGTTTTCAGTGAAAGATGGAGGTGAGAATTTTGAGTATTAAAAGCAGTGAAATGGGATCAGAAACAGACACAGTGGAATGGAATATAAAGATGAGTGGTGAATTATGTTGGCATTTTCCATTTCGGCGTTACCTTGGCAGGTGGAGAGCTACCAGGCACTGAGCCACACAAAAACTGCAATAGATGTTTCACCAGTGAGAGAGAGAGAAAGAGAGAGAGAGAAAGAGAGTGAGAGAGAGAGAGAGAGAGGGAGAGAGAGAGAGAGAGAGAGAGAGAGAGAGAGAGAGAGAACATTTCAGAACACAGAAAAAATCCAAGAGAAAGAGAAATGTTTAATATTTTAATCAGTTGAGAAATAAAATCTCTTCACAATGCTCTCATCCTAAATGTAATCGATCTAGTGATGTTTTGGCCTGCAGGGTATCTACACAGTCGTGATTGACTTGAAAATGGCATCAGCACAAAGGTTCCTTCACGGTTTCTTCAAGCCCTGCGCTGTACCACAGAAAGAATTTATTCTAACTTAATAAACTATTCAAAAGAATAATTATAGAATAGATAGATATACGAACAAGGCACGAATGTATTTTAAACTGTTGTCTACTTCAGCTATAGTACGGTGATGTTTACTAGCATAGAAGAACGTCTGGAAGTCTCTCTAGATAAAAACGTCTGTTAAATGCTGGAAATGTAAATGTTTGGTGGATGAGAGGGGTGACCGAAGTCCAGCAATGGACTATTTCAGGATGTTCCTGACGGGGGTCAGATTTTTCATACTCTACATCTTAAGAAAAGTGAATGATTCAAAGTGTATGGTTTTTTTTGTTTACCATTGCTACATCAGCCTGAAAAATCTGCTTGATGAACTTGTTTTTGGACGAGTGTACCAGCTGGATGATGTCTCCATGTAGGGTGTCTCTGTTCTTCTCCAGAAAACCTGCAAACATTTACCAACCGCATTTAAACGCCAGTCCTAATATTCAATGTCATATTTAGTGAACATGCTTGCTTACCTCTGGTTTCGTAGTAAACGATGCCTGCAAAGTGCTGGATCCCAAACTGGGTCTCATATGTGTTTTTGGGAGGAATGTAGTTGGTGTTGAGCTTGTGTTGAGAGTTCAGTTTGTTCAGCATGGTCGTGTCCGTACCCTGGAGAACACAACAAACCCCCACTGACACGTCTCAGGTCTTCCTCTCAGACTCTCTGACTGGCTTTTAATCCAAACATTTCACAACCGTGATGAAAAAAAAAAACAGCTAAAGACCAGGCGGTCAAAATATGACCTGTGCTGGTTGGCTATTTCTTGTTTACTAAGTCTTGACCAGCACTTTTCCTAAATGACCAGCAGCTACATTTTTTGCAGGGAATAAAGAAATTTAAATGGAATCTCCTGAACTCATGCCGTACCCACTCCAAAGAACAGACAAGATGATCAGACAGTCCGGTCGTATCCCGAATATAAATGGACATTTAGAGCTGAAAAGTTGTTGTTTATTTCCAAAAAAACTTTATTTGCAATATTTAAGCTTTTTTTGAGCTACTTTGATCTGTTTTTTTAATGCATGTTTTAAAAATTTGTATAAAAATGTTGGATGGACAATTGGTTTCTGTTTTGGTCTCTACATCAATCTTACCTTGGGAAACTTGCTCTCTTCATCGATAAGGGAAATGATGTTCATGGGTTTGATGGCGATCATGTCCAGGGCGTCCTGGTTGTCTGTAAACTCAATGTGCTGCCAGTTGATGTTCTCCAGGTTGTATTCTTCCTGCTCCAGTTTAAAGACGTGACGGACGAAGAACTGCTGCAGGTTCTCGTTCGCAAAATTGATGCACAGCTGCTCAAAGCTACACAAGGAACGTAAAAAAAAATGTCACAGTGACTCCATGATGTTTTGTACTTTTTTTAGTGAAAAATATAAGAAAGACGTTATAATGTAACCCTGTTGAATTGCATTTATTCATGCTCTGTGAATACACTTAACACCCGAACAGGTCGGCAGGATACAGAGACAAACACACATACAGGACAATTTCAGTATCTCCATTCTAACAAGATCTGCTATCCTTGTGTGGCAGTTCAGAGCAACCCTACTTGTTATAAAACTCTTGTGTGTTACGACACACAACAAATGCTTTTTAATGCCCCATACTAACAGGTAGATCATTTGTTTATTAGGATTTTAACATCATGTTTTATTTTTTTATTACATTCATGATAAGAAATGGTTCCTCGTTACACGAGGTTCATTAGTGCCCAAGTTGAAAGTCAAAACCTTGTTAGAGGAACCTCAAACAAACGCCCCAACTCAGGAGCTTCTTGCTATGAGGCGACAGTGTTACCCACTTAGTGAATATAAATAAATACGCACAACATCGTACCTATTAATGGTAAAATTCTCAAAGCCAAAGATGTCCAGCAGGCCGATGGACCGGCGCACAGCTTTAGGTTCGTGGGATGGAGGCTTGTAAATGGCTGCATTAATCTTGTCAACAATCCACACGAACAAGCGTCCATATATTCCCTATAACATAGATAAATATGTCATATATCAGAACACACACACACATGCATGCACACACACATACACATGAGTTTTACCTTCACAAAAGCATCTCGTACATCCAGAGCCTGCTCCATACTCAGAGGTGTGGACACCGTCTCTCCCCGAGTAATGATGGTGCGACTGGTTAGGCAGTTCCTCAGGTCTTTGTGGTCCACCTGTAGAACAATATTGTGACAATTAAGTGTACTTGTTTCACATCTTATTTCAGATACCCCTATTTACATATAAAGTATTCTCCTATTTTGTTAAAGAAATGCTTTGCACAAGATGTTCGTGTGTGTCTGTTGAAGCATGCAAATGACATTCCAAATTAATCTCGTGTGTTGTGGACAATGTCTTAATTAAGATGAAAAAAAGAAAAATGACCTCTAAGAGTTTTGCAGCAATGGTCAGTTCAGAAGATCGCACCACTTCACAGGCATCTAAGTTATCATAGGTACGAGCTAAAAAGAATCAAAGCAAAGCAATAGTTATAATGTCCAAATGTATTAGAGGAACAATGTATTTGTGTGTGTGTGTGTGTGTGTGTCTGTCTGTCTTACCTTCATAGCGAAGGTTGCCCATATGCAGGATGGATGCCAGCAGTTTGGAAATCTCCCAGTTCTCCGTGTCGGTGAACATCAGGACCTTCATGGCTGATCGGATGTTTGAGTATTCCTTCTGATCATCACGCCCATCACACACTGTGCACTTTCCCTAAATGACAAACGCGGATAGAACAAGCACTGCACGTTCAATAAGAATTGAAAGTTATTTTTGACATTATTGTTTATTGCTTATTGTTTGAATAAGATCGTGACTCACAATAGTAAGGTAAGTGTAGTCTGTCGCTTTGCCCAGGCTGAGTTTCTTCTGCTGGTCAGAAGTCATACCTTTCAGCATACAGTAAAATATATGGTAGTTTCTTTCATCCTGAGCCTGGTAAAGAAAACTGGACGTGTTAGCACAGAAAAGATCAGAATATTATCATTAATCTGTTGTCTTTGGATTTTTAGTTGGAGCAACGTTGTCCTTTTCAATATTACCATAATGGAATTTAAAACCTGTTATACTCTGGGCGGCACAGTAGCTTAGTGGCTAGCATTGACTCCCGGGTTCGATTCCCGGGTCAGGCTAGGGGTCTCACTGTGCTGAGTTTGCATGTTTTTTCCACGTCCGTGTGGGTTTCCTCCGGGTACTCCGGATTCCTCCGACAGTCCAAAAAAAAAGCATTAGGTTGATCAAAGATGTGGCACATGTTCCCCGTAGTGCTACAGGTCGGAGAAATACTTGGCAACTTACTGCCAAAAAAAACATTTGCTAATCGCTTCTCTGGGGATCAGTAGCGATCTTTTTGGATTCCTCTTTTTGGATTGATAAACTTTGTGACAATATTGTGCAATACTCGACTGTAGCGTGAGCTTCCACCACCTCATAAGACACTGCAAAACTCGGCTGTAGTGTGAGCTGTCATTGCATTAGTTGTAGAGAGGATTTTTAAAGGTTCCATTCACCCTATATTAAAAGGCTTACAGTAAACGTTAGTGTGTGTGTGTGTGTGTGTGTGTGTGTGTGTGTGTGTGTGTGTGTGTGTGTGTGTGTGTGTGTGTGTGTGTG
>JAOUQU010000028.1:7242069-7255207 GCA_028566735.1 Ammoglanis amapaensis
AAATGTGAAATTGTCCCGTAGTCACAGAAACATGATCCCTGGGTTGATTTCGACTAAAGGGTAAAAATCATCATATATATATATATATATATATGCTTTTGCAAAAGTATAAGACGGAAAGTAATAAAAATAAAATATTTTAAGTGTGATGAAAAATAAAACATTTTTCTTTCATTTTTAAATTTAGGATCTATTTTTAATAAATGTTATAAATTAAACAAACTACACCAAATTAAAAATTTTTACATCTCTGTTTTGTCTAATCTACAATCAATTAAAAGCCAAAGGAAATATAAGAAACTTTCCCGTTTTCTATTTAGGATTTTACATACAGCACATGTAAAAAAAACGACATGTCTCTTCTGTTTTAACCTTCCTAGCTCATCGGGTCACATAAGATTTTCCAAACGAGGTTATTGACTCAATTTAAATAGCAGTAATGAATACCCCCATGTAGCAAAACCGGTCATTTCCGAGACATCCTCATGAACGTTGTGAAATGAATTGAACCTAATGCTAATGATGCTCTTTAGCTTTCAGAGTACCCCCATGACTCAAGCGATCCTACCAATGAATCCTAACGACATGATCGATAGTGGCTAAAGACCCATCATGCTTTGTTTGTCATCTTCACTTTGCACATGGCTCACGCATACGGAAACGATTCCTGTGAAGAACAAATGGTGTGGACTGGCAGTCGGCACTATCTCTCTCATTAATGCAGTGTGGCAGTGGCCATTTTGCCAGGGACAGTTGGTGCAAAAGTAGAGAAGACAGTCTGACCAGATCTGGATAAGGAGGGAGAGATAGTGTGAAACAGATAGAGATAAATGAGATGATTTTCTATAGATTGTCAGATCATCTTTCTGGTAGGGGGTGGTGTGATTCTTGCAGGCACAATGAGTCACATCGGCCTTCTGTTCTCTGGCATTGTCGCTCTGCTCATTTGTTCCCGTTTTCCTCGCTGCTGTTGGCTGCCTTTTATCATCCGGATTGTTCCTAAATTTAATTATTTCTCATTCGTTGTTGATTTTCAATTTTTTTCTTTTTTTTCTGTGGAGTTTTTAAACATTTTCCAGCAGAGCAATTATATCAATTACTGAAAGTTAAATCTGATTACCCAAGTGTCAAAAAAGTCAATTCTGTGTTCTGCTGAACATAAGGATATTGTTTCTAAACCATGCAGAATGAAATCCAAACTTGCTCGCTAACACATTTGTAGCCTTTGGGACAAAAATGGTTCTTGATCCAGATTTGGAATTGGTCTGACCGGGCATGTCCACACTGGACAGCATATGTGTGAGTGTGTTTGTATGTGTGTGTGTATATGTGAGGGCAAACCGATTTACAACATCATCATTTTGAGCCATTGAGGATTACTCACCTTGCTCAGGGACCCAACGGTGGAAACTTTGTAGTAGCGTAGCTTGAATCAGTGACCTTCTAGTCTCTAGTGCAGTACCTTCACTACTATGCCGTCACCGTCCCTTGTATTTCTTGTCTCCATTAAGTGTATCATTAAAACACTGTCCACAATCCAGGGTGTGTCATGTTACGGGACTGTGTCAGTGTCTCTGGTAAAGGTCATTTACACACCTTTAGTGGAAGCATTAATGCAATACTGGCTGCTTTCAATATATCATCTTTTCCATGGATGTCCATGCATTTTACAACAAGACAAAGTCTCATGCTACACAGATTATAAAGGCATAAGAGGAGGAAGAAGATGGTACAGGTACTAAGCTGGCCTGTCTGCAGTCCTAATCTGTCCCCAACCCATGTTGTTGTCTTTGGGACTGAAAGCTCTTTTCATCCAGGTTTGGAATTGGTCTGACCGGGCACTGGACAGCATATGCGTTATGAGTGTATGTGTGTGAAGTGCTGAGGAATCTGAGAAAAGATTGAAGATGTGGGATGGGGGTTAATGATAGTGACACAAATGCCTTCCTTGTCTCCATTAAGCATTAATAGCTTTAGCTAAGCGTATCATTGTTCTATAAATTAAAACGACAAAGTAAATGATATCGGATTGACTGTTTTTTTTAGTTGCCATGGCAGTTTCTTAGCTGTGTTGCTGTGGCAACTCTTCCAGCTCTTGCTGCTTTCTGTTTTTCCGTGTTTCCCACTTTTTTTTGCTGGTGGCCGGTGAACCGGTTACTTGAAGTTTAATAAACTGCGATCCATCCTCTTGGCTGTTTATTTAGGTTCTTAATCTGTCAACTGTTGGTTGAACCTATCATGTCTTTGGAATGCTTGGTTCACAAGATCATATCAAACACAACCATGGACGATCTTGTATAACCAGTTCACTTGGAAAGCATGTCTTTAGACTGTTAAACGAAACCAGAGCACCTTAAATGGATGAACTAGCTGTGAGTTTACAGTACTACCCACTTAAGTCCCATTTACACCTGTATGGACATGGGGCTGTATTCTCATACATCATACATGAGAAGAAATTGAACTTTGAACTTTATTGAACCTGTTTGGCACCACTAATAAGACAAAAACCAGTCATGAAATGTGGTCACATGGCAGAAAATAATTTCTAATGTTTCACAAGACTATAGTCTGGTCTATAGTGGAGATGAGGAAGCTCCACAACATGATCCCAAATCCCAAACCCCCTACTAAAGTTACTGCCTCCATTTGACAAGTTCTATTAAAATATTTCTGCTAAATAAAATATTGAAATAGTTAAACGACAAGAATAAATCTGATCAATCTGATATTGTTTATAGAATGCACCATGTCTTATGTAACTAGACCAGTAGAACTTAACATGTGACTTCTGCATTGAAATGCTTCTTAAAAAGTTTAATACAAAATCTGTTGTGGGGGTCCAGTGTTTTTGGCTGTGTGCTCCTACACAACTGCAAGTGATATAAGTAATACAAGATCCATGAGGACAATACAGCACAGTGACTAGTGAGCTGTGAAATGGGAAGACCGGACTAATCCTGGAATGGCTTGTTGGGGATTGGTAGCTTTTTAATTAGACTGAATGCGTCCTTTGATTGAAAAAGTTTCATTAACCCACTTCCTTAGTTGCACATTTTTGCGTCTCCGATTAACAACGTTGTGTAGCCATCTTGCTTTACATTACAGGACTTTTAATAAACAATGTATATGAACACACTGTCGATATTTTGATTTTAATTCTGCAAGTTGTTTTGAAGCTGCGGTCAGTTGCCCAGCCAGCAGAAAGTGGTTTTGCCGTGTAGGTCTATATGTATGATGTGAATGCTGTGGTCAGCGACAGCCCAGCGGTGAACAAAGAACAAAAGGCTTGACATCTAAAAGCAGCCTTAGGGTTCAGTATATCCTGACATTTTAATATTTCTTTTACAAACTTAAATAGCTTGTCTCTGGTATACAGAAGAGCTGGTCGCTCACTAGCATCGATGGCTCCGTCTCAGACCGCATCATTCTGTAATACATGCAGCTCAGGAAAAAAAATAAGAGACCAGTTAGAATGGTCAGTTTTTTTATTTTTTAAATGTAGGTGTATTTGAGCAGTGCTGGGAGAATTCAGGCTCTCGGCATGTGATGTGATGTAATTCTCACCGCTCAACCAGGGCGTATTGTTGCTACTGTTTGACCTGAGGCGTCCTCATTTGAGGACATTACAATTCTTGTTCTCTGCACCATTCTACCTCATTTTTTTGGCCTCATGTGGACACACTGCCCGTACCACCTAGTGGTCATATGACAACAAAACATGCAATTGATTGAACACAATGAACACCAGATGGCGACAATCCTGCTAGAAAGTTTTTACAGCCAGTCCAGACAAAAACATGAACCATGTAAAAATACGAATCACATTTTATTTTCAAAAGTGACTTATTTATGTACAATAACATGATCACTTTTGTTTATGTATTCTATTGTTTACAGTTTCAATCAAACACTTTTGTTCTTTGTTAGCCAATTGTTTCTTTATTTTAGACCTACTGTCTCCATACGAGGACATTGTTTTTTCCAAAAACGGCTTCATGTACAAAGACAAAATTTAATTTTTATGCTTGTTAGGTCCTACTAATCCCAAATAGCTAGACGAAATAAAAAATACACATCAGGTAAAAGTCTGTGTCTCAGGAGGTTAAACCATTCACTTACTTTTATTTGTTAGATATTATGATCCAGATAGTAGCCCTAAACCCAATGTGTTGTTGTTGTTGTTGTTGTTGTTGTTGTTTCCCCCTGCAAATATATGATGTTCTTGATTATATTAACAGACGGCTAGAAAATGAAAAAACTCGGATTAGTTGTAAATCTCAAGAGGTTGAAGGTCGGTTCAACAAAAACACACTGTGTTTCAAATTAAGTCCTTCAGCCCCAACATTAAACGCTTCATGTGTGAGTTTGTCTCGCCAATTCAGTTACAAACTGATCTGTCCAGTAAAAATTGACCAGCATCACCTCAGCTAATGAGTTAAAAGACTAACTAGTATTTACTATTCTTGTACCAATCAAGTAGCATTCATTTTCCCCAGGATTGGAGAAATGTTAATATTTAATCATGAAGCACGAGATGGAATTGAAGGCATCATGTGAGATCTGTACTTTAGTCCTTTTATAGAAACAACACATCCTGCACCAAAACATTCACCGAATCATCACCGAATAGACTGTTCACTGCTCTTCTACAGAGGTAAGACTTTTGAATTTGATTTACCAAAAGAACATAAAAATAATTGCTAACTGATGTACTAATTTAAGAATTTTAATGATTTACTAAGCCATGCATAGTCAAGTTAGGGTGGAACTATGGATTCCAATAACAGTATAATCAATCTAATCTGATTTCAAACTAACTGGCACTGAGAATTGTGTTGAGAAATGTACAGGTGAACGACGATCACACAAATCTGACAGACGTAGAATTAGAAACGACATCACAACTTTAAAATAGATGCACAATACTGAATGACAGTGTCTGAACAACTGCTATAATTGTTTTTAGCTACACCCATTGGTCGATATTTCATTCATCCATCCATTATCCTGTTTAACCACAGCTTAATCCTATTTAGTGCCACCATGGCACACACACACACACTTGGCAAATACACTAAACACCAGAACAGGTTGTCAGTCTGTTGCAGGGTACACAATCAAACAAAGAAATAAACACACACACAAGACAGTTACAGTATCCACGACTAACCTGACTGCATGGAGGAAACCAGAACCAAAGTACCCACAGGAGCACCATGCTGACATGGAGAGAACATGCAAACTTCACACAGAAGGCCTTCAATTGCCTTAACTGGGTATCAAACCCAGAACTTCCTGCTGTGAGGAGACAACCAGTAAGGCATCGTGTCACCTTGGTCAATACTACTGGTGTATAAAATCAATCATATGAAAGAAATGATTCCAGCCGTTGTTGCAATATGATTGTATCCTTGTGTACTAAGCAAAAAAACAGAACTTAATTCTATTAAAGAAGTATAAAAGTATAAAATTAATCCATTGAATTGATTGTTGAATACAAGAATCTTGTCCAACAAGAGTTCCTAATATAAATAAATACATGAACATTATTCTGGACGATGCTCACCGTTAGTTATGTATTTATTAATGTAAAGTTGATGAAGCTGATTATCATTTGATATAAACTTGATTTGTAATTAACCTCATCGTTTTGCACATTGATTCAGATTTAACATGAAGCTGAAACTATTAATGATGTTTTCCGTACTGTGGAGGATTCAAACATCTGTCGGATCTGCTGTGACACTGAGCCGTGATGTGACGAGTTCGTTTCAGGTGAAGCCTGAACTTAATGTTGATCTTCCATTAGGAGGATTTACTGAACTACCCTGCAAACATGAAACTCCTGAAGGTAAACAGTACATTTGCTTTGGTCTTTTACATTTTTTTGGCTGCTGCTTGGTCAGAGCATCAATACAGCAGATCATAGTTTGAATCTTTCAATCCACTCCACATGGTTTATGCCGGATGTCCTTCCTAACACAACTTTCGGTATTTGTCTGGGCTTGGGACCGGCACTATAATGCAATGTCTATGGCACCCTAAAGAAACCGGTTTGGACTTGGGGAGAACATGCAAACTGCACCGAAAGTGCACCACCGTGCTACCCACATCTGCTTTACAGTGATTGCTAAAAAAAGAAGTCATTTAAATAAACCACTCATCAGGAGCACAAAAAGCAAGATACCATATGACATAAAATAAAGATCTATCCTATAGGTAACTAGCCACTGAAATGCATAAACCAGGCCTGGATAAATAGGAGGGTTAAGTTTATACAAGGCCAATAAACTTAAACGTTTACAAACTATTATCCTAAGAAGTTAGTGTTACATTAGTGTTAGTTGCTTTGGATAGAATGCATCTGATAAATGCTGAAAATGTAAACATAGTTTTACATAAAACATTCAGCTAAATGTTTTGTTATTATTGTTTAATCTGTAGGTTTGGTCCCGTGGTGGCAAACGCCTTTTGGGTCAATTGGAAACCTTAAACTTGGCAACAGTGACCCAATTCAGGTAGCCAATGGAAATGTACGAATCAGAAAGGCTACTGCAAGTCATGCTGGACATTATCAGTGTCACCTTTTGGACAGCCGAGGTACAACAACTGTCATTCCATTTCGAGTCAACATTGTGAACAGAAACAGCCACAAGATGAAGAGGAGAATCAGGATGAAGAGGGATACAGAGAATCCTGATTTTCCAGATTCACATTTCGCTGCAGCTGTATCATCATCAGTTTTAGTGACTTTTATAGCAGCGTTTGGACTCGGCGCGTTCAGCCAACCGTTTGTCATCAAATGTCTACAGAGGACAAGAAACACAATGTGTGATAAGAAAAATGTCCCAGATCACAGCAAGACTTTCAACAAAACGAACCAATTACAGGTCTTGTTTAGAAAGAACGTGTATTCTGAAGACACGGTGGATTTCTCAGAGTCGTCCATCGAGAGTCCGGCCGATACGTCAAATCCAGGCCGAGACGGATCTTCTGGAGTTAAATTTCAGATTGGTGACGAGTCAAGCGGAGACGTCGGTGAGGAATCAGATCCACAAATGAGTGAAGAACAAGAACAAGAAGCAGAAAACACAGAAAAGAAACCGAAACGATTAAACAGAGTCATTAAGCTGTACAACTATGATGAAGAAGGAAACCCATACAGCCATGTTAAAGAATGTGAGACTGTACCTACACCCAGACAGAGAGTCATGTCACTTACTAGACTCCAGAACATCATGAACCAAGCCGAATATCCAAATTTCTCCACCAGCACAGACGCCGTCGATCCAGAGACCCCCCGACCCCCGCCAAACAACCAAGCTTAACTTAAACCCAGTTTGATGTTTCATTATTTAGAACATTGTTTTTACAAAATATGATTAAACAGGGTATTTGGCGAATGTGGTTCTCTTCTGGAGAGGATGTCCACCTGGCCAAAGTTCATGTTCATGCTTAATAATCACAAAAACAAGTCTGGAAACTATTTAATTAGCAATAGAATCAAAAATTACTTCATTTAATTAAAAATCCTGATAGTGTTATAGCTTATTAAACCTGCATCACTGTGTTGACCATGTTTTAGTTTTAACCCCACTAGTTTAACAACTCGATAATGTACTTATTGTACAAACATCTCTTCCCTTATAGGAACCCAAACACCCCTATAGGAACTTGAGCACACAAATAAACCCGAGCCCCCACCCCCAATAAGATGCTGGGCACCTCTATATAAACCCGCAAGGTCACATAAACTTTTCACTTACCGGAACAGGGTACATTTCAGAACTATATTGTGTTTCATTCCATATTTTAACCTGTATTATAACCTTTTTCATTGATTTATTATGTATATTGTCAGAGCATTTTGAACAACAGTTTACTAGGTTAATAAGTTCCTCATTTGTGTAACGTTGGCCCAGCTAGATATATTGGTTCAGTATTATAACAATAAAAAGTTCCAATAATTATAAATGATAAATTGTGTAATTGATTGCTGGTTTCTATCTTAATGTAAGGTCAGCGTTTGACTCGTTGGATACAAAAACGTTAGTGATAAGCTCATATTCAGTTATAAGACACGTTTCATTGGTTCAGAACCTGCCATTGGTGAAAATATAGTGAATAATAAATTGTATTAGACATTCCCTATGAAATAAGAAATAATATTTATGTGCATTATGTGAATGGTTCATTCTGCCTGCAGTGGAATGCCTATAAATGCCCTATTTATTTGCACCCAGATATAAACCCAACCACCCTTATATAAACCCATTACATTCAAAATGCTCCAATCAAATGTGTAATTCCATACAATTGCTTTATTTTCTTTTGAAAACACTATAAACAAGGTTAAACAAAAAATCTTACATGAACAAATGATTTCCCTCAACCAGGCCATACAACACTGGCAATAAAACTGCTGTGAAAGATGCAACACACATGAAATCCATTCCATCCGGTTCTGATGGTTTCCGTTTTACAGGTAAATGAACACTGAGAGTCTGTGGGGTAGTGACGGGGCCACCTGCAGTTCGATCAGCATGATGGCAGTCCTGGGGTCAAGCGTTTGCGTGTGTGTGTATACTTGTGTGATGTTTGGGACTGGTGATTATTTATGTGCTTGGCTCTCTTTTTGCCCACATATTTTACATATGTGCTCAGGTGACGCTATGAAGCCAGTCTGGCTTTATACCATTCCACAAACTCGTCCAGCATCACCGGCCCTGATGAACAAGACAGAATAGAAATAGTCATGTACAGAGATACAAGTGTTCAGTACAATGAAATTCTTTCTTCACGCATTCCAGCGTGGGTTAGATGCCCTGATCAAGGACCCAAAATTGACCTGTCAATTAAATCCCAAAGCTCTACCTACTAAGACATGAATGTCCTACTCTTAGGTAAAAAAAGAGATATACTGCAGGTTCACATCTGACTATATAAACTAGCAGTGTCCTGAATCAGAAAGCATCTACATTTCAGTCTCCACTGAAACAGTATGAGATATATTAACCTCAGGAGTGAATATCTGAAGTTACAATCTTACAAAAAACATATAAATGCATATCTCACAGTCTTATACTTGCTTGTCAATGGTTTTGGAATAAGACCTCATTAACTCTGGTAGGTGCATTAAGATTACACATTTCAGAGCATATGTGAATTGGACACCGTAACACCCTATAGAACCGGCTTTTATGTCAAAGTGGCAAGACAGAACATCTTCTGGTTCGATCACATAAACCAGTGGCCTCTCACCGAGACCGGTTCCTATGTGATGATTTATTACTGAGCCGAACAGCAAGAACAAATATGTAAGGATCTCTAGAGCTACAGAAAATATGTGTCCACAGAATATCTGTGGTGGTGTTTTATTGTTACAGAGTGAATCTTCTTTTAGCACAATACGTTTATTAAACATAGTTTGGGAACAATATTATTAAACTGACAGTTCACATGATGATGAAAGTGATGGATGGAAAACAACAACAAAGTAACATAAGCAACTATACATAACATGTTGAACTTACAGGCTCCGTCTTCGTCATAATTATTCAGGTCTGAGTTTACGGTGCGGCTGAACTCTAACACGTTGTACCACTGGTCCTTGTTCATCACCTTATACTTGGATTGCTGAATGATGGGAGAACAACAAGGTGACCGTTAATCTCAACAAAGCATTTGTTCTCACAGCATTTGCGCTCAAAGCAGAAGACGACACGTTCAGCTATAGAATATACATTCCACTTTTCCAAACAAGTAACTTCTTTTATAAACAACATTATGTCCTAACAGAAGCATCTACACCAAAGAATTCCGACATCAATACAAACCTCCAAAAATTGATGAAAGACAGGAAACAGGGGCCACGTCCTTCCAAGAATCAGTGCCAACATTGATTTAGCAGTGTCCATGTCTAGACTGCGCTGATCCTTATCCTACAGACACATCAGTGCAAAATAATCAGAAATCATTTCAAAACACAGAACTGACTCCATTTACTGTGTTTAATAATCCTACACAGACATAAAAAAGCAATCACACCATAACCTTACCCTAGCAAAGTCGAAGGCGTATCTGTAAATGTTCCTGAATGCGGTTGCATCGTTAAGTTGACAGCGCAGGTAATCGAGCTTCCCTTGTAAACGTTCGGTACAGTCGCATCTGATTGGGTGAGAAGGAAGTGAAAGTTAAAATGAAGCCAGATCTGTAAAACCATCATTAAACTATGGAAAGTTCTCTTACTGCAGTGAGCTCATTCCCTTCAGCCATTCTTCTTTAGTAAAAAATCCCATATTTGGTGCTTCTAATTTCCACGCTAAGACTAACATAACGATCTATAAAAAAGGAAGAAGACAAGATTTAAAAATTATGATATGACAAATACATTTTACGGTAAAATGGTCATAATGAGATCTGAAGGTGTGGATCATCATAAAAAGCCAATTCACTGTTCTTTAAATAGCTGTTTTTATACCATATACCCTGCCAGAAGCAACTCTCATTTGTTATGTAATCTTGGGGGCAGAACTGTTACCCCCTCCCCCCGAACCAGATAAAGCCAATCATGTCCATATCAGTGAGCACACAATAATAACAGCTAAAATCACAGAAGTCGTCTAAACATGCAAGTTTTTGGTGTAACCAGACCTGAAGCCAGAGGCTTGTAATGTTTGCATAACAATATAACAATATAGTCTTACATTCTCTGGCTCTACTCCGATATCTTCACAGAATTTCTCCATCCCCTCTGGTCCTACCACATCATCTGGCCCTGACAGACCAAAAAAAACCCGACATATCGTAACCTAGATTACACACTATAACGTTAAAATTATATAACACTTCACAATAATATTCCATTTCAAAACCATGGACACCAATATAAAGATCGATTACATTTAAGGGTTTGTGTAGAAGACTTTAGTATACCGAATGTGTGTACAAGTCGGTACAGGCCACTAAAGTTCCTTCACTTTAAACTGGTCAAATTACAAAGTGAAGACTATAGCAATGAGGATGCCAGAAAAACTAGTCTCCATATTACAATGGATGTCTACATACTTGTAGCCAAATGTTACGATATTTGAAGCTACCAGGTAAAAGCAACATGATAAATACCTGCATATTCATAAAACCATGCATGGCACTTTTTCCTGGAGAACTGATCATCTGGGTTTATCAGTCTTCCTGGAGTCTGGGTTCTACAGTAGCTACATGTCAACAAACAAGAAGAAAAGAACTTTGTGGTTACTGAGGGTAAGAGGGTAGAATCATCTGTTTGCAACACTATGAAAACACAGTAAAAAGTCAAGAGTCAAACAAACCTGGTAATTTTGCACTTCCGGCGGATGGGCTCTTCTGAACCAGAGGACTTTCTTTTCTTTTTCACAGGCATAATGGTGTTTCCAAAAGTGTGATTAAAACTCACAGAATCTAAAATAGAAAGATAAAATGTTGCTAAGAAAGGAAATATAAAATAAAAGCAGAGAAGTCACTCGTTTAAAATCATACCTGTGTAGTACAAGCGGTCACTTTGCCATTCACTTTGTCACGTTCACAATGTTCTACAAAGTAAAGTGCATGGTAACTAAATAACAATTATTACGAATATTAGTAGTAATATATGCTTGTGTTCAGCTTCGATATAAAAAGCATGGCCTTTAAAAACACTTTCCACCCTCGTGTGGCAGTAATTCAAAGAAAATTAAAAACACTGCTTTAGCCCCATCTAGTGGCCAATAGTAGAACTACATTAAATTCAGAACTAGCCATGACTTTCCAAAATGACATGATCTACTGAAACAACCAGAAACTGTGATAAATCGTGTGTATTGTATAAGTCTAAATTAATTAAATGTTATTTATAAAGTAAAAAAATATGATTTGGGATACTGTGGATCTGATGCAAGAGGATCAAAGGAAGACCAATACTAAGAATCTGTCGACTTAAGTTTGCCACTGTGACCATTAAATTTAAAATACTTCACACACAGAGGAATTTGTCCTCCACATTTAAACCAACTGTTGAGGTTCAATGCCTTGCAGAAAGGCTCTTCAATCATGAACTATCAACTCTAGGATTCTAAGCAACAACCTTCCGATCACTAAACACCAGGCCACAACTCGCCCCAGAATGAATCAGCATGGAACCACAAAATCCTTCTATAGATCCTCATGGGACTTACAAATCTGTCCAGTGTTTGGGACGCTTTCTTTATGTCCTCCAGTCCGTAATGTTCTCCTTCAAAAAAAAAAAAAAAAGATTGACAAGACGATGTTAAAGATATTTTGGTCTTGGCATGATTTACTTTTACAACAGTTAACCAACACAACACAATTAACACAAAATAAGTGTTAAGAATTTAGCTCTCATTTCAGTCCTGTACTTCACACACACACGACCAAGCCCAATCGGTGCAGTGAAACAAACATTTACTGTTGCTAATGAACACATACAAGGACGCTAGTAAGCATACCTGCCCGGTGTGGTGAGTAGCCCTAGCCACAGCACCCGGGGAGCAGTTAGGTGTTCGGTGCCTTGCTTAAGGAAGGGCACTTCAGTCCGGGCATGTCAAGCTCTTAAATAGGAGTCAAACCGGCAACCTTCCAAACCCAAACCCAGTTCTTGCTCAGCAGTCTTACAGTGTTGAACGTTAGCTCAATCCCGGTATAATAAAGTTTACCATCTACTGCACATTATTATCCATGTGGAACCATTGTAAGACAAAATAATATTCTGGAGCAATTAAATTACATTTTTACAATACGTTTAACAACAATGCTGTACTTTTATAGCTCTATTTGTAATTATGTTTTTGGTATTAACGTATGTCTACGAAAACACATTTCTCACCTGTTAGTGTGATGTGACAATAAAAGTAAATTTAAATGATTATATTATCAGTTTACACAGATATGATCACAATCCATTAATTATACTAAACTGCTTATTTTAATTAGTTTATGCCACCAACAGCAAACGAATCCAGATCTTATGTGGTTGTATCAGTTACTGTTTACACTACAGAACATTTATTTACCTCTGATACCTCCAGGGGTGTATTCCAGAAAGCGGGTTAAGTGACTAACTCGGGGTTTGTTCACTCTGAGTTACTAAAACTCGGAGTTT
>JAOUQU010000028.1:7318744-7331535 GCA_028566735.1 Ammoglanis amapaensis
ACACACACACACACACACACACACACACACACACACACACACACACACACACACACACACACACACACACAGGCACTTACAAAGACCCCATTCATCATACACTCATGCGCTGCCTACACACACATACACAAAGTTCGTCAGTGTAAAGCTCTCACACCGTACAGAATATAGACACACCAGCTTGTACAATATTGTGCAAAAGTTTAAGCACCTCTCATAAAATATAATGATTTATTTTACGCTGCAGAGAAAAGACAAAAATGATTCCAAGTGCACAGGATGAAAGAACCGCACTGTTATTCATTTTATTTACCAGAGCATCTTTGAACTTTTACAGCTTTCACTTGATCTGTTTAGTTAAATATAATTCTCGGTAAATTATGTACATTATTATATATAAGTACATACTGTTAATTAGATCTAAATATATGTTATATTTAATTATTTGTTTGGATTTTTACTCTGTTTTATACGTTTAGGTTATTTTTATGACTGACACACAGTAGTTGTAATATTTTAAATATTCAGTTGATCTCCCGGAACAATTTTGGACTGTGCGAGGAAACCGGATTATCCAAAGTAAAACCAAGCAGACACAGGGAGAACATGCAAACTCCACCCAGAAAGGACCCAGACCACGCCACGTGGATATCAAACCCAGGAGCCTTCTGCTAATCGTTATGATCGAGTTGCCGTTTAACCCAATTCACGCAGTGAAACACACATTTACATACACTAGTGAATACACACCAGGGGTCAGCGGTGAGCACACATGACCAACGCGATGGGCAATCCTAGCCACGCCGCCCGAGGAGCAGTTACGGTTAAGGGTTTGGTGCCTTTCTTAAGGGCACTTCTGTCGTGACCTGTCATACACAAGCCCAGTTCTCCAACTACCAGACCACCGCTGCATTATTTAATAATATAGTAATAATACATTAAATAATTTACTAATAATAATATATATATATATCATGTACTATTTAATTTTAAATGCACCGAATAAAGGCGTCTGCTAATTGCTAAAATATAAAATTGTAAAGACAGTAGTAATGATCTGCTAGAGAATAAAATAAATGGACATGCACATCCTTTTGTTTCCATAGTGGAACGTACCACTCCAGAGATGAAAGTACAGATAGTGGACTGAGCATGAGCAGTTACAGCGTCCCTCGCACTCCTGATGACTTCCTCAACAGTGTGGACGAGATGGAGACAGGTACAGACACTTCATCACCACGGTCATAAAACTTCAGGCCAGCTTTAAATATAGTCGTTTATTTAAATCCTTTCTTGATTTATGATCCCAATTATATTTTTTATGTAGAAATATCAAAATGCGAAGATCCATCATTGTACATGATGTTAAATAAAGTGTTCAAATGTCATCCTCAGGTGACTCCCTCGGTCCTGCATCTATGGCAAACCCGCCAAACCGATTCCCCGACTACCTGGATACCATCCCGGGTACAGACGTCGACCTCGGCACTCTGGAGAGTGAGAGCATGGCAGTGGAGGGCGAGGAGCTGATGCCCAGCCTGCAGGAAGCTCTGAGCTCTGACATCCTCAACGACATGGAGTCTGTGCTCGCTGCCACTAAGATCGATAAGGAAAGCTTCCTCACCTGGCTTTAGAGCTTGAATGGTCTAGCATACACTCTGCCATACACTCCATTTGGTCTGTGTCGGCTTCTCAATGAACTACTGCCATCTGTGAAGGACATGGTGATGCTCCCATGAGGCTTTGATTTACAAAAAGAAAACAACACCCAGTGTCCAGTATGGCTCCTTAAAATGGCAGGATATTTTCATGCAAAAAAATATGTGATCGAACTGATTTGAAAGTCGGCTATTTTAACTTTTTATGCTTTTTAAAAACTTTAATCATTACTACATTTCTGCATGTCTGCATCCTCAAGGCTGGCCCATGAACAGACAATTATTCATTCACCTTCAATGAAAGTATTGCTTTGATGCCAATCATCCTCTATGAGCTTATCGTCGTCCTCGTCCACAGACGAGATGACATTTTATATTTTTCCTATTGTTGACTATGAGTCTGGCAAACCAAAAACTAGCCTGATTGCTGCTTGGATTTATGGGCTATGAAATACACTTTTTTTATTTTTTATTTACGGGGGTTAAGCTCATGTTTTTAGGAAGGCAAATCTCCCGCTCGGCTGTGCCAGCATTTCACGATCAATAACAAGTGCCTTCAGTTTGATCTTATTGAATCTATCGAGAAACGGTGAGCGAGTTGGTCTTGTTCTAATGCTTTGAGACCATACTTTTTTTATTTCTGATTTTCAGTTATCAAAAGAAATCTTTTAAAGGTTGTACATGTATTTTAGTGCATCAGATTTTGTTTTAAACTCTAGTCTAGGACTGGGTAATTCACAATAGCATATCAATACACTTTGTGTTTTAACCCTGTGGACGGCACTACAGCACCAATAATATTCATTAATACTGTTTTCTGTTCAATCTCGGCTGACACCGACACGAACATCCCTGAAGTAACTATGCACCTCATGACACATCAGTATCACTCGTTTAAGTGGTGCAGACCAAAACCTTAAAAGCATTTCAAGAGCAAACTTGACTTGGATGTTTGGGACACAGTTAAAAAAAACCTGTCTCGTGTCGTAATCGATAATTGATATTAAGGACGTTGGAGAAGGCAATAATCACCTTTCTCCAGACACGGATCTACACCATGACCGTTGTTAGCCCGCAGTTTATCTAACTGGTGAAATCCGATGAACATCAGCGTCATGGAAAATGATTTTAGTTTTGAATTTTCATATTCAAGAAATTTGTTCTGCCTCTCTATAAGTGTTGTGGATCCGTTTTAATAGGCCTGCAAAGTTTCAGCTGAAATGTGCCACGTACAGATACATATAAAGTCCAGAAACTAGCATGTGTGAATGCAAACAACAATGAAATTGACATAAATGTGTTGATGTTGCTGAAGTGCTGGTAGCATTCTTAACAGTTGCCCAGTTCTATTCTAGCCTCAGTCGTATCAGGCTGGTTTTCTATATATATTTTTTGTTTATTTGCTGAAATGTATTTTTTATTACTCTAACATGGAGGCCTTCAGATATCATATAAATGAATACTGATCACTGCTAATACAAAGTAATCAGCGATCAGACTAGATTGATCGAGTTTTTTTTGTGTATCTATATTTTGATCGATATCATTTTACGTATTTACTAAACGTATCAACCAAATGTAAACATGGAACAAAATGTTAAGTCTCAAAGGGACTGTAATGAACGACGAGCTGTTTTCAGAACTTTAGGATGGCTTGCCAGGGACAGACTGGTCATGACGTGATGGATCTATAATGTATTGTGTTGGTGTGACATAAGCATGTATCGAGGGTTCATGTTGTAAGTAGTGAATAAGATGGTACTCTGTTGTGGATTAGGAGTTCGAAAGGTATTTTGGTGAAGTGTAATGAAAATAATCAGCTATGAGATTCTGTTCTTTTTGACCAAGCTTCCTAATTTATCATTTGTCCAAGTACAATATAAGCTAACGAGAAGATCTTGTTAATTAAGTAGTTAATATGCAAGACGTTGGTCATGTCTTCCAGAACTAGACGTTTGAGTTAAATCGAACATTTATGGTTTACATTAATGCATTAGCATAAGAACACTACATTTATTTCAGCATATCGTTAGAAATTCACTTCACACTAATCATGATCTAGTTTCGGAATTGGTTGGTATCATCGGGTTAAAGATCAACCGTAAACTAAACGCCACAATAAGACCGTAAGACCTCGGGGTCATTGCATTCCTGTCTTTGTACTTGATCAGAATAAGACTTAAGACAAATTTCCTGAATCTGTAAGCTCGTGTACAGGGGAATGTGATTAACACCATCATGGTCTGGCTACCGACATCCATTTATCCATGGATAAATAGGAGTTGATCTCCTTACGTGTGTGATAGTATGGGCAGGTTCGTCATGTATTCGAATAATGGACAGCAGGAAATGCACAGAAGTAACATGTCCCCATTGCCACACATTATGCAACCTTTAAATCGATAATACTAGATTTGTATTCATATTTAAGCTTTTTGATTTTATTAAGTACACAAGGACAAACGCTTTAATGTGACTGCTCACTCAAACTAATAGTCCCGTTATCGCCATCTTGTGGTGAAGCGCTAAATGCTAGCAAGTTGTCGTGCTAGCTAAACCATAAAATCTGATTATTAACCGAGTTATTTATACTAAATAATAGTTACACACTTTAATTCTGACTAGAATGTGAAGCAATTCGATCCCATTGAACACACAATTTCTAAACGTTTGAATTCTTGTGCAGTCATTTGATTATTTTGTCCATGTAAACACATCCAGTGTTCGTGTTTAAATGTTTACATTTATTATTATTCACCGTTCACTACACAAAGATTCCTCAATCTAATGTGATTTTTACATTCAGCTCAAAGTGCATTAGACGGTTTTTTTATTTGTTTGTGTTTGTTGTAGTCCATATGTGCTTGACACGTGCTGACCGTTGCTTATATACATTTAATTGAAAATTTTAACATAGTACAATGTTACAATCAAAACTTTTTTAACATTTTAGCATTACTCCTGCTTTGGTTGTTTTCTCTAAAGAAGCTGCCTGAATAGTTAGTTATCTTTCCTTATTTTTTTTTAATGCTCCAGTCCCTAGTTGAACAAATGTTAGAATGTGATCGTTATCAATCGATGATTTTTATAATGAAATAATCCTCAATGTGATGAAATAAGCCGTTATCACGACACGGAACAATTCAATTGGCACCTCTGATCAACCTCTGTGATCAAATGCTTGAAGAAAGACTTGCAGTATGTTTAGAATCGTATCTATTTTTTGCATTTGACTAGTGCTGATGGACACTAATCAGAGTAAAACAGTGTTTGAGAGTTTTATAAACTGTTGGTACAGTGCTGGTATTGCACGCTTTAATATGACATTGCTTATAAATGTGTCACCTTGATTTTATTCTTAGCTAGTGTGCGATTCTAAATATATAACTTTTTTTTAGCGTTAGTACTAATCACTCAAGTTAAAGGATTGGTATTTAGATCTCTAAATGCACACAGAATGAATTTATATTCGTGGATTATGATCTGTTTTTTAATAGGTGTATGTGCTGCATGTATTGTAGAATTGTGCATTCTGTTACATTCTATCTTTGCATAATACTATAAAACAAACGGGCCTGTAATAAAATATATACTTTGTTGTACTGGTGTCGTTCTTATTTTAAAATGGAATTATGTATGCAGCATATGTACATCTTTAGAGACCCTCTTTGTCATCGCAGTCTTAGGATGTTTCTATGAAGGCATCCTAACATTCTATGAATGTTTCTATAATAGTTTCTAGGAAGTTAAAATAAGACATCGTCCGGTGAAAAAAATTAATACAATACAAAGTAGTGGGACTAGTGACAACAGCTGTTAATTGAATGGGGAAAAGATTGTGTGGGTCCTGTGGTGTTTGCAGCCTTTCACACATGAATGTAAATCTGTAACCTTATTCAGATGTAATTCATGGATGGTTAGCTGAACATGACGACCGTCAAGACAACGTTAAGTTGCCATGACCATCAAAGCCCATTTCTGCTTTTCTTTGTTCATGTGATGAAACGTAGTGAAGCGTCAAGGTAACAATGCAGCTTCTAAACTCACAAGGAAGTAAATCATCCTTAACTATGGTTAAAGTTTAACCTTATTTCCCAGTTCTTGGTTAGCTACAGACATGTTTTTAAGTGTTTCAATGTCTTCTGTGTTCATGGGCAGAACCGTGATAACAGAAACGATCACAATTGTTAAAAAAAAATTTTTGTGAGGTCTACATTTAGCGTTTATTTGCAAGGTGTGCTCTTTCAGTAAACACAGTATAACAAACGATAAACTGGAACACAGAGATGGTAGTGCATCGTTAATAATTAAGAAAAAAGCTGTCCGAACTTATTGTACATATTGTACACAGTGAAATGAAACAGTCTCTATGACGAACCCAAACAAATGCATGTAATGCTTAAAATGTTCCTAGATTTCAGAAATGAAAAGGATTAACATGCAACAACCGTTCCACATTGAAAATAATCTTTTGTGTTTTGTCTGGACTGTAAGGCTAATTTGGCCTCTTCTCCGGCCTTTACTGCGTTAGCTGACCCTGGTCAGGACTCACAATGAAGATGTGATTTGAACTTCAGTTTCCTTCATTTCAGCATGACATCATTCTAGCCTCTTTCAGACAAGCATGGAACTAAGCAATGATTAGAGGTGACAGGAAGAAACACCCTTTCACTTTGGGTCAATGACACTGGAATGTCCAGCAAGTTTGTCAGCATCCGATGGCAGACATACATTGGCAGCACAGGCTACATCTCATCTAGGTCGTAGTCCTCCTCAGGAAAATCTCCCACAGTTACAGTTGTAGGCTTGACGAACGCGCCGTACTTTGGCTCACACTCAAAGTAGCGTTTACCATCCACACTGAAACAAGAAACATTTAAATGGTGAAACGGTCATTTATTCTAGTAGCAATGACAAGAAATCTTCAGGCTTATTTGTGCATAGGTGGCATCAGTCAGAGATTGAGATTGTCAGGCATCTCAAGAGCCTTCATTTTTTATTTTATGCCTGCTACTTTATTTTAGACCGGACTGGTAAATGACTACACATCTCAGCATTTGTGGGCTGCTGTTATTTACCTTTGCTTATAAACACCAAATGTCTAGAAGACTGTGGGTGTGTTTAAAAACATAGGTAGAAAAAGTATAAAGATGCTTATTTGGATCCAATTTGGAACATTATATTTAGTGCAGAACGAGTCTGCATCTGATGCTCACTCGTAGAATTAGGCAATAACTTATCTCACAAAAAAGTAAGCATGTTAGCTGCTGCGTTAATAAATTACTGATGATATTTACCATATATAAAGTTAACAAGTGTATTTACTCGTAAGTTTGGGCTTATTAGTTGACGTTTAAACTCTTTTGGTAAAAGTAATTGGCAATGCTAATCTGAATCATATTGTTTTGAATGAATTGAATGAAATAGCTAAGTAGTACAATTATCTTAGTGTGTTGAAATAACCTGAATGATCCACACTAAAAAGATGTTATGAAGTTAAAACAGTGATCCATGGATAGAAGTACATCTGATGATGATACCAACCTGCCATCGTTTTTCCCAAGTGGCTCATCGTATTTAACACCCACCCAGTATCCTGGTTTGAAATCTGCTGTACCTAAAGACAAACAATTTGATTCTGCACTTCCCAAGCTGATTTACGGCTGTTAAACAGCAAGAATAACGTAATGTGCATTTGCTACTGGAAATGTCTAGGTTGTTAAATAGAATAATAGGGATTGAGAATAGTGGGTGGTGGTGGTAGAAATCTGGAAGTACTGGGGTACAATAAACTACTCACCCACAAACATAACTGCGCCAACCTTGGTGGGCTGACCTGCCACCTTAACTTGACAGCGATTGCCAACTGTGATGGAAGTTGAAGCAACCTTTTCTTTTTCCTCCTTCTGAGCAGCCATCTCCTCTTGCTTTGCCACATTCTCCTCGTTGAAGCGCCCAATCTTCATATTCTTCTTGAAGTTTCTCAAAGAATCTGCAAAATATCAGTAGGTCAGCATTAAAGGAAGTAACTAATTCACACTAATATGAATCCAATGACTATGTCCTAACCAAAATAATAAATATCAATAATATTTTTTGAGAGTAAATGTTATTTGAGAAATAATAATTACATTTAAAAATGGCTCAATTCAGGATTTTAGAAAGCACACAACCTGACACAATGGAGGCTCGTGATTTCACTTTATATTTTCAGCATTTAGCAGATAGAACACCATTTCAAGCAGGTTTAAGAGCCTTGTGCTTAGGGGTCCAACTGTGGCAACTTCGTGGTAGTGGACTTTTTAATTTCCAACTCAATATCTTAACCACTAATGAACCGCCATCACTATCCTATTATCTACTTTACATTACTAAATAACATTTTTAATTAATCCTACAATTCTAAAATGAATATTGTAAATTACGTTGCGTTATATTGTAATTACCTGCTCTCTTTTCATACGCATCATCTGAAATCTCATATTTCTCCACTGTAGACAAATCACTGAATGCTCCAGTCATAGCACCACTTCTGTCAATGACCTACAATTACAGAACAATAAAGTATTTAATTAAACTTACAGCGTCCGCTTAGTAACGGATTCAACTTACGTGTATTCTACAGTCGTCGTCTACGGGATAGGAACCCAAGAGAGCCTCATTATCATCAAGAGTCTGCAAAAACTTGTCTGAGGCACTGAACAACTGAAGTTCCATCGAGGTCATGGGGCAGCCAGTGATGAGCTCCAACTTACTCTAAATAAAGACACAAACCAAAGTAAGTTGTAACGCCAGCACAAAAAATTATTTCATGTGTGTTCATCAGTCTTTTATTATTTTAGCCATTTATAAAACATTTCATTAAAGACTTGGCGATCACCCGTTGACCATAACAACATCCTCACTTTCTTTAAGTTAACAGCATCATGATGCTTAACTACCTTGAATTCTGTAACGGTGATTCCCCGGTTGAATCTGCGATTTGCTTCAAAGGAGCTGATCGTACTGGTCAGCCGTACAGACACCGTGGGGTTGGTGAGAACCGTTACGCTTTCATCCATTCTCACGACCTTGTGTTTCTTCTGTTTAAATCACGGAAATGGAGACTGCAAGAGAAAAAATAAATACAACTGAGTATATAATCATATTCCCTTTTATTTAATCAATCTTTTTGGTAATTCAACAGGGCTAATTCACATGCTATTACAGAAAGGATAGTATGATATTGACATAATTACATGCATCTACAAGTAACAAGAAGCATCTTTAAACATTTAATCAAGTCTAATCCTGAACTGATGTTGCCTAAGTGAATAATTTAATGTCATCAATGGTCTGATTATTGTCATATTTATAAAATATCACGGGGTTCCAGAACATTAACCCTCATCTGCCTTCAGCAGGGACTTTAAACGAGCCTTGGAGCGACAATCAGACTTATAATGACGTCACAACTTTTCATGTCACAGAAGCCATAAAACCAGCTTTCGTTTAGCATATTCCATAATTACAGCGTGCATTGTGCAAAAATACTGATATTATATCACGATACAGAAAAAAGAAAAGTTTTATGATAAGCTACTAATATTTAACTCAATCTATTATATCACCATAGATACCATTCGAGCTCATATTAGCCGACAGCTAACTAGTAACTATCCACTACGCATTTAAATACTTTACCTTGTCCACTTTTTGTCCTTTATACATAAAATGCACGTTATTTAAATTAAATCATAAATAAATCGCAACGTATGTACATATATTGTTGTGTACGTGTATAACCAGTTAGCTAACGCCACCAGAAAAGTGTCTTCCTACCGTAGTCAAGCCGCCGCCTGCCCGCTTGCTTCTGGTCCCGAGCTGTGTCCAATCGACTCCTTACCGCCTGTATATGTGCACTACTCAGTGTGCTCTGTCATCGCTTCTATGCCCTACTAAGTACCCTTTATTTAAGCAAGAAATGTATTTAGAATACGACCTTTAACTTGAAGGGGAAAAATGCGTCAATGGTCGGGCGGGAGGAAATGACACTTTTAAAATAAAAGTACCCCAGATATAGTAAAAAACGCATTTTTTTTAAATTATAATACTTAAATATATGTGCCATTTATTTGTTTGTGGTCCCAAAGTGCTACATTAGGATTACAGAAGCTTAAATGAAATAAGAAATAAGACAGAGATGCAAACTTGCACTGTGCTCTGAAACCATGAGGCAATTTGTACTTAAATCAATATAAAACCACTGCAATTAAATCACATTATTCTAGCTCAATAGATAGAATACAATAAAATATCGGGCACTAATTAGTCTGCATCCAGGTTTTGGGTTATAAGATGTGTCAAATGTGTTATTAATGATATTAGTAGAACATGCCAAACTACTCACTGGCTATGAAAGACAACAATGTTAAATGTGTTATTATGGCTGTTCCAGCAGGTCAGGGTTCTGTTGAGATTGCATTCTGTCACTGTTGTGCTATCACATTTACCATTTTAATGGTAGAACATGTCTGGAGAACATATGATGATCACGGTCCTGGTCATGTCATGTGATGTCATGGTTTGTTGGCCAATCCAATTGACATTCAATCAATATATCAATATAGTTATTCACTGAATGTGTGAATACACTGATAACATCCAATAATGTTATTAAGCACGTGTGTGCCACTTTCTTGGACAGGAAGAGTGACCAGTGTCTTCATAGATAGTGCCTGAGTTAGTAGGGCAAGTATGCACATGCAAAAACCCAAAGATCAAAGGCTTTGACATTAAAGGTAGTGATAGATGAGGGTTGGAAGTAGGGTGGGGTTTAACAAACTCTTACCCCCTTTGGTATAAGTAGAGTTTACATTCTTTTACAGGGAAAGTATAGAGGCATGAGGCCGTGCTTCATTTCCCTCCAAGCTCAGGTGTGGACGTGTCCCTGTAAGATATGTTAAAACCTTCACCCACCCAGACGATCCAACATGCAAAACAGCATCACACACACTCACACACACACACACAAACACACACACACACACACACACACACACACACACACACACACACACAATTCACATGCAAACCTTTTCTTCTGTATGCACATATACATTACTCTTTATTGTTTATAAAGTGAACGTTTTACAGAATCAAATGTTATAAATAAGAACTACTTCAACAATTAATACCTAAAACATCTTTCAAAAAGTTGGAATAAGGTCATTTACAATTCAAAACATTGATACAACTTTGCAGCAACACTTTGATCAGCAATATCAATATGTATCAACAATATTCAGAAATTCAGCTGACCTCTAATGTCCTTGTTTTCTGAATGAAAAGTAAATGCTTTTATAATCTGAGACTGCTTTCATTTATTTGCTTTAATTAAACCTTTGACTGTACGTAAAGAAATTCTACACATTTATCATATGAAGTGATGTCCTACAATTTTCCACAATTTAAAAGTTATTAGTATTTTATTGATCCGATTTATGAAGTTTTTTGTGTTAATTTGTTTTTTTAAAGGTTTATTTACTATAATTACGTATTCTGCACATAATGTCCATTCAATAATATTAGTATGTTGTAATCATGTTATATATACACTGTAAAGCATCATTATGTATCATGAATTTCTTGGAATTTCAGTTTTACTTCCTGCAATTCAAAACTGAATTGCAATTTAATTTCCTGTTTGCAATCTTAATTCAAATTCAAGAACTGTTTTGGAATTAGGGGTCATATGGCTATGTAATCAGACACTATAAGGATCCAGATTTGTAAAAAAGATGTATATATTAAACCAAAATATCATTAACACATGCTGCTTATTGCAGGAAAAAAAAAGATTTTTTTCTATTTTAAAGAAACGGGCAAACCCTTAAATGAGCTTTCATTTGTTAATATTTATTTACAGAATTCTCACATGTGATTGATTGCCATAAAATGATTATGGTTTAACCAGGATCCAATAAAAACATACATACAAACAACACTTCTATTTTACTATAGACCTGAATTTTATTGATTGATTATTAGAACATATAGTTTATTTCAAATGTTTGCATTTATGTGTTGGGGAGATTTTAAAAAAAATATATTATTGTGTGAAATAAATGTGGTTTGCATTAAAAAACATTTTTCTCTAAATGTGAACCCTAATAAGTAGTGCATGTTGTCGTTTCTCTCTTCATGCAAATGTATGGATTACCAAAACATTTGCCTGATACCTAAGAAAACAAATGCACAGGCCGAATATATTATTTGTAAGTTAATGACAATAAATAAAACATTTCACAGATCAGACCATGATATCCTTACAAATTATATATTGATGAATATTGTTTCACCCGCAACCATTGCTAACAAAAATATAACATTAATTATATAAAATACATTGTGTGGCAAGAGCTTGGGAAAGGCTGTTGCACCATGCAAAGTAAATAAAACATTTGACAAGGTCTTGCAATCACAACATTTTTGGTATTTAGTGTCAATGAATATGCCAGTCAGTTTTAACCTGATAATGTGCATTAACACCGATTAACACTTTTTCTACAGACTTTTATGTTAAGAGATGGTCAAAATGCTATTTGTATTATTAATGTTGTAACTAAACATTCATCAAAGCGGTTCGCTGCCTGTTGTAACATGTATGACTATGTTTGAGACAATAAGATTGTCTCAGATAAGATATTTTTTTGTCAGAACTGGCCAAAGTTGTCATGACATTATCTGTGTTAGCCACAAGAACATTAGTTCCAGTTCTACACTTCAACGTATTTATTGTCTCTAGCAGGATAACATTGTCTGGCTTCGATCAGAAGTGAGGTGGTATTTTCCATACAGAGTTTGCACGTTCTCCACATGTGCTCCAGTTTCCAAAAACACACCGTTAGGTTAATTGGAGATAATGAATGGTCCCGTACATACCTAGTAAAAGTAAGTGCAAACATTTAGAGCTTAATCACAGGCACCAGAGACATAAACAGGTATGATATTAAATCTCAAGTATAAAACTGTTTGAGTCACATTAAAATATTTTCTCTGGTGCCAATAAATTAAAATGCTGTTTCATATATGAAGCATATATATATACCAGGGTCGAAGTCGACTGAAGGGTAAAATATATATTTTACCCTT
>JAOUQU010000028.1:7390846-7405649 GCA_028566735.1 Ammoglanis amapaensis
TGGAGTGTCACGTCTTCCTTTGTGACGCCGTTCAAATTAAAAGTCCCAGAAGTCCTTTGACGAAACGCAGCATTTTTCTTTCCTGCGACTAATCGACCAATGGAATTTGTCCGACTAGTAATTTTTTTGGGTCGACCAACGATTAATCGATTAATCGCGGTCATCCCTACTTATAACTTTCATGCTTGGTGCGATGAGATCTTCCAACACGAAGATGCGACATGTCACATGACTAAAAGTGCATGAGCATGAGAAAGCGTTCCAAGTATCACACTGGCCTTGTAATTCTTCTGACTTACAAGTTAAATGCTACCAAATGTATTTATCGATTTTCCCCCACATACACTCCAGAAATTGTGGCATGTCAATATGGCTCCATATACCCGTGCCAACCCACCGAGACGGTTACTCGGTTACTCTAGATATCAGCTATAAATCAACATAATATGTCTCGACAGCACTGACATGAGCATTTACCATTACTAAAGTCTTACATTGGTCAAATAGTCTATGTTTAACTGAGTGTAGACGAGAATGCGCACATCTGGCTGGGCATTACATGCATTGACTTGTAAATAGAGTGAGTGTTCAGTATTCACACGTCAGACGCCTCTCTCGACTCATGTTGTTTCTCAAGTAGGTGTTCAGTTTACGCAAGCAAGAAAAGTTCCTTTCGGATGAGGTGCTGCTCATTGGCTTAGTCAGAGACAACTTACAGACTAACCATCTCACACTGACTCTGGATGAATTATTAAAGATGGTTAAAAAGGGACAACTCTTAATGCGTGTCTGAGCATGTTGGGGAAACAATATTGTCGGCAAACCCGCTTCAGAAGGTGACGTACAGTACCAGTCGAAGCTTTGGACACAGACTGAGAGTAATAGAGTGCTGTGTCACATGACCCCAACTAAAACTCTGTTGGCAGAAACTAGAGCACAGTGTGCAACTTGAGCCATGGCACTTGGGGCAGCAATTAGGTATTGAATGCCTTGCTCAAGGGCAGTTTAGTCGTGACCTGTTGATTCTCTGAATTGAACCGGCAACCTTCTGATCACAAGTTCAGTTCTCTAACCACCAGGCCACGACTGCCTACAAAAGAACAGGAAGACTTCATCAGACATAATCAGTTACAGTTTTGTTTGACCTTATCATAAATGCCTGTAAGCGAAGTGAATTCCATGACATTTCTGAGGTAGGCAGAAACTATGCTAATTAATTCTGCACAAGTTCCTTTGTGTAAAATCTCAGAAATTCTGAAACGAATCACTTTATCTAAATCAGTAAATAATACTAACAAAGAACGTGTCCTGACATAAGGACATTTGGCTGGAAATGACCAGGCAAGGTGGATAGCACAACTGCCCTTTGCTGTCACATCCTCTTCCTCTTGCGGTGCAATGTTACATCCTTATGTTAATCATCATTCTTCTGATCATTATTTATTTACTGTTCTTCTCTTGGATTGTTTTTTTGTTCTAAACCTCCTGTTTACAGTCCACTGTTGTGGTCTTAGATGGTTCAGCTTTGTAGTTCTCTCTCTGAAAATGGGGAAATAACAGGCAACATTTGGGAGTGTCTCTGAAGGAGAACGCACAGGACTGGACATGTCTGAGAACGCCATCCTTAATCTCACAGGAATGCACACAGCTTTTGCACATGGGAGAGTGAACCTAGGGAAGTGTTACAAAAAAAACAGGTTATCGAGTTCACCAAGCAAATCCTCCTAATTTAGACATCATTCATAGTACGGGAGATCTGGTACCAGGCAAAGTCATTCATGGATTTATTGCCATGTATCTGGTCATCTTATTAGTTGAATTTTTTGACTTCGGCTGTTTTGGCTGAGATAGAATGTGCTAGTCAGAGTCAGAAGTTTATTAATGAAGGTTGAGTTTGAACTTTTGTTTTAGTCAGTGGTTTATGTGTCTTGATAGGAGCTTGTAGTTTGGCTTAAAGCAGGATCATGTTGTTAGTGGGCAAGTGCATGGGCCTGTATGTAGAACTGGACTGTAAAACCTTGATGGGCACAAGAACCAATCAGGCATAACATGATGATCACATCCCTAATATTGGGCACCCTGACTGGGTGCAATAAACTGATCCACTGTCTTTTCGGACACATCTTTGGATCACTTTTTATAGAAACTGACCACTCCAAGCACCAAGCAGTTTGGGAGATGCTCTGACTTGCTCGTCTGGTCATCCTACTAGACTTTACTTGACAAAAGCAGGAACTCCTGTTTTTTTTAGGGAAAAGATAACAGCAGACACTTGTTCTTGTTAAGACGGATGTATAATCCCTGGACAGGAGCAGGTGCTTATAGTTTTCATATAGTAGTAGCCAGAGCTTGTATTTTGTTAGGCTCATGGCGATTTATTCATCTAAATAAGAGCAGGTGCTAGAAGTTCCCTTGAAAGAAGCAGGTGTATGTAATCGAGACTAAAGTCTGTTGTCAACATCATGAGCTTGTATCCTTGACTTGTAAACGTTTTTATCCAAAATGAGTTACAGTATGATGTCAACAATTGAGGGTTAAGTGTGTTGCTCAAGGGCCCAACAGCAGAAAACTGTTTGTGTTTGGACTTAAACGTTCTAGTTACTAGTCTTAACTCTAGTTACTAGTGCCTTAACTTGAGAAAGAGGTTTGAAGGTTTGAGTACAGATGCTATTGTTTTTTAGTTTTTTTGTCTTATCAGTTGTTTTGGCTAGTGGTTTTCTGACTCATCTACTCTTGGCTTGTACTTGTACCCTGTACTGGCAAAGATGGCAAAAATCTCTGGGCTAGATGTAGGCTTTGATTGTTTTTTTTCTGTACTTTGCAGAACATTTAATGTAGAAATGAGTACACATTTTATTAGTGATACATTTGGCTCTAGTGGGCAGATGGCAACAAACCCAAGAGAACAAACCGGACCTCTGTCTTGTTTTCTACCATTTTGAAGCTCCGAGTTGCCAGAATTTTTTCGTTGTGTAATTTGTTGTTAGTTTGAACATGCAGCTAAGTGTGTCTGTGTACAATCTTCTGGATGATTTCCTGTCATGCGCTTGGCACCGGGCAGCATTTTTTTTTCCTCGGTTCTCTACCAGCTGTGCTCTCACCTGCCCCTTGCACTGGAAAAAATGTAAGCAGTTTTTTGCTTAGGTTTCAAGTTAACAACGTTAACTTTTTAGTATGGTTTTCAACATTTATTGGTATGTATTGATATGGCTCCACCACCACTCACTGCCACTTTTAATCCCTAATTGCTCAAAAGCTTTTTTTGGTTGTTGTTAGTCGGTTTGGATAAAACCGTCTGCTAAATACTGACAATGTAAATGTACGAAATAATCAACCATGTTGGCTTGCCAAGATAAATGGATTTGTTAATCTGAATCTGCGAGTGGAATATTCCTTACCAGCCGTAGCCTTGTAGTTAAGGTCCTGGACTAAGTGAAAGGTACTAGCCCTTTGACCAAGGCCCTAATGCCTCAGTGCCTTAATTGACTGCATACTGCTTTGGAGAAATGATTCTTGTAAATGTTGAAAAAATATCATGACACCATGGGGGTCGATGCTTTGTTTGGCCAATGTTGGTTACCTCGTTGGACTGCAGGTATCCACACCTAGAACCTCACTTTAATTCCTCATTGTTCACCCACTGGCTCTTGGTTTGTTTTTACAGGCTTGGTCTTCTCAGAGGCCAGGATCAGTGGCCTCTTTTTGGCTGGGAGCACCACTGTTTTCCAGGAACTGTTTTTCAGAATGACTAGAAAAGAAGAGAAGAACAGGCCAGAAATGTGCCACGGGGGGTTTGAGCTTTTGTGTCCGAAGAAAAAGAAAGAGGAAAAAAAAGTAAATTAAAGTCAGCCGCTTGTGCTGGATGTTCTTGATGTCCTTACACAACCCGCTCTGAACATAAACTAATAATTTTCACGTACTGGAGAGAAAAGTCAGATGTCAAACAATGACTGGGTCCCTTTCAGGCATAGTTTAGCCAAGCTGTAGTCTTCTGCCAGCAAAATCTACAGGTGGCACTTTAGTTCACATTGTCCAGATATACTGTTTGAAAAAAAGTATTAGGACACATTGGGTTCTGATTATTTCTGTGGTAGGGGTACATGGGAATGGAGACTAATGCAGGGTCATGCTCCACCTGAATCAATTTTCCATTCTTGGGCTACCGAACAAAGTCCTTGTTGGATAAATTAGTTATATATATAATCTAAATATGCTTTCCTGAATTAGTCTAGGCACGGACGAAATGAGTTTAAAGAAACTCAAGCTTATTCAGAACCCTGTTACCAACCTAACTAAGCAAGGCTTAATCAAGCAAGTCTAGAATTTTACCATTTCCAATGTATTGGTCAATGAGAGCAAGACGTCGCCTAGAGTTAAGGTACTCGACCAGTCCGAAAGACACCAAGTCCCATCACTGCTAGTTTTTGTTAAGCTCTTGAGCCTTTGGATGTACATGTTACTATATGCATAATGCTAAAATGATAATGTCAAGTCAGGAGCACCCTGAACTGTCATCAAAATACCCGGTCTTCAAATTACATCAGCTCATTTGTGTTGTGTCACTTATTTGTTTTTGGTTTTTCCCAACTATGGGTAAATGATTTATAGTATTTATAAGGGACGTTCCCCATGATGCTGTGCAACATGCAATGCAATACAATGCAGTTGTCAAAATCAAATCAAATCAAAGTTTATTTGTCACATACATAGTTATACACAGTACAACCGGCAGTGAAATGCTTTGTCTTCAACTGGTACTGGTGTAAAACATCATCTTACATACAAAAGGGGATTTAACAATAGACTTTACCCACGATTCAATATGATTCACGAAACTGAAGACAAATTCTGACAATGTTTCTATTTCTATTCAGAAAAGAAATCAAGTTAAATACTTTGTAATCATCTTTCGTTTATCTAAACAAGGAACGCCCTTTATTTCTGGGGAAGCACCACACACACACACACACACACACACACACACACACACACAAACAAATAAAAGGTGAAAAAATGAAAATACCGAGTTGTATTTAGCATACTATTTTGCTTAAAAAAATAAAGACTTTGTGATTATATTTGATCAAAACACAATGAATTATCTTTCATTTCCACAGTACCTGAAAACTATGCCGAAAGAGCTTTAGCAACGTCTTGTGTAACGCCACAAAAATAGCGCCAGCACCCTCTGCTGTTTAAAGTGAAGATAGAATCGTCTTAAATGATTCACCGATTCAAATCGTGCCCCAAAGAAAATAGTTTTTTATGATTGCTTGTGATTTCCTTATCTTCATAAATTAAAACAGAATGATTAAAAATAAAAAAATAGAGATTTGATTTAGAAAGCGTGTGGACTGTGTTGTTAATAGTAATATACAGTATAACTGTACAGCAAAGGCCGAGTAGGGCCTTTGTCCTTAGACCGCATGGGCACCGCTGAAGCGCTGACTGCATGCCCCAACACACACACACATGCACACACACATACAAAGCTTTATACAGTAGCTCTGCTGTTATTGGCTGGGCCATTGCACTAAAGAAGGCAGCAACTTGAGGCCAATGTGGCGTAAAATCAAGTTTTTCTCCTTGTACTAAAAGGCTCTTTGACTCGAGGGAAAGCTGTTTAGTCGAGCTAAACAAGAGCTCATACAGTCTCTCCCGACAGATGCAGAAATGATTGCCCGCCAAACAAACGCCTCTTAAATAATCTTCTTTATAAACTAGTTTTATGACTGCACTTACCCTCTCTGGAATGTAATCGAACACAAAGTGTTTACAATCAATGGTGATTTTTACAATTATTTTATTTTTTTACATTTTCACGGTGGTTAACATACCTTATATTTGTTTGTGTATGTGGTGCTTCCCCAGAAATAAAGGGCGTTCTTTGTTTAGATAAACGAAAGATGATCACAAATGATTACAAAGTATTTAACTTGATTTCTTTTCTGAATAGAATTAGAAAAATTGTCCGAATTTGTCTTCAGTTTCGTGAATCATATTGAATCATGGGTAAAGTGTATTGTTAAGTCCCCTTTTTTAAGGATGTAAGATGATGTTTTACACCAGTACCAGTTGCAGATCTGTGGATCCATTATGGATGTAATCGTTCACATCTTTTCAACATCAAACAGCATCCACTAACCAGTCGGGTTTAAATTAAAAGAATTTGGCAGTGTGTGCAACCCGACTACATCCCTAATTATTTTACACTTGATTGCAGCATGTTTGTTGTATTTTACAAGCTTCATGTTCTCCATCAGCTCTAGTAACAAATCCACGAACATGTAAGATGTGGAAATGAGGCAAACACGGAACGTTCCACCCAGTCTGCTAGTCTTTGCTTTGAGTAATTGCTCCATGACTGCTCCATGACGTACAATTGCCACCCTCCAACTCCTCTGGAACTACCAACCCCGTTTATGCCAGGGGCCTCGGGTGCAGCGTTTGATCTTCGACACTGGGTGTGGTGTTGCTGAAGTGAAAGTGGGCTGGAGGTCTGCTGGTAATGTGAACCTTGAAGGTTAAAAATAGCTCTGGCAGGAAGAGCCTGTGTGTCTGGGGCCTCAGTGGCTAATTACAAAGCAAGGTTAAGTGTGCTAGCATGTGTGCGTATGGCTCTGACAACATCGTTTGGCTAGTAGGGTGGGTTGGAAAGAGGTTTTATAGCGTTTACCACTTCAGTGATGCGTGCAGCTTTTTACTGGCTGAATTATTTTCTAGAAAATAAGATTTGAGTGTAATATGCATGCTGGACTGGTCTGGATTCTTTTAAGATGAATCACTATTCAATTTAAACAGTAGGGGGCGCTGGTGCTATATTTTCATTTACACAAAACATGAATCTTGTGTTTTTACTACAGTTGCAACTTCCTCAGACTTTTTTCTAACACAAAATAGTCAAATGAATGTTTGTTACGTTAATAACAAATCATTTGTCTTCAGTCGTGAACCCAATATCAAGAGTCACATTGCATCGTGGGTAGAGAGTCGTTGCATACTGTTGTACCAACTTGGCTCGTGATCGGAAGGTTCGATTCCAAGACGATTGAAGAATCCTTGAGAAAGGCACCGAACACCTAACTGCTCTCTGCGTGCTCACTGCTGCTCCCTAGTGTTTGTAAATGTGTGTTTAATTGCAGAGATTGGGGTAAATGCGGAGGAGTCATTCCTAAATATAGCACAGTGGTGAAAAATACATTCTACAAATTATCCTATTGTTATTATTCAGTAGATTGTTATTTTAAAACATTCTTATCAGTCAGGCTTTATTAAACACTTAAACACTTCGAGTGCTACTTTGAATAAGCTGACATCTATTGTTCTATATTACAGGAAGTCAAAGACGAAGCCGAATGGAAAAAAGCCGCCCACAGAGGAGAAGAAGCCGTACCTGGAGACGGACTACACCAAAGTCAGGGTCGTAGACTTTGACCTGAAGGAGCTGGTCGTGCTACCACCTGAAATTGACCTGAACGAATGGCTGGCCAGTAACAGTACGTCAATTAATGTTACTTAATTAGTAACAGGGATGTAATGATTCAGAAATAATCTATTCACGTAGATAAAACGATATTAACTGCAGGGGGCGCTGAAATTAATCTAGCATTTTTGGTATTGTTTGCACCTTCCTCGGGAAAAAAAGAACATTCATTGAATAAATTGATTTAAATTAATTAAAAAATGAGCAGCACAGTGGTTTACAGGTTAAGTCTTTCATAGCAAGAAGTCCCGGGTTCGATTCTCGTGCAAGCCAATCTTTCTGTGTGGTGTTTCCATGTTCCTCCATTGTCAGTATTGGTTTCCTCTGGGTAGTCTGGTTTCCTCCCACAGTCCAAAGACATACAGTCAGGTTAATTGGACATACTGAGATTCGTCTGTGGTTGTTTGTTCCTTACTTTGTACAAAACTGGCAACCTTGACCTTCTGATCTCTAGCCCAGCACCTTGACGGTTAAGCCGTCACTAGTTAATAGGATGTTGTCGTGCCGTTACTTTGCAGTTCGAGTCCCACACTGACTGTTGTTTTTAAAACATCCCTCAATTTCTGGACTTTTGTCCATCTCAGGAAATCACACCCCATTATTACAGCGTTATGTAATGTGTTGAAAGATTGTTCTTCGATTAAAGTTCCCAAACCCAAAGAACACAGACCATTGTTTGCATTTCCTTCTTTTTATCTTTTAGCAGATCATTGAGAAAAATATTGCAGGGAAGTGTTTTCGTAAGATGAAATCAGCCGCTATGCAGGGCGTCCGTTTCACAACCTTTTATGGTTAATAGAGGCTGATTTGTCACGGAATAAGCTATTTATGGCATTTATTCACTGAATTGGGTTCATTATTTTGGAATGTTGTAGGTCATCGGGGTCCAAACAACATTTAGCGTGTATTTATTGGAACCCTGTTACATATGTGTATGGGGAACTTTGTTAGGAACAATCGGTCAGTGTTCTGGCTGCAGCACAGGCAGCTGTCTTTGTTAAAAATATAAAACTTTGAGAAAATATTACAGTGCATACTATGAGATTTATTGTTAATATTAATAATTGTATTGTATGGCGACCGGAAAACTAAACAAATAATAATAAAACCTTTTTACATTGACCCGTATAAATTTATATCATCACATCATTTTTTTCTTAAATGACACTCGAAGTCTTTTGTGGAGTTTTTTTTTTTTTAGGGTTGGAGGATTTAGACCTATAAAGCTCATATTTATAGGCCAAAATCTGTGCATTTTCTAAAGTCATAGGGGTCTAAGAACCCTGTAACCCACATGAATTCTGGAGGTATTACTGTACTGCATCTGCATGCTTTTATTTGATGTACTTTAATGTTCAAGACCTTCTTTGACCTCCGTTTCCGTTTCTCTCTTCACAGCCACGACATTCTTCAATCTGATCAACCTGCAGTACAGCACGGTGTCCGAGTTCTGTACGGGCGAGACGTGTCCCTTCATGAGTGCCTGCAATACGTAAGTACCGACATCCTGGCCTCAATTATTCACATTCCCATTCCCATTTATTATTCATACAGCAGCAGCTTTGGTAGATATACTGTGGGAATGCTCAAGGTCGGCTCTGGCTACGAGGTCGTGGCCTACAAGATGTTCACTACTTCAGTATATTACAGTGATTTGTTATGTATGGATTGAAGATATACTGTAAGATTACACCTGTTAAAAATTAATGGAAACCAGACACAGTAAAACCTCATAAAGTCTCGTGGGGTTTTTTGTATTAAAATTGAACTGCAATTAAATCATCCTTTACGATTTTTAAATGGCTTTTTTCATGTCAAACATATTTTAATGCATTTTAATGTTCTTAAGGACAATATTAACATATTAATGTTTAGCAGTACATGATTTTATTCATGACAGAAGCAGCTGATTGGCTGTTGCCCTGTGACTTTTCTGGCAGATGCAGCCTTGCATTGGCAGTCATGAATATATATATCAGAGTAAAATCCGTACTTTACATTCTACATTCTATTTTTTTTTATTGTGTTACGCATATTTTGAAATGAACATTGTGATTTTTTTTGTTCACTCCTGTGAATGCCATGCCAGCTTAGCTAAATGGTCTGTCTGGCCAGACATACAGTTTAGTTAATAATCCACTAGTGGGTCGGATCAGCCACTTATCATCATCATCAGAGTGATAATGTTGTAGCTGTTGGATGTAATAATTGGATGATGGTATTTAACACCTGAACTCCGCTCTGCTTCCTGTCAGGACGTACTGCTGGTATGATGAGAAGGGGAAGAAGAGTAAATGCACAGCGCCACAGTATGTAGACTTTGTCATGAGTTCGTGCCAGAAACTCGTCACTGATGAGGACATCTTTCCTACAAAATACGGTGAGTGTGTATCTAATACAATTTCAGTCTAGCAACTAGATACAGAGTTTAGTTTTACTACAAAAAGGTCCTGGTCCTGGTGGAGTTTGCATGTTCTCTGCTCTGGGAAATCCGGTTTCCTTCCACAGTCCAAAAATGTGCAGTCAGGATTCTTCAACCACTTCTCACTCGTGACCCTGAAGTGATTTAAGTAAAACTAAAAGATTACTGTAGCTCTGTTACGTTCAATAATAATGATAATGTAAATGCTGACATCTGGCGGTTGATCAGTGGAATTGCAGCTGATTCTTTTTCCAAGGCAAACTTCCCAAACTAAAATCAAATGTTTATGTAGGTGTTTTACACGACATGCTCAAGTATTTTTTATTCCATTTCACTACATATGAAACCAGAGTAAATCCACACAGACACAGGAGAACATGCAAACTAAGCATAGAAAAAATAAACTTTTACTAACCCACCTGGGGATAGAACCCAGGACCATGTTGCTGTGAGGCAACAGTGTTACCCATTGGACTAGTTAGTTGGACGTTGCTTTGGATAAAAGTGCCTGATAAATGCTGAAAATATATTTATTTATTTTTCACAGCACTACAATTAACTTTTTTTTTCCAACAGGCAAAGAGTTCCCCAACGCCTTCGACTCGCTAGTAAAGAAGATCTGCCGCTACCTGTTCCACGTGCTGGCGCACATCTACTGGGCTCATTTTAAGGAGACCGTGGCCATGGACCTTCACGGACATTTAAACACGCTTTACACACACTTCGTCGTCTTTATACGGGAATTCAACCTGATGGACCAGAAGGAGATGTCCATAATGGACGACCTGACCGAGGCGCTGTGCACTCCCCTGCCCCCTCCTCCACAGAACCACGTCACGGAGAGATGAGGCTCGCACTCACTCCACCTCCATCCCTCTGCTCGAGGAGGACAGAAGCACAGCCCTTCGGCCTCCCAAAGACTCCGCTCTCTTTTCAAGGACCCGGTCAGGATGGGTTAGCTTGGCCTGCGGGCGCCTGCACTTGCTGAAAGAGCCCTTTACCCAGGAAGCATTTATTTACACGCTCTTCTTCTTTGTTTGTTTCTAATGCCTGTGTAGTCACAGGCGTGGGACACTAGGTTTGTTTTGTCACTTTCTCTCCATGTGGAAGATAGCACTGTTTCTATATGGGGAAAGGCTGAGCTGTAGGCCAGGTCGTTTACAGGGTCTTCTTAATTCTATTTTAGTACTTCTCCCAGAATCTAGAGTGTGAAATTTAGGCTTTCCAGGAGTTTCAGGGTTACCCATAATCCTCTTAGTCTGACTACTTCCCACCAGGATGCTTTTTAACCCAGCATCTGATACAATATCTGCACCTTTTGTTGTTTTTTCTTTGTAACCATGTTCATCTAGACATCCCTTCGTGTTAAGTATTGGATCAGTCTGTAAACTTTTCCATCATGCAGCACATTGACAAAGACAAAGACATGCTTTTTGTCTGCTAACTTTAAATACTGAATGCTGTATGTAACTCAAATTACAAACCACGTCATACCCGACCTCCAATCAAGTCTTTCTATTTTCCCACCGTCAGAAACATGCAATCATGTCGAGATTGAGGTAGCGTATCAGCAAGATTCACTTTGTGAGGACACTTTTGAAACGAGTGGCAAAAGAATGTAAATCTAGTCTTTACGTATTTAACTATTTGAGGAAATTATCTGGAGTGAATGAGTGAGTGAACGAAAGAAAAACGTGGGTGTGGGCGCATGACATGAAAGAGAATTTAAGAGATTTTAAAGTCCACCCTTCATCACTGTTCAGAGAGGCCGAAGTTCTCTCATTATAGGGTTGGATGTTAGTTTTAATTTATTTACCTTTGTTTACCCATTTGGTTTAGTTTTGGCTTTTCTTTTCAGGGCTTTCAGGAGTTCTGGCTTTCATTTTTTATGTATTTTAATAAATAATACTTAAGTTAAAAAAAAGTGATTTAATATTTTAAGCTCTGCAAATTATACCCTAATAAAATGGTTAAAATATTGCCGAGACTTGCCGTGTATGTATTTTTTTTAAATCACATTTCACCAATTGTCAAAATGTTTATTGCTGAAAGTTTTTTTTTAGGCTAGACAGATTACATAACGATGATCGTCTCTTGATCATGAAAGTTGTTATTAGGTTGGGGTGGGGGGTATATTAGGCAGCAAGTGAATCAGTGAATCTTTTACCCTTTAAGTTAATGTTTGAAGCTGAATAATGTTTGACCAGGGCAATAGTTAAAATACAAGGTAAGATCTCCAAAACAACAGCTCTTGTGGGCTGTTCCTAGTATGAAGTGATCAGTATCTATCAAAAGTGGTCCAAGTAAGGAACAGTGTAAAACCAGCGACAGTCATGGGCAACAGCTCAAGTCACTGAAGAAGATAATGCTGGTTTTGACAGGAAGGTGAATACATTATCAGGAAGGTGATCATAATGTTATATCTGATTGCTGTAAATTTCTTGATCTGCATCGTGCACATTTGTTCATCGTTACTTGTCCGCCCGGACAAAAGAAGAGAAGACACTGTCTTTCTGTTCTAGCAGGACATCAGGCGTGTCGTACTCCAGAATCGAACCTCGTTTCATCACAATCACGACATCCGAACCCAGCATGGTGTGCACACGATGCTGTAAGACGAAAATATACATGTTTTTACAGATTAGTGACAAAGTGAATGGGGGACGACCTTCAACCTGTGTAATAGCGGCCAACGCCAAATCATAAAACTCACTTTCCAGAATTGTGTAGTGTTCCAACAAGTGTAACGAGACAACACTTTCCCCATGAAAGTGTGCATTAAGAAGTCCCGAGTGTGCACTACACACTAAATTTCAGTGCACATACATGAGTGCACGTTTTGGGATGCAGCTTAATTGATCACAGCTAATGTCTTGTTGTTGTTTAGCTTAATGCTTAGCGTTTATGAGGTAGTGCACAATTTTATTGTGCGAAGTTGATTTGCATAAAAACAAATGCTGTGGACTTCGGTCATGACCAGCAACGAAAGGTTCAAGGTAAATATCTGTAGTCAGTATTACATGTATTTGATAGGCTTAGGAAATATGTGATGGTCTTTGAGTAGGTCACACTTGTTTTATAATTTGCTATTTAACTATTAGTATAAACATTATTCATAATCTGTAAGTAGCTGGAATGCAGCTGTGGAATAAACTAGTATCAAAAAGCAGCCATCATAATAATTCTTAAAACAAGACTAAAGTATGCTAGCTGGCAACAGAATGCTAAATACTGACAAACTGCTATCGTTATTATTAATTTATCTAATATTTTTTTTATCATTTTTTCTTTAATAAATGTAAGCTATTTTTCAAAGATATTAACTGCTATTTTATATTATTTATTTTATTTAAACATGAACTTTTAATGGCATTTAATGGCAAGATTTAAAACGCTACAGTAGTTTGGAGTTAAAAGCTCGCTACTGCCGCACAGCGGTGAGTCGAAGTACTACAGCATTTTCTAGCTTGTTTTCTCAATCTGGAAATATTAAATGATTACATAATTCATTCCTGGAATTTGAAATGAGGAAATCAGTGAAGAGGGTAACATTGGGTACAAACTGATTCGAGAGCTTTCACAGAGATGATAATCAGTAAACATTTGCATGCACTCGATCCTCTGAGCTCATATGAGTGCTGTGAGGACAGAGATCTGCGGATCTAATCTCTCGTGCGACGATGCAGAATACTCACAGCTATGTTCACCACTGTCCGATCTGCGAACGCAGTCAGAACCACTTTTTGTAAAATACTTTCCTGTTAAGAGAAAAAAACAGGTTTAAAATTTTAGAATTTTTTCAGCATGAATCCTCCCAATTCATTTAACTCGAGCTGTGCAGTGAAACACATTAACATACATTATTGAACACACACCACAGGGTGAGCAGCCCTAGCCACGGTATCTGAGGTCAAAGTTCCTTGCTCAAAAACACTTCAGTCTACCAGAACTACCAGATCACGACTGTCCTCTTATGATCTCAATTTAATTCAGCCATTAGCTAAAATAGCTCTGACATGCCAAAACTTTGCACCTTATTGTTTTTATTTTCTTTTTATGGTGAAACAAGCCACATGTAGTGTGTATGCACTTATATATAATCAGAAATATCAGTATCTAAAATCTATCAGTATCTCCGTATGCACACTTCTTTTTACTTTTATCTTCTATATGACCTATTATCTTATATTCTGCACATTAACTTAAATAAAGATGTTAATGATTTATTATAAAACGTATTGCTGAACTCACAGTAGCCATGTCGATAGATGCTGTGGCCTCATCCATGATTAGGATGCTGCTCTTTCTTACAAATGCTCTGGCCAAACAGAAGAGTTGTCTCTGTCCCTGACTGAAATTCTCTCCTCCCTCGGTCACCATGGTGTCTAGAACGTTTACATGAATGATGCTGATTATTAAGAAACAGATTAATGTTTTGTTGACATAAATAAATTCCAAAAAAAAATAATAGCAAAGATCACAGATTATTTCAGTGTATGTGCAGGATTTTTTTTTTTGATTCATGCCCTTCCCTGGTTATTAAGTCGCCCTTATAGGTAGGATAATGTGAATAAAAAAATGCTGTCCCAAAATGGCCTATTTTAAACTGACTAGCATCTTAGTCGATTCAGAACCCTGTCTTGTAGGTGAAAGAACAAATACGACTATGAGTATTTAATACTCATTAAAGATAAAATCATTCTTACACCCAAAATTCTAAAAAGGTAGCTTGTTGGATACCTAGTCCTTCAGGTAAAGCCTCCACCAGAGGAGTGAGCTGAGCGATCTCCAGCGCTTCCCACAGCATCTGATCTGTCGCCTTTTGCTCTGGATCCAAATTAAACCTGATATAAAAAAAGATTTGTTATTATTATAGCATACACTGTCTTTACAATTTT
>JAOUQU010000028.1:7426858-7438950 GCA_028566735.1 Ammoglanis amapaensis
ACACACACACACACACACACACACACACACACACACACACACACACACACACACACAGTACCGAATGCAGTTGCTAGCTTTTCTAATGATGTGAAGCTTGATGGTGAAGAAGCACAAAGCTGAACTGTGACTGCTCGGCTTCAAATAAACGCTGTCAGTCAAATAAAAGAGTCGTCGGCCAGCCAAGTCCCTGTACTTCAGTTGTAGTACTGCATTATCCGGGTGATTTTCTCAAGAGGTACACCTGTGATAGCATGTGCAAGGGACCTGCAAGGAAATATTGCCTTCTATAAAACTTTGCCATAACTGGGCAGGTGCAATAAATCTGTACTAGAAATATTAACTGGGCTTGATATTTTCTGGCATGGCTCCATCTCGTCTAGTAAAGAAAAGAAGAAGAAGGAAGAAAAAAACAGCAGTCCGATGACCCTAGGGTTTATTATATATGAGGTACACTGTGAGGGAAAATGCTGAATGCATGTAGTCACTTCATCTTTTCTTTTCACATGAGAATTGTTTGTTCTGAAAGTCTTCTAAATAATAATGGAGCAGTCTCAAAAGGTAAAAGAAAAAAAAATACACCATGGATCATGTTACATAACATACCGGAATATGATTTTACTACAAAAGCATGTGAAAGCTGAACTACAAAAAAAGAAGCACATTTAATCACAGGTTTAAGTAATAAAAAATAATCTCCCATAAAAATGCACAGCTGAGTCACATGACCAAAGCAATGCATCATGCTACTGTTGGATTTGGCGAGGAAGAAGATTCCTACTGCGAACACGATGATCAAACTGGTCAAGCAGATTCTCGGTTTGGTTTACATCCTGGGAATAATGGGACCTGGAAATTTCGCTCTTGTTATTTTAACCAGTGATTGAAATTTGTTGCATTGACTTACTGGAAGATCCAATTTACCCCAAGGAGGTAAATTAACAAATAGAATAGAAATGCCTTTATTTGTCATTATACATAGAGATGTACAGTACGACAAAATTCTTTCTTCACATATCCCAAATTGTATGGAAATTGGGATCAGATCGCAGGGTCACCCATTAGTAAGCACCCCCGGTGCAGACAAGGTTATGGACCTTGCTCGATAATCCAACAATAGCCGTGTAGTAGAGGAATTGAATCTGAACGCAAAATCTGAACCCAAAGCTCTACCTACTAGACTTCACTGTCCCTATATATTGGTGCCTCTATGAATATATTCTCTGTCTCTATAAATATGTACTATGGAGTATGGAGTACATAATCTAAAAAGATGGATTCATTCCCAAATCAGTAAGACGTGCCAAAAACAAACAATACACCAAAGACCACATTGCTAACATGCCATCAAAAGGAGGTTGATAGTGTGTCAATGTTTCCGTGAGAATGCTGAACGTGACTAGATGAGGGTCTATTATAATTTATGTGTGTGTATGTGTGTATCATTTACAAATGTAACAATTCATTAAACTTTTAATTTAGAAAGTACATACCGTATACAATAGCATGTGACATTCCTTTAGTATTCCAGAATCATTCATTATTTCTCGTCAGCAGGTTGTTCATCACAAGGCAAATCTTCATACACACACACACACACACACAGAGGGAGTGAGAGAATTAAGAACATGTGACAGACAGTGACTGGAGGCTGGCATGATGCTGTACAGAAGCATGTTGTCAATGTCCTGCCTTATAAACAACACAATTCAAAACTAGTGAATGTTATAAATGTGTCATTATTATTGAGCAGTTTTTATGTGTCAGATTCTCATGAATGGTACAAACATCTTCCGAATGTTCTCTTGGTCTCAGTTGTGCTGCAATATCAGCACTGCAACATCGATGCACTGTGTATTCTGTCTGATTCTGTGTTCTTTCTATCAGAAATATCATTAACGTCTCTTAGATCAGATCACATTAGCCATCCTTCGTTCCCTACATGGATCAATGAGCCTTGACCACCCGTGACCCAGTTGCCGGTTTATCAATGCCTTCCTTGGACCACTTTGGATAGATATTGACCACTGCAGACCGGGAACATCCAACAAGAGCTGCAGTTTTGGAGATGCTCTGACCCATCCAGTCGTCTTGTTCCATCCACTTTGTGGATAAAACGCTCGCTCGCTGTGTTATATATCCTACCCACTTACAGTTGCAAATGAAGAGATAATTAGTGTTATTCACTTTACCTGTTAGTCCTCATAATCTTATGTTCGGTGTGTGCATTTTAAGCAAGTCTTATGAAACCAAAGACACTCAGCCACAGCGAGTTAGAAACTCTCTCAAGGACATTCAGATATGATTTCTGTATTTCTCTTAATAGTAGGGTTTGAAAGAGCCATATTTGTTTAATGTAGCTCAGCGCTGTGTGTGAATAGGGCTGATTTGGCCTCCTCCTACACAACCATGAGTGCTTAAGTGAAACGTACACACACTGGCACAGACTAGCTGGAGCTGATAAGTTCATTTTACAGAGCACTAGAACACAGTCTGTGGAACGTTTTTCCTTTTGGTAATGAAGAATTCACCCAAGAGATGTTTCTCAGCGACTGATCAATAAACCCTTAATTAGTGAACACAAGCCTAAAATACAGCGGATACTGTATTTCACTTGGTATCACACAAGATACCAAGTAATACTACTTTTAATAATAATGATAATGTCATATTGTCCATTCATAAAAGGCGAAACGTATTAAACAAGGTTCATCACATTACAAATTTGAATGTGGATCACAGTCATGGACATTTTTGCATCGACAGTTCGATTCTGTTGCATGTCTTTGGACTTTGAGAGGAAGTTAGAGACACATAGTTTCCCGCATTTTGTCCTTGACTTAGTGAGTCCAGTTGCACAACTACTTCATGCTTTCTCTCCACCAATGGCGAGTACTCCTCGCTCTGACTGAGAAGAACGAAGCTTATCTAGATAAACACTCCTTTAAGATGTGTGTAGCAACTGTATACAACTTTGACGAATCTGCATGTAGATCGTCATTGTGTACAGAGAGACACACCCTGATCAATGCACTTCTTGGACATATTTGTGCAAGTACATTGTGGCAATCAGCCAGTACATTTTTTTCAAGAGGGACCAAATTAATGGTCATGAAGCGCTTTTATCGCTTTACTAAGTGACTTACAATTATGACTGAGCACAGTTCGAAAGTTAAAGGCCATGCTTAAAGGCCAGCAGCTGAAAACAAGCAATGGTGGTAATGGTAAACCACAGACCTTCTGCTTAGTTCTGCAGGATTGTGAAATGCTTCTGAGGTTTCTGACTTAAACTGACTATAAAACTCAATATTTATTAAACTCGGTTGCACCTCAAAACTGATCAACATCAGGTTCCAGTCCCAGTTCTTGAAATGAAGAGGCTTCATTTGTGTATACCATTTGAATAGGCATTGTGTGTATAGACATAGACATGTGTATACATTGCTAAGGAATGGCGGAGGATGTCTCGTGCTACATTTACACAGTACATATTCACCAATGTAACTAAAGTGAAGTGATGTGAGAGGTGAAGGAGAAACAGCCCAGTGGGAAATGAAGAGGTGCAGTATGGGGCACCATTTACAATAATAGGTGAAAAAATAGAGTGGGGTAAGCAAGAGAGAGAGAGAGCAGATACTGTTAGCTGTTGCTGTCTGTTTAAGCACTTTGGCTCCTCCCATCACGACTGGAGCTTGATAGAGAGAGGGAGAGAGAACGAGAGAGATAGAGTGAGAAGAGAGAATGGAAAAGCAAGAAAGAATGAGAGAGAGAGAGAGAGAGAGAGAGAGAGAGAGAGAGAGAGAGAGAGAGAGTCGATTCTGGCAGCCACCTGAGCCACTCGATAAACTCTTGCTCCTAGCAACCTGCATCCGCCAGTAAGTGAGGGGGCAAGAGGAAGGGACAAAGAGTGTAGCACGAGAGACAGAGAGAGGAACGGATGTGTGGATGCATCGGGGTGCGTATGTTGTCTATGGGGCTATCGCTAGGAGACAGAGGAGACGTCTCTTCTTCAGACCCAGGCTGTTGTCACGGACAAGGGGAGGCGTCGCCTTAGAGACGGAGGCAGAAGCATCAGCACCAGGAATCTGTCATCGCCGCAGCAACACAGGTTTCCTCGAGGACAGGAGTTCTAGGGTTCCACTCTCATAACTGGTTTTCTTTTTTTTCTGTGATTCTTTCAAATGATGAGCAGGATCAACCCAGATGGACTGGTTCTAATGAGGTATGGAGGGTTCAGGAAAGACAGAGAAGCAGACTGGAAAGAAAATTTAATCTGAGTATATTGGGGTTCGTGTGATGTGGGGGAGTGTGTTTCCCTGTGTGTGATTGGAGAATTATAAGTGAGTCTTCAACGACATTGGTACGATAAGGTGAAAAGGTGAGCAAAAGATTTGCTCCATGGGTAACCTGGGCAAATGGGATTGAGTAAGTCACCCTTTTGCCCTATTGAGCCTGCTAGGTTCTTTTACTTTCTGTCCAAGGCCAAGACAGTGAAATTAATCTTCCTTTTTGCTCTGCCTCAATGTCTGTATGCCTGCACTGCTTTCCAGTCTTCTTCCTGGTGCTTCTAAAAGTTCTATCGACAAAAGGAAGAAAGTGAAATAATCTACAAACGAGAAAAAATATTGACTAAAAAGTTTAAGGAACAAGAGTAGATGTGCCATGTGAGAAGCATCCAATCCTCACCTCGAAAATCCTTTACCTTCCTTGGTAAAACACCAAAGGATTCAACCTTCTTTTGACCGGAAACACGCTACTCTCCAGGGAACTTTCTTTTTTCTAGTGGACTGGATTTTATACATTTTTATATGGAACTAGAGTAAAAGCAATTCAGCAACTATTTGCAGAATTGTTTTCTGAAGTATACGCAGAGCCATTGGTCATCATGAAAACGGGCACAACAGGAAATTTGAGATCAAGGACACGCTAATGGTGCTGAAAGCTGTAGTTGGACTACATTTGGTACTTTTTTTTCGTACCAACGGTCTTCGTTCTGTTCTTCCTCAGAGGGAGGACGCCTATTGTGAGTATAAGGGTTTTTTTTGCCCATGATGGATGTACATCATGCAAATAATAATTAAAGTGTTTTTAATATAATTATAATTAAAGAGTACCATATTTCAAATGTATGTGTGTATTTTTTTATTTAGTCTGAGCTAATCTTTCATTATCTATGTTTGGTCTAGGTCCCTGCTATTCCTATAACTACTATTTCAAGAAGCCTGGAATGTTAACACTTCTGGAATCTTCTGCTGTTTGCTCCTTTTGTGAAAGGTTTTAAAAGAAACATTTTATACCCAACCTTTTTTAAAGCAAGAGCAAAAGAATGAATTTGCTAATAATTCTTTCTTTCGGATCCACATGTTGTGTGGGTGTTCGAATCTAACCAGTAACAATCACAGTGCCTCGTTCTCTTCAGATCTTTTGTGGCACCTACACATTCAAGCGAGAAACCCCATATGAACGTGAACAACACATCTCAAGCTCTCAACACATCTGAAGCTACAAATGTAACCCTTCATGATGTAAAAATTCACATATAGTTCAGTTCTCCGTCTTGATTGCATTCTGCTACAATTTTCTGGATTGCAGACATACATAGATGTTTCCAGCGTGTCTCCAACCGTTCTTCTCCTCTGGAGCTCTGGGACGTTTCGTACTATCGTGCGGGAGGAGGCTTGCACTCAGGCCCCACCAGCTCTCCTGGCTCTGCGGGTGTTTTTAAGATGTTGGAGCCCACCTGTGTGGCCCGAGCCCGAGATCGGATCAGCGATCGGATCAGTAGCACTGCGGCTCCTGGTGGCCTCAGACATGGGCCGCGGCCCGGCCTGCCTCCGTGCTCATCCCTCCGCCCGCCCACCAATGCTCTGCTTGTGAAGGATGTCCAAAAGCCAAGCTCCTGCCCAGGAACCCTCTGAGATCCCCAGCCAGAGAGAGCGCATCCGCTGCCACATGAAGATGGTGATCGGGCAGCTGGAAGGAATCCTTGTAGAGCTCAAAGATGTGGCCAGGGAGCTGCGGGAGGTAAGAATGAGCTTTCTGGATTCATTTGGGTTTTGGTTGGAAGTTGGAATCTGCCATGGGAAGAGGTTTAGGAGATAACTTTGGTAAGATGGAATAGAATTAAGTTCTTGAAGGTATTCCAAAAAATATTGTTTTTACCAGAAATGCTAATATTATTTTAGACTCAAGTGTGGACCCTATTATTAATTATTATTATTATTAACAGTACATATTCTTGACTAATGTTGTTTTATGACTGTATCCAAATTATATTAAAGAAATTAAATAATAATAATAATTAAAAACTAAATATATATCAACAATGTATATTATTATTAACACTATTTATTATTATTATTATTAATTTAAGAAGTAGAAGTTAGTTAGTTAGTTAGTTAGTTAGTTAGAAGTAGTAATAGTTTGCATTCATTTTCAAGCTACTTGTGTAATGGTCAGACAGATAATTGTTGTTATTGTTCATACTAACCACTAAGGTGATGCTATTTATTTAAAAAATAAGACGAAATAATAATGATGTAGCTTGACAGTCATGCAATTTGGGCGAATAATGGACACTTATGGACACGCTGTATTTCCATAATAGGTTAATTCAGGCTAGTTGACCTCAGGTATTCATTTACGAATATGTTAAACCTCGGTTAGAATTCTGAATAAATAGGAGCATTTGCACATATAAATTAGCTTGAGTACTTAAAGATCGTAAAGAGGGGCGAAGGTTTTTAATTAATTTCTAAACAGGTACTCAGTAGTTCAGACAAGCAAAAGAAAGTTCATTCCACCACTTGTGTCGGTACAAAGAAGAGCCATGATGCTTGTTTTCCTTGAGCCTTGAGTGGAGGATTCAGTTAGGATTAGTGGTACAGATCGGGCCTGTTTTGGGGGGGAACATGCACAGAATGATGTAAAATGCTATCCGTTTAGAGCAGGGGTGTCAATCCGATCCTCAAAGGGCCAGTGTGGCTGCGGGTTTTTATTCCAACCGGATCAGAACACACCTGATTTCACTAGTTTAATTAGCTGGTCTCAGTTAACCAGCTGATCATGTGACCTTCTGGGTTGGTTGGAATAAAAACCAGAAGCCACACCGGCCCTTCGTGGATCTGGTTTGACACCCCTGATTTAGAGAGCACATTAGGTTCTCGAACATTCAATAGTCATACGTGTAGCCAGTCTGATTGCTCAGGCAACTGTGTAAACAATCTAAAAAATATGGTTCCATCAGAAAAAAAGAACAATATGACAAAGTGTATGAGGTTGTTGATTTTGTATCTTCCATCAAATTACTGTTTAAGTTTCAGTTGCCTGTTCATTGAGAAGTCATGACACGTTAAACCCAAGTTGGGGTCTTTGATAGCTTAAAGGATGTTAAGGATGTTACGAGTGGCAAGCAAAGCATTCTGGATGCATGCATATCGATAAGTAAGAGCCACAGTTTCTAGCCCCTAGCATTACCTTTAGCAAATAACAGTAAGACATTTCAGGAATTGCTGTGCTAAGCAGAAACACAACCTACAGTATATGCTGAGCAGTTGGTGTTTCCCTTAGGTCACTGTATGGGTGGGGTCCTCAGAATGCTCCCCACTTACCTTTACCTAGCGTATGATCCATCATCCCTGAAACAGATCCATACGTCTAATTATGAAGACAATAAAGACTGTGCCCCTAGCTTCAACTGTACCACGTTTCTGGAGACAAAGAGTGTGAATTAAAACTCTAGCTATGTTTCTATTTGCTGACTTGTTACATCATGTTTCACACCATGTTGTGATGGCTGAAGAGGTGACGGGGTGTTAGCAAAAGGTTCAGGCACACAGGGTGAAGGCAAGTTAGCACTTAATGTAACGGTGAGATATCATCGCTGTACATAGCATGACAAGGTCTGTTTTCGAAAATAAATAAATACACAGTTACTTCCACTTTTTTTTTAAAGGGAACATATTGGGCCTCTTTTTAAAGAATTTATAAAAGGTCTATAGATTAAACAAAACATGACGTTACTTGTACAATATTACTCTCAGAAATAAGTTTAATTCTTACCAGTTTTTGATTGCGCTGTACATCTACTACATTTAATCACGTTTAATAAAAATGAAAACGACATGCATTACTTTCAGAAACGATCTAGCTATGAAATGACTGGATCGGCTGCGTTCTGCAATTTTAAGATTTGTACAAGTTAGCTTGTGCTAAGATCAACACAGCTAGAAACACAACTTACAGTACTTACATCCACTCAGATGAACCACCAAGTGCATTGTGGTGTGGGTTTCAGGCTTGAATAAAGAAGACAGTGGTGCCAAGAAGTACATCTGATGTAAAAATCATGCCAGATCAATAATACGATCCATGACAGCCGTGGTAACATCTAACGGAGCAGCCGGAAGGAATGACAATTAGCTTTCTTTTTTTTAAGTCTAGCAATTCATATATTTTTTTGTGTGAAAGGGCTAAGCATTGGTAGAATAACCCTCAGACCGCTCTGTAGGTCATTGACTGTCTGACATCATCACTTTCTCTTACCTTGGGTAGCATTCGTGGGTGGGTCTGGATGGAAGATGATTCCCGTTTTGATTGACAGCTATTTTGAGATCTACATTTACCCTTACATTTCCTGACGCCTTTAACATTTAACACACGCCCATCTGGGGCAACACGTTGGGAGTGCAGCTTGAACTGGTAACTTTCTGGTCTCTAGACTAGTATCTTAATCACTAAGTCATAACTGCCTTAATGGCTTAGTGGTTTACATCAGATCTACACTGTCACCTGATAACTGGGATGATTTACAATGTAAGTCAACAATAGGCAACCCCTCTTTGAAAGACCAGCAGTCACCACTGTTAAGTACATAGAACAGATTGTATCATATATCACCAATTATTGTTTTTTTTTATTGTAGAGAGGTTGTGGACACTTTGTAGATATACAACAAGACTTACCAGCCCTTCGAAAAATAATATTGTGTAATAAAGCTCTAGTTGTTTCTTCCTGTCGCTGTCTCATCACGGTGCTGTGATGGAGGCTAAAAGGGTGTTACTAAATGTGTACAGAGGTGCAAGCTCACACGGTGAAGGTACTTACTGTAATGATGAGCTAAATCTCCCACTGACCACATGACAAGCTTTCTGCATGACACAAATGGACCCAAATACAGGTGGTAAAAGACTTTCTCTCAAGAGAGGAAAAAAAATCACCATCATCAAAAAGACAAGCAAGGAGGAGGACGGCAGGAGGACGGGGGGTGGGGGGTTAGACGATACGTTCCACTAGGTAAGATTTGGCACCGCGATCGTTATGTAAGCACGTTGCCATCAGCTGGATTCCTACTGTATTCAACCGACTGCCATGGTAACAAGATCAAAAGATTCCATTGTATGTGTTCGTGTGGAGTGAAGTGATGAGAATACAAATGGGTTGTGTGTCTACGCCAATGTCACATTCGAGCTGAAAGAAGGAATGTGTGCATATGCTTGAGGTTCTCTGTGTGCGTACGAGGGTGTTTATTTACACGACTCGAAGTGAGAAAGAGATGCAGCCCAGTTTGTTTAAAGCCGGGATGGCGTTGGAATAGCAGTTATGATGTGGAAATTGTATACACTTTATGCGTCGACGAATCGATCATTTAAGATGCAACACAAATGCTTTAAATGTGTTCGGAAGTAAATGGAAGCCCAAAAGCTACCAGTATATGCTCAGTATAAATATATAAAAAATACATCAGCAATAAGATCAATGTTTCTTTACATGATTTTACAAGATATGCTTTTATATACAATCAAGCATTACATTATGACCATCTTCATAATGTTGTGTTGGCCTTCCTTTCAACATTTAACAGAAGCAAATTACAATTACGACAGAACGCCATTGTGAGCTATTGAGGGTAAGGTGGGAACAACAATGGCAACTTGGTGGTGTTTAGGATTTGAACTATTGACCTGACTAGAGCCAGTACTCTAACCATCAAGCCATCACTGTCCCACTGGTGTCTTATTTTCTCAGCAGCTTTCTCAGAGCTACAGCAGCTCTTCACTGTATCGGCGAATCGTGGCCATAGGGCCGGCGCTGGCTTTATTGGGTGCTCAGAGCAGATAGCTTTGTAGGGTGCCCCCGACTCCAGGGAGATTAATACTGATTCAGTATTTGCCATGTGTTTTTTATTATTTCAGACACAACGTATTTAAATATAAATGTTTTGAAAGCAGTTTAAATCTGATCTGATAGAATCCTGATAAGGCAATAAATAACTTTTGCAATAGTACCCAACCTGTGTTTAGTTGAACAAACACCACTCATGTATAGCTTAGTGGATGGTCACTATGATAAATGGTGACCAGGGTTCGTGTTTTCTAGTTTTCCAAGGGTGTATGATCAGGGTTCTTCAGATTGTTTTTTTGTCCCCCTTCCTTTCAGGTCTCTGATGACCTATGCACATTGTGTCCTCGGCATAATGGCAATGGCACCATGCTTGGCCACCCCTGGCCCTGTCTTTGGTTAACCACTGCAGACAGGGAACACCCCACCATAGCTGCAAGGTTGGAGATGCTCTGATCCAGTCGTCAAGCCTAAATTCTTACACTTGCTCATTTTCCAGCTTCTAATTTCAACGTTGTGGTTAAAATGTTCTCTTGCTATCTCATTTATTCCACTCACTAAGATATGTACAGGGACAGAATTCTGAATCCTGTGATAACACCATGACAACTCTAGCTCCACTCAAGGTTCCTCCTGTAACTGTAGCTTTTCACCGTTGTCCTTGGCTCTCTCAGTCGTGTTTTTGGTTTGTCAGCTCCTGAATGCTGTAGATTTTAGACAGTATTTATTTTTTTTCAAATGCTATAGAAATAAAACGGAATTTGACTTAACTTGACTTGAAAAGTCAGACTAATCATATAACGCCAGTCTTCAGTTTACATTTAAAGTCAATAGTTTAGCTCCTGCAAATCTTGCTGATCTTTTAAAGCATTATAGCTCAACCTGAACACTTTGTTTAGCTGATGCGGGACTTCTGACAATCCTCGGGATACACATCCACCCATCCCTCAGCAAATTCCACTAGCTTCTTAAACAATATTTAAACTCCGAACTGTATTTTATGACATTCTTTTTTATTACAGAGCACTTGCTTGGTACAGACGTATAATAAAACAAGCTCCTTACCACTGAGATCAGAAGTAGGAATGTCATTTCTGTTTTCAGCCAGTAATGGTCCCAAGCTTGGATAGAAAATAAGCTGCATTTGTGACAGGAAGGGCATTTGGCACAGAACTGGACTAAATCAGGAATTCAGAACAGATGTTTTTTTTTCCTATGGCTGATCCCATAGGGGGTCACCACAGAGGAGTGTGCTCCACATAATGAATTTGGCATACCGGTAATTTTGAAGCCAGATGCCTTTCCTAACACAACTCTAGCTATTTATCAGGGCCTGGCATTGGTTTCCATCGTAGTGGTTATGTACCTACAGGACAATTTAGTGTCTCCAATAAAGCTGGATGCATGTTTATGGAGTGTTGCAGGAAACCAGAATGATTGAATCCAAGACCTGGAGGTGTGAGGCGACAGTGATACCCACTTAGGACCGATTTATACTGCGGTGTTAATTTGACAGCGATGTAAATGCAGACCATAAAGATCAGCAACACAGATTACAAGAGGAGCACAATATAACCACTACATCAAACGATATACAATTTTGACACACTATATCAAAACAATGGAGTGCACACTTGTAGTTGAAGAATTCACTCACCGCATTGATGTTTACAATGGTTTTTTGACCCGCTAACATTTAAAAGTATTTCTTTTCAACAACAACGAATCTTCAACAACGACCTTTATTACTGGTCAAAAAATGTATGCCCTCTAGTGTTGCAGTGGTGAATTACTCCGAGCTATAAAAGGAAAACACTGTCATATATAAGTGTAAGAAGTATCCGTTTTTACCCTAAATTACAAGGTGTCGTTATTCTTATGTTAGTATCTATATGGTGAGAAGTGTGTGTGTGTGTGTGTGTGTGTGTGTGTGTGTGTGTGTGTGTGTGTGTGTGTGTGTGTGTGTGTGTGTG
>JAOUQU010000028.1:7475383-7485975 GCA_028566735.1 Ammoglanis amapaensis
TGTAAGTTTTCCTCTTTGTATCTTTATTCTTTTCAAAATGATCCCATATTTTACATCCTTCCACACATGGAATAAATATCGGACCACCCACAGATTCCATAGTCCAGTCCAGGCGAGGGGCTGACCAAGGTGGGAACCTAGCACAATTGGAAAGCTGGTTGCGGACTCACAGGAGGGGTAAGTGAACTAGTGGTTATGGAGTAATGCTGGTGTTTGTCCCTGCTGGCCACCCTTAACATTTGTTACATCCAAACTCAAAGCCATCGAACACCTGACCATGACCGGTACTTTCTCTCTGCAGTAATGCTCCAAAGTTTCTGTCACCTTCTTGTCATAATAAAAATAAAAATAAATGTTGAATTTAAATAGTGCCTGTCGCAATCTCAAGGACGTTTTAAGCAGCAGTAATGGCTGAGCGTGCTGGGACTGGAGAACAGCCCGGGGTTGGCAGCGTGGACCAGTCGGAGAGGCGCCGGAGCGGAACTCTTTAATGAAGGCTCCACCCTGACCTGACGGCACCACAACAAAGGAAACAAGAATTTTGCGTATAATAAGCTGTGTGCTGCACTTCCTGGTTCATATAACGTGATATTACTTTTCTATTCCCATCAAAGCTCAGCAATAAAAAAAAACAGACAAAATATTAAGAATCCATTCATAAAACATGACATATCTGTTTAAACATTTAACCAGCTCCATCAATATCAAATAAATGAAATAATAAATGACCAAAGGTAGTTCTGTTATTTTAGCCTTAACCTATGGAACTAAATGCTCACATATAACCTGAAAGTGTACATATACAGCATGGCATGCTATAGACAAAGCACATCTTCATCAGCACATTATATATACACACAACAATATAAAGTCTGAGCAATTGCGAGTTAATGGCTTTGCTCAGGGACCCAACAGCAGCAACTTGCAATAGGTGGGGTTTGAACCACATCTTTTAATAACTAGTCCACTGGGCTACTGCTTGCCCACTTGCTTAGTGCTCGTTTCTTTTTTTAATATCCAAATGAAATGGACCCACCATGACCCTATTTGAAGTCACCACAGCCACAATGATCTGCATTATTCATTGGCAATCATTTTCACAACTGAATCCATTTCCTGAAAATCCCATTTACCCAGGCTTGGGACTGGCGCTACAGTGCACTAATTTGTGCATAGGGGGAAGAGTTCAGACTTCACAAGTTAGTGTGTTAGTGAAAAATCCCAACGCTCCACCTGGGAGCCTGAATGATACAAAGCCAAGCTAAATGTTTATTAGGATTTGAAGGCCATATATTACACTTTGGTTACATGCATGATCAAAATACGATAGTCATTTGACCCTCAAATCATGTTGGATTCGAGAGACAGTGGGAGTAAAACCATACAGACTCCACACAAAGTCCAACACTTAGGAACCGAACTCAGGAACCTCTTGCATTGAAGCCAGCGTGTCGCCATGGGAATTAGTGGCAAACTATAGATGAAGAGCCTCTTGCGATGCTCTGACGGGCTAATTACAGGAGCCAAAATGTTGACATTGCTTGCACAAACACGATTCTTCATCCAGACATAAAGCTCACGGCTCCGTACTTAATAATGCCTCCGGCGGTCAATTGGTTTAAATACATGGCGCCACGATTTACTCACTGCAGTGACTCTATTAATTCAATATTCAGTAAGATGATTATTCAGCGTTACACTTACAATCAGAGCATGTGCACTTCACAACGCTGAGGACTTTTGGAAACTACTCTAGTGTTTAACTTCTTGACCTGTCGTTTTATAAGCAGTAATAAGATGGTGCTCTGTATTATTCATGACTCACTGTATTAAGTACTTATCGACTCACTCTGCTCGTGTATATTGTAATCTAACGATACATAGACGAGAGTATCAGGAAACCCATTCTATTTTCAATTGATGTGCTTCAAGATTGGCTAACTAATATAATAGTTATGAAACGATGCAGACCACAATGAGTATGGACACAGAAGACAAAGTGTGCATGCTTGTAATTAAAGTATTCACTCTCTCCTTATAGAGGTGCCCTGATGTTTACAATATCCTCTCTGAAACTGGTGTTGGTGGTGAAATATTTTGCAGTGCATATGACCTTGATGCAGAACTACACAAAGAAAAACAACAGCATTGAGTTGACACAAGTATAAATTAGATTACAGCTAAATAATCCAGAACATGATTAACTGTGGCCATAAGTTAAAACTGTAAAAAAATTGTCATAAAAAGGTCTGAACTTACGATTTTCCAGTCGTTTAGCCCTCATGCTCCACCATGCTCTGATGGCTTGTTTCACAACCATCAGCTGACCAGTTATTATTTTTATTAATGTCATTTCATAAAGTAAGTGCTGCGTTCACAGACAGTCGTTGGGTACAATGTTTTATCGATCGCTTGCTCTTTCTATACAAAACACAAACTTCTACCTGTAGGGCAAGAAAGTGGGAGAAACGTTCGTTCTTTGTTCTGTTGAAACACGCGACATGGGGATGTTTTTATTTCTTATGAAAGGAAACATCAATGCTGAGAGCTAAAGGCCAGCATGAGCTTTACTCTGATAATCTACAGCTCTTTAGTTTAATTTCGTGAGACGTGTAAATAAACCAGCTGAAACATCTCAGGTTTGTATTTACTTTTGCTCGAGACATTTAGCTGGTACTTTTTATCTCAAAACTTACTTTTTTATCAACTACAATTTGCTGGTGAAAGAATTTGCTTAGGGGTCTGACAGTAATAGGGACCTTTGATTGCTAACCTCTAAACGACCACTGCCTGCCTTAATTTTTTATTTAACTTTTCATTTATCCAAAAATTATTTTTTAAGAACAAGTTCTTATTTATAAGAACAGCTTGGCAAGCAACAAAAGCCAATTTAGGAGCAGCAAACAAATAAACAAACTAGGAAAAAATAAAATTTATCGAATAAAACAATTATTTGGTCAGTCTTGTACACAAATTGGTCAAAGATCAATTGACCATTTGTGGATACTGGCATTACTGTACCTGAACACCGTTCCGGGATGTTGAGTAAACTTGTGAAGTCCAAGGTGCACACTAATCCCTACACGGAAGGAATGTAAGAAAAAGTGTAAAACATGATGTTTAAATCCCAACAAACATTTGACCTTGAAGAGAATTCTAAACTATCCACCAAATCCCCCCCCACACACCTACATTATAAATAGAAATAATTATACATTTTCAAATAAATTTTCTTACCAGATTGTCTATAAGCTGATACTAGACATAAATTGTGTGTTTGCCAATAAAATGATTGATTCCAAATAAAGAATCCTAAAAATAAAACAACCTAATGAACAAATAGCACCAAAAACACTGACAATAAAACTTCTTGGCAGGTCAGTTAATGTTTTTAATGTACGTTTATAATTAAAACTGACTGGTACGATGATTTTATTCTTGTAGTTAAAAAAATGGCACCATATATAGTTCAAGTACCACAAGCCAAAAAACCCCAGCATAACGGCATTCATATTCCTAATCCTAAAAAAAATATCCATCTTGCAGTAAAAGAGAAATTAAATCCATAATTTCTCTGGTGAATGCGTCGGGGCAGAGAGAAACCCGCAGGTGTCCCATGCACCATTTGCAGTCTGTTGAAGCTTAACTGGCATTCAGATGGAAGTTTTCCCCAAAGTGGCTGACTTTAGTGGGAGCAGCCAGACGCTGACAGGTACAAGTTAGTTCCCGGGCAGGCTTTAATTAGTCCAGGCTGGTGCAGCGATGGAGAAAACAGGACCGGCAAAGACACTCGAGTTTCTCCATGTTTGACTCGCTGATGCTTTCTTCTTTCCGTTTCCTGAACGCATCACTTTTCATTAGGAGAGGGGCGTCGCCTGGTGAGCCGGTGTCAGAGCCGATGGGGTTTAGACGGATTTTCTGATTAGCGCATCGTGTACGATGAAGCCCAATTGGAGGCGAAAGATAGAAACAAAAACTAACAGGAAAGAAAAAAAAAGGATTATAAAATGTCCAAAACGGCTACAAAAAAAAACAAAAAAAAACATCAGTATTTGTATGTAAACAATTCTTTCTTCAATTCTTTACAGGAAAGATAGATGGTGCTGCACGGACAAAAGTCCGGCACCGGTCATTTACTATCGGCTGTACAGAAAGAATAAATAGTAAGAAAATGATACTAGACTCTAGACACTATGTATTCAAAATCCCAGCTCTGGTGTGCTAGCGTGTTTTATCGTTGCACCTCCTGAGTGCCAAAACCAATATTTTTTCCTTTAGATTAATCATTTGACCACCTATTTTACACAAAAATAAAATTCACACATGGCAATGTAAGTTTATGGACTATGTGATTCTCGGCTCTGCTACCAGTTGGGCGCCATGTAGCAGGAATGATTGGCTAATGCCTACAGCAGATAAAATCGCTCTCCAGATCAGGTGAGGAAAACACTGTATTCATCAGATCAACAGAGGTTGGGTTGTGGAAGATCTTTGGTAGAAAAACTGCACACATGTCGGGGGATTGCCAGAGACCTGGTCACCACTTGGGATCATCGGCAGTGGATTGTCTATGCTCAATAAGGAGTAAATCAAGTCAAAAGCAAAAAATATTTATATAGAAAACAAGAAATGTAAATTTAATCGGGAGATGGGGGTCTCTTGGGACGTAAAATAAAATAATATCTAGACTCTAGTGCCTTTGTGGATGGTTTCAATACGATGCAACAGTCATACAAGTGTTAATAAAATCGAGTAAAAGTTAAAAAATGTTGGGAAGCGATGTGTCGTTATTCTTGGTCTTGGATGTCATGTCCACGTGTAGAATGTTTGGCTTCACCTGCAGCTTCACTCTACAACAAAAAAGAATAAAGACAATTTTATAAACGGCAGATATATAGGAGCGATGTTTAGAATAACCATACATCCGAGCACGGCTTCACTGTTTCTGTAGTGAAGGCAGGAAAGCATTCGAACGCTGTAGGGCAGGATGAGATTCGTGAGGAAATCAGCCGGCTAGCACTAACGCTTCCTTCAGTACAGACGGAAGAAGCTTTCTGAAACAGCACTGACAACAGAAACTACAGAGATGGAAACTAAGAGCACAACTAGTAAACAAATTGGTGCGCCGCTTCTGGGAATAAAGCAACGAGAGCATCCTGCACGGAGGAGGAGAGAGATGAGCTCAGTAAACACCATGGCAACAAAGATAAAACACTCTTGTACTGCTGTATTAGTGATGGGGAATTCTATGTGTAATGATCTAACAGGTAAATGTCTGGAATGAAGCGAAAGAAGTTTTTTAAATGACACACGAATAAAGACACGATTTTTAGGATTAGCTCAATAGTGGCTAAGTGGGTAGGACTGTCGCCTCATAGCACAAGGGTCCTGGGTTTGATCTGGGGTTCCTTCCATAAATTAAAGCACAAAACTGTCATCCATCCATCTTTGAGTTTTCTCACTGCTTAATTCATAGGATCATGGAGAAACCCACACAGGCACGGGCGAGAACACGCAGACTCCACGCGAAAAGGTCTGGATCGCCTTACACAAGAATTAAACCCAGGACTTCTTGCTGTGAAACAGTAGTACTAACCACTAAGCCATCATGCCCCCCCACGATTAATTCCAAGCAACGCCTCCTAAAGTCAGGGCAGAAACAGTGCAACCAGCACCAAATGCGTTCCATAAAAAAGTAAAATAAAGCACTAGTCTTAGACTAGAAAATGTTTGCTTACAATAAACTTTCAAAAATGTTCAATAAGGTAGAGAAGAGAACATAACAGCCAGCCTTAATTGACATAAATGGAATTATAGCAGCGGGTTTCATGCCTAAATAGGTTCCGTTGTGTTCTAATGAAAAATAAACCTGTTTAGGTGAAAATCAACTGATCACGTCACGCTAATCCATTAAAAAATGGTACGTTGGAGATCTTTGATGCGCTCGGTTCTCGGTTTCATTCCTTATGGGCTGCTTTACTCTGCTGGTAATAGAGCTAAAGAAACGGCTCTCAATGCATCATTAAACTTGGTGGAAAATGAAGTTGGACGGAACTTAATTACGCCGCACGCGAGGTCCTGCGAGTTTAAGGCTTGGAGAAGGGCAATATTGCTGGCTAAAGAGCGTAGACAGTTAGTTTAGACACATAATTAGAATCAATCATCCATACATACCAGAGTCAGGCTTTAGCCTGCTAAGTGTAACATTAACATTCGCCGAACGAAACAGTCCGAATAACAAAGACAGGAGACAAATGGGATGTACAAATCGGAGTAAACCAAAAATCGTTATTATGAAGAAGAACAGAAGCTTCGATTGAGATTAAATGGTCGGAATGAACGTCTTTCATTATTGTTGATTATATGACAGGATTAGCTGCTCGTGTTTGTGCTCACGCTCCAAAAAGTAGCCAGATAGAATCTAGTAACATTTTAAGAAGCAGTTTGTTAATTATCTGCCCATAATGCATTTCAATTCATAGGCAACTTTCAAAAATTCAATTGTAATTAAAACAAATAGCAGAAGAAGTAATGTGGTTAAATAATTGCAGAATATTTTTACTTAATAAAAGTATAAACATACATGACTATAAATAGATTTCAAGTTTTTAAAATGTAGTTTTTAAATCTTAAATGTAGTTTTTAAATCCAGAACTGGTTTTTAAGGTATTTGCTTTTGTTGACCTCATATTAATATTAAATTTCAAGAACACTACTTACTTTTATACGAAGCAGTTGCTTCCGCTTCCGCGATGGTCGTTATGACCAGGTCGAAAGATCCGTCCCTTTCATTAATTCGGCAAATTGGCATTCGTTTAGCGCTCATGGTGTGCATCGTACTGTATTTTGGGGGTGTTTTAAATGCACCACCAGGGTACTTTCAGTGCACTGAGATTTATTATGTTTCTTAGATGCACTAAAACCCATGCTAGTGTGCAAGTGTGCGATTTAGGACTCCACCTATTAACTATACGTCCCCATCATCTACTATTTACCTTACCTTAAACATTACCAGCCAGGTAAAGCATAGTGAGCAGATGACCCAAAAAAAATTCGACCTATTTAATTTAAACCCCATTTATTTAAAAAGATACATCTGAAGTCAAGAAAAACAGCAGTCAAAAAGCTGTCCTTTATACTACATCTGATTTAGCATGTAAAAAAAACTCTGCTTTACTCTGTGGATAAAAGTGCTGGTGCGACGGCTCGCCGTGCATCAATGTACTTGGTGGAAAATGAAGTTGGACGGAACTTAATTACGTCGCACGCGAGGTCTTGTGAGTTTAAGCTTTGGAGAAGGGCAATATTGCTGGCTAAAGAGCGTAGACAGTTAGTTTAGACACATAATTAGAATCAATCATCCATACACACCAGAGTCGGGCTTTAGCCTGCTAAGTGTAACATTAACATTCGCTGAACGAAACGGTCCGAATAACAAAGACAGGAGACAAATGGGATGTACAAATTGGAGTAAACCAAAAATCGTTATTATGAAGAAGAGCTAAAGCTCCTGGCGTGAGGAGATGCTCGTTCTGACAGAACATGATGATTTGATCTGGGTGGGATCCCTGTCCTCTAATATATGCCTGTGAGACATTTGATGTTCTCTGTTCTGTTCTCAAGGTTTTCTACTGGACGCTCTGTTTTGCTCTGCACTGCTTGGTGTAGGGTGCTAATCAGAACTGTGTTGTGTGACTGTACTAATAAATAAGATGGACAGGTTTATTGTAACAGGAGACGTCAGATCCATGTCAGACCCGATAGGATAGGATAAACTTTATTGATCCTACAACGGGTCATGCTTCAGAATGACAAACAACATAAATACAGATAATATGATAGTCTACAAACCACTGAATTGGCTTTGTGCTCTCGGGTGAGGCACGCTAGGTCTGTCGTGAATCTCAACAGCCAATCAGAGCTCACGTTCAGCTGCACCAGACGAGGAATAACGAGCCAACAGTAACAATCCAAGATCTATTCGATAATATCAATGCAAGGGTACCAAGTAGCATGAAAAGCATCCAATAGCAACCAAGTGTGAAATCTTTTGACCGTTTCTGTTAAAGGTTTCCACAGTGGGTCATAATCTGCATGATTGATTTGCTGGATACCCGTCATCACAACTCATATTTGATCTTGGGACTGGCACTACAATGCATCCAAGAGACTAGGGTATCTACAGTTGGCACCCAGCAGAACGGTTTTAACGCAGTTTTGAACCAGTGTTGGTTCGGTTGGCGTGTTGGTGGTAAATCCAGCTATTGTTGGAATCCAGGGTTCAAATTCCTGCCCTCGCTATTGGTCTATAGGACGTCTACATACGTCTATCTTAATATTTCCTTTCTCCTTAAAAACAGTTCTAGTAACTAAACCCTTGTGAAAATCTCATATAAAGACGAATCCACAGCTTAGCCATTAAGGTTCTAGATTAATACTCAATAGGTTGCAGGTTCAAGTCCCAACGGTGGCAAGTTGCTTCTGTTGGGGCTTTAAGAAAGTCGTTACGCCTTCAATTGCTCAGACTGTGTGTACTGCACAGGTGTCAAATCGGTTCCATAAAAAAACTGTGAGGCTGATGCTCTTTGTTCCAAACAAAGGAGGTCACATGATCAGCTGTCTAACCGAAACCAGCCAATTAAACTAGGAAAAAATGTGGTGTGTTCTGATCTGGTTGAAATAAATCCTCCAGCAGGAGTCACACCGGCCCTTTAAGGATGGGTCTGAAACCCCTACCATACTGTAACTGCAATTTTTGGAGACAACATGTCCAACAAGGTCATGGCCAGATGTCCAAGTACTTTTGGTCATTTACAATACTGAAAAGCATAAAATAGCTTCGGTCCGAAAAAAGTCACACAATCAACTCAAACCACAGTGAAATCTCACTTAGGCTGAAACTCCCCGAGCCTTGACGGCCCGGCGGGTGTCCCGGTAATCCATCATACAGATGAGCACTAAGAGTGTATTTTCACACCCGTCTGCTCTCTCCGGACTTGCAGCTTCCGTCCTCGCTCTCGCTCGGCACGCAAATGAATGAGATCGATCGGCGTGCAGAGGAGTCGCCCGATGACCGGGATCAAGCACACTTTTCTGCCACTGAGATGTCACCACGAAGAGAAGGGACAAAAAAAGCTAAAGGAAGCAGGTAGTGCAAACAAGAGTGTGCACACTTGTAGTTAAAGTATTCGCTCTCTGCATTATTAGTACTTTGATCTTTACGATTCAACATTTGTTGTTGTTTAATATCAAACATAAAATGACGATCTTTCTCCTTCTGCACCTTCCCGGAAAGTAAACATAAACATGTAAACAGAATCAGAATTCAAAGGAAAACAAGGAGAACCAGAAAATGATCTAATAGCAAGAATGGAACTGCAAGAATGTGGAGCAACCCAAACATCAAATATGTACGGTTGTAGGTTCTAAAACACTTTAAAAAAGTCAAACAAAAGACTAAAATTGTGTTGTGAGATCCTGGAGGTAAATGGTTGGAACACGTTTCAGTCTGTGGTACCATCACAACCAGCTTGGGAAAGTCCGAGGAACCCCGTGAGGGTTTGGGCTCTAAAGTCAGGATTAGAGAAGCCTGATCTTACCACATCGTGAACAGAACAGTTGAAACAGGAAACATTGTAGTGAAAGCTTTTACATTTCCTGCTGAACTTGCTGAATCTTCAATGGAATTTTTTTATAAATCCATGTACCTGTAATTTGCATCAGCTATTAAATAGAAATTGTGTTTTTCACACCTAAATATAACTCGGTGGTAAAACGTCTGTCTGACTCAGAAATTCCTCCATGCTGCTTTCTTAACGGAAAAGGACAGACTGCTGACAGTTTTCATTTGTGTAGCCCGCACTAATTTCCGCTGCCTATAGGAGGTTGTTCTTTTAACGGAAACACACCCATACAAAGTCTCATTATAAAGAAGCACTGTAAATCCAAACTGGATTCAGTCCTTTCCTTCATTTGCATTGAAATGAAAAATGTCATATTTCGTTTCTTTTCTCTTCTCCCCACCAATCTTCAACTTGCAAAAACCATTGAGACACCCTTTCTAAAGTTTAATTTATATGTTTTAACAGCACCTTTAAAGTGTAACACAGCTATACAAAATAGTGTAACAAACAGTTCAAACGAAAGATGATTTCCTGTTCCAGACACACAAAAAAAAGTTTGATCTAAAGAATCTCTGGCATCATTACCTCCACCACACTGACCAACATCAATGCCCAGTTAAACAGATGCTCTTCTCTAACACCTGTTTACTCAGCAGAGATATTTCCACGACAATTTGGTTAACTGTATGAAAAACTTTTAGTTGTAGTACATTTTATAATGTGTTCATAAATGGGTCCTTGAGTTTGTATTTGTAAAAAAAAGTTTTATCTATTGACTGAATGAGCACAAATTCCCAAAGATATTTTATATGTTTACATTTAATAAACTTCACAAAAGAGAAGTTTTTGCCTTTGCTAGGTTATCAACCACCGGCCCAATGAGAGTACATGTAAATACTAGGGCTGACCGCAATTAATCGATTATTCGTTGGTCGACCGAAAAAATTACTAGTCGGCCAAATTCCATTG
>JAOUQU010000028.1:7539308-7554179 GCA_028566735.1 Ammoglanis amapaensis
TACTCTGGGATCGGTAACGATCCACAGAGTGACCCAGGGTCGATTTCGACTGGAGGGTAAAAATCATCATATATATATAATAATTAAACTATTACTCTCTGCAGTAGTTAAAAAAAGAACCATTCCAAAAAAAACTGTTCCATCCTTGTATTATGAAAGATCTGAAAGGAGATGATGCCATTTTAAATCATATTCTGCTGATAACACTGATGAATGTGAAGGGTCACAACTTTCACTTAGCTGCATCACACAGTGATGCTTGATAGAATTTGATGTACGGCAAATGAGAAAGGTCAGAACAGAAAGTAAGTGTACATTACTCATCAAACAGCTAAAGATTTTACAATTCTAATCAGTGATGTACATTTTCAAATAAGTGTTTAGAAGAAAAGAAAAAGAACACATGGCAAAAATGATTATAAAATACTCTGATGTGGTCATTTTGACTTTTTACCCAACCCCTACGGCACCTGTGTAGTCAGTTGTGTATCACACTAGACCACCATGGCAAAGCGCTGAGCTGTCCAGAGGTCAGCCGCTGACATGATTTGTTATGTCATTAAGTGGTGAAAGCTTTCTAATCAATCAGCCAGGGTATTTCTAACATATGTCCAGTGTTTCCGAGTGAAATCAGAGATGTTGTGATCCCAACCAGAATACAGTAGAAAATCAAAGAATACATTTCAAGCCTTTCCTTACCTTACAGCAATTCGATTACTTTATACAATATGCAAATAAATCAATTATTCAGGGACACTTGGAACCCTATTACATCCCAGCAGTGTTCTAAATAATGCTGGTAAACAAATCCAGTGAGAGATGATAACTTTGCATCAGATGGTGAGTGGGCAGTGTAATTTACTCGGTTGTTCAAGCTTTCTTCAGTCTACACATTTTCAACCGAGTGCTGAAAACAGTCACCTTGTATTGAGAGTAAACACACAATCATGTGCCCAGAAACTCACTTTGTATGAGAAATTCAGGAGGATGTAATCCATGCCCTCTTTCTCTTTCAACACTTGAAGATCACTGTGGAGAGGACTGTCTGGATCAACCCTGTTAAAGGAAACAAACCAAATGGCTTAGATCTTATTGCAATTCCTTCCTTTCCACACAACAGAGATGATCCAAATGACCAATCTGGAACAGAAAGCTAGAGAACATTTTTTTATTGCATGGTCCGAGACATATCCACATTATCATTTAGGCATTGCGTCCATGCAGATGCTGCATTTTAGGAGACCAAAACAAATACTTTTAGAAGATTAAAAAATGCCAGCGACGCATTCCCGCGAGTTCTATCAATACAAGATCAATAATTGTTTTCGTTGTTAGGCTTCGTTAAATTCATTGTTGATCCATGATTGTTGAAAGGTGTCGTTCTTCATGTAGATATTGATAAGAATTTTAAGCTGCTCCTTTTGCATTCTTGAAAAGTTCCTTTATTGCAGGTACATTGTTAGGTTGAGCTCATGATCAAAGGACAACAGGGCTGTGCAGTAACTACACGACATGCTGGATCTGGTTCGACAGGTGCATTCCACAGATGAAACCCCTAAACCCGATCTTGATTAAGCACGTACATTGCTGCGTAGTACAACTGTCTGCCAGAACTTGCCAAAATCTTGTGCAGCTTTCTTTAATTATAGTAATAATATGGTGAAAGCATAAAACATGTAGATCAGACAGGCTGTGTAAAAGTTACCAAAAGACACCAATTGATTACCAATTGATTTTCTTTGAGCAAACTGAAATTAGCCCAGCTTTATATGCCATTTCTTTCACACAATCCTAATTACAATTTGTATATTTCATAATTATTAGTACCAGGTCGTCAGAACAGTTTCATGCCTTTAATAAAAACAGCTTCTGATTCAGCAGCTTGTAAAAAAATTAGAGAAAAAAATATATATAATACATGCTTACGTTCTAAGCTTGACGTGCCACTCGTAAAGGCTATCGTTGACCAGTTCCACAGAATAGATACCTGCAAAAGAAAAGTCTCTGAATAAACTCGCGTCTCATTTTTCACCTCCAAAATCTATAAACTTGATTTACCTGACAATAAAAACACGTGTTTTCCATGATCAGTTCAATCGTGTTTCAAGACTTACGCTTGACATAAAGACTATTACCAAATAAAAGACAAATATCAACTTGATCGTGTTGTTTTATAGTATGTGCAAGAATATTAACCTGTTTTATAACTCTGAGATCGATAGATCTCTCGAAGTTCCTTCATTAGACGATCAGATGCTTGGACGGAACCTGAGACTGCGCCCTACAACATAACAAAAAAAAAAAAAGAATAATAAAAAAACAAAACACACACCAAGAGCCTTATTACACATAGAACGTCTTTAATTTGGGGCAGCCGTGGCCTGATAATAAGTGACCTGGGCTTGTAATCCGAAGGATTACAGACAGGTCTGGACTAAAGTGCCCCTTGAGCAAGGCACCCAAACCACTCCATGGGCTCTGTGGCAAGGGCTGCCCAACTCACCAGGCAAGTGTGCCGTGTTTCACTACAGATATTGGGTTAAACGTGGATGAATATTACACAGGTCACCTGTATTCCAATTATTAGTAAACACCAATAGAGGTTCAGCTGAAATGAAACATTATTAGAGTTACAGTAACGTTTGTATAAGTGCTGGAAACAAAAAAATAAATGTTACTCTATGATGAAATGCCTTCAACAATAAGAATAGCGCCTGCAAAAAAGCAAAGTTAAATAAGGAAACTATGCAGGATAGTTTACAAGCAAATCCATAAGATGCTGAGAAGAAAAAATATAGAGGACAACAAACCGAAACGCTTTTTAAAATTTATTTTTTAGCCTAAAAACAGAAAAAAAGTCACCTTACCGAATAAGCACTTACGTTCAAGTGGTCCTGCCTCTGGTTCTTGCGGATTTTCTCGAGAATAGCCAGGTTCTCTTTTTCAATCCCATCATCCTCTGACTTCTTTCCATCCACAGGCTCCTCTTCTTTCATTTCGTAATGTTCCAGCTCTTCCATGTCCTATTGTCAACGAACAACACCAAATTACACCAAAATAATTAAAGAACAAAAAACATTAATATTGTTGGAATATGGGAGACAAGTCGTATATACGAATTGATATTTGTCGGTGTGTCTAATAGAACCATGAAACAGCTTTTAGAAGTTTAGATTTGTATTTTTATTATTACAGTTTAAGCACTTTGGATAGATGTAATTTAAAACACTAACTGAATGGTGTGATGCTACCATTGTTAGCTTACTATAAAGGCTTAAAGGTGATTACTAGAGCAATTACTAGTAAAACAATAAAACTGTCCAGGTAGACAACAAATCAGTGAGACAGCTCACTACAACAAAACAGTGTCAACAAATTAAGAAACTTTTTATGATGTAACAAATTTTATTGTCAGTAACCAGAAACATCAAATGGGAGTCACATCAATGGAAAAAGTAATTAGTTCAACAACTTCTTATTAATTAAATAACACAGTAAGACATTTGCTTTTAATGCTGTTTTTCTTCTCACCACTGGTAAAACGATGACAGCGACTTTGGCCACCACCATGGCGAGATAATAAATTGAGTTTTTTATTCATTTCGTTTTTAATGTCATGTTTTAACATTCATGACAGGAAACTGTAATTCGTCACACTAATCACGTCAAATACAATTATGGATTGTAATTTTGCAACTTCAACTTGGGAGAAAAACGAATGGCCAGAATAAACCCACACAGACATGAGAAAAACATGCAAACTCCACAGACTTCTTGCTGAGAAGCCACATGCCTCAAATGTAATCAAAATCCACAGTAGGATATGCTGATTTGCAAGCTTAAGAGGACTGTGTAGTTTCTTTTTATTTTGCTTTACTAAGCATCTACATTCATTCAGCACTTTTGGAAGTTTGGGAAAATTGGATTTTCTATGTATTTTATTAAAATTTGATTCTTGATGTTTACATTCTCATATATAGAGCAAAGCACGGGCTCATGGGTCTGGCATGGCTTTACATGAACCAAGCCACTGGAAAAGGCACATTGCAGTGTATGCTGACTGCCAGTGCCAAAACCAAATAAATAAGAGGTTTGTGCTCCAGAACAGTATCCAGTACAACTGTGCCAAATCAAATATGATGTTCGACGCTCTGCTGTAGACCCAACTGAAACTAGGTAAAAGGAATCTTTCAATTAAAAAAGTCTTCCTGTAAATGAGACTAAAAGAGATATTTGGTCTGGTTTTTCCTTAGTTTAAGAAACACAATTGCATAGCAAAAAGAGACAATGCACCTCTCCCATCTCTTCCTCCTCTTCCTCTTCCGAAGTCACCTCATCGGTAGTACCATGCTAAAAGAGCAAAATGAGAAATTAACAATCATCCTATATTCTAATAATACATCCTACATTACGGATGTATTTTTAGAATGAAGAAAGCCATACCTTTCTATCTTGGTTGACAGGGCCAGCAGGGAGTGGCTGATCGAGCATCTCTACATCAGGATGCTGAGGCAGATTGTACAACCTACACAGGTCACAGATCAGCCTTTTCAGCTGCTGCAGGAGCTGAAGAAATCAGATATTTCATTGATGGTTATTACCAACAGTTCCATCCTTTAATAAAATGAATCTTATTTTTTTTTGGTTGACAATTTTAGGGAAAAAAATTGTCTACCGTTCTTAAACTAAGAAACACTGAAAAGATGCCTGTTTGACTAATTAACAAGCTAATGACAAACTATCTTTAAACGACTAATGAAGCTTGTCATACTGTCACAAAAGCTGCAGAAGCATGAACATGAAATTGCCTCTAAGGTCTACTGCACATAAGATGACTTAATTAAAGACAAGTACTTAAGTATCTTATTACTTGCAAAAGTAAATGATTGATTAAAATACTAGGCTAATGCACAAGAGATAGTAAACTTACCAGTGTATTGCCTTTTCTTACATCCTCAAGTCGTTCTAATATTTGGGTAAGACTTGGGTCATCGGAGTCCACAAACCATATTGGGGGTGTTAAAGGATAGGATTCCTGAAAATATTGCAAGATTATGGTCAATCTACACATCAAGTCACTCTCACAGAACGTCGCACAGCTATAAGGCTTCTAAGGAAGAATTCTAGCGATCACAATATATGCATGTGTAGGTTAATAAGATTTCAAGTTGACTCTTGACATGTGTTTATTTGTATGTAATGTAAAGTGTTATTAGGCAAATGCTGTGGCGACATCAGATTAATGTGGGTTGCTTGTACTTGAAAGGATCTTTGGTCAGCAACAACAGTAGTATGGAAGAAACAAACAGATCATGATTAAGATAAAGAAAACCATTCTAATCATTAAAAGACGAACTATATAGTATCTTTAGGCTGTGGCAATAAACTAGTTATGACTAATGAAGCGTGTAGTAAATATTGTGTTTAGAGTCTCCAGGAACACAGACGAACCTGATAGACTCAAAACCACAACATGAACTAACATGAAACTCTAACAAGCAACACAAAAATACTATTATGTCACAGTCACTGTTTTGCATAGAATGCCACCACACCAAATGTAACTAGGTCATTATTAATAAAAACAAATCACAATCTGTCTTAATTACTGAAAAAATATAATTTATTTGCACAAACAGATAAGTCAAGCATTTAGTACACCAAAAATGTCAGTATTCCGTGCGATCTTTTTTGGCCCCAATCACAGCTTTAACTCTTTGGGGGAGACTGTCCCGGTGTATTAAGTTGGCTTAAATTTTAGCTCTTCTCAATGCTCTTTTTAGCTCATCATTTCTTTCTTTCTCCGTCTAGGTAGTAATACCACACTGTTTCTATAATATGCCTCCAAATTAGAACTATCTTGCTTCACTTTACAACCGAGGGAACCCATTCTTGCATATTTTCTCAAATCCTTTTCTGCACCTTTTACAAAATGAAAGCTTTTGAGCAAGGGACTGTAAAAAAAAGTCAATCTAATACTCAGATAAAGTTGTCAGGTGATAAGCCAGGTTCATGCTGCACGTCCCTCATGGATGAAATTCCTCGTCACGTGTTAAAAGATGTTTTGACCTTTTTTGGTCCCGATTCATGCAGTGTTGATTTTACAATTGCTTAAGCTAACCCATGTTTAAGACTTACACTTTTTAAGACGTAAAATTCTGTTATCTCTGGTATTTTTAAGTGTCTGAAGTTCATTTCATAAATATCGTCAAGCGCAAGAACGTCTTGCACAAACCGAGATTAGTTTAGCTTTTTTAAAAGCGGTCATCTTGACATACAACAGTAAACACCAGTGTTAACAGTTATAAGTGTTCGATTCCGTTTAAAGGTAACAGATCCAGGTCCCAAATTTCCATGTTTGTCCAAGGACAATGGCTTAAAAGAGCTTTTTAAACAATAAAAAAGCAAGTGGTTATTATACCAAGAATAACTTAACAAATCTAATGTCGGTATGAGTACTTTTGCACATTAAGGAACATTATTTCATCATTTTTTTCATAACAAAGCACATTTATACTTAATATTTTGTCAATTTTGTAAACATGACTTGCAATTTCATTTGGCAGTTTATCAGAAATTCAGTTAGTACATTTGTAAACATTGGTTTAAATAGAAATGTAAGCTTACAGGTCTTAATAAATACAGCATTTACATCCTGTGAGCGTTATAAGGCGTCGTGGGGGCCAAGCCAGACGTGACATGTTTGCCACATAGAACTAGTGCTTATTGTTTCCAAAACAATGTGTCAGTGACAATGCAATCATTTAGCAAACGTTGTGATATAAATGATTTACTGACTATCGACTAGTTATCGATTTTAGACGTTATGTGGCTTTAATCTGTAGATTTGGGACTGAATAAATAATATATAGATCGAATATGATATCATCGCTGGTCGCGCAATGGCTCAGTTCCAAATAAACACTTCAGAGAAAACGTAGTGCCCTAGTTAGGGTGCTGGATACACTAGTTTAAGACCTGCGTAGTGCACCTAACAATGCAGCCTGAACCGGATTAGGACACAGTCTAACTTTTCTTTCTACGTTATTTACGTACGTTCTGGATTTCGCTATTGTTTAAATACTTGGGTTCTTACCGTGATATTACAATGTATAATGAGCAGTTTATCACCGGTGACGTTAAACTGGCAGCTCAGTTCATCCGGTTTCCAGTCGATGATCCTGAAGCGTTCGTGATTCGGATCGAAAATGGACTCGAGAAACTTCAGCTCGGCCTTCAGTCCCGAAACCGACATCTTGCGCTCATCTCCGGCGAAAAAGCTCAACGCGGGAGCCGATAAAGCCACGAAGCCGAGACCGGGATTGATGCGCGGGATGAAAGACAGCACTAAACACCTTCGGAAACAAACGCTATCGGATAGTTAGCTTCGAGGCTAACTTTGCTAACAAGCTAATAACAACGCGTTCACTGTGTTCCTTCGTTTAACGCCTCTTTTCTTTTTGTCAGAGAACAAATTTATAGCTACAATTATTACATGAAGCATCCATTGTTTGTCACGTATTCAGTCTTGGCTATTTTAAACATGGTAAATTGGCTTTGGTTTAAAAAAATATATTGCAAAAATAAGAGCTATATCGCAGCGAATCGTGGCGCTAAACGGAAGAAGCTCTTTCTGGGGTTTAAAGATGGCCGTGCATCCCGTGAACGCGCTAGTGAAGAGTCGATTCCGAAAATGAATCACCTATTAGAGTCGACTCCTTCAGATAATAAACTGTGTGTTCAATATTTCCAATGTAACTAAAATGAAAAAAACTCGAAATAAAATATCTGCTATGATCGTTGTTAAATAGTTATTATTATAGTTCTTATTATTAAGAACTAATAATTTAGGCTTGGTGGATAATTTACGGCACCAGAGGTCAGAAGGTTGCCGGTACAATCCCCAGTTGCCACTGTTGGACCCCTGAGCAAGGCTCTAACCAAACCATCAATTGCTCAAAATGATATTCTGTTGCAATTGTAATTTGCTTTGGCTAGAGGCGTCTGCAAAACGCTTGATGTTTAAATGTACATGTAAACCACAAGTTGCAGATCTTAGTACACATAACCCTGATGGATTCCAATAAAAAAATGCAGATTATGATATGTTTATGTTTTGGATCTGTTAAAACATATCTACATATCTATGATCTATGTATGGATTCGGCTATATCAAAAGTATTTCAGTGTTCAGCATTTATCTGACACAGTAGATACGGTATATAATCTGAACAATGAAGGTTAAGAGCTTTCCTCAGGGTCTAACCAACACACTAGTGATTACAAACTACAAGCAGGTAGTGAGCGCGTGTGCCTGGATCAGTGGGCAGCTCTTGTCACAATGCCCGGGGTTGAATTTGAGGTTATGTGCCTTGCCCCAGCGCACGTATTTAGTCGTTACCTGTCAACTCTGAATCAAACCAGCAACTTTCAATCTCAAGCCCAGTTCTCTAATCACCAGGCCACCGTTGTTAAATAAAGATTCTAAAGAAATAACAACATCCAGCTTCACTTTTATCTGTTTTTTGATTTTCCTATTTTATAATAAGCTTAGTAGTTATTTTAATTTTTTTTTATTGATCCTGCATCTTAGTAGAATAAATGTTTGTGAATGAATAGAAATATGGCTTGTATGTCCAACTCTGAATAGCCAACACTGGCAGTGTGGTTGTATGCAGTGACCTTGCAACTAGCAACAGGAGCACTGACAGGACAAAACGATGCAGCATAAAAGTGAAATGCCTATTCGCTGATTCTGACAGACCAAATGTCCTAGTTTCCGACCAAATGTGTTCATGCATTGCAATAGGGTTGTTCTCAGGATGTCTTTCTGTACTGAACCTAATGTTCATATATAGTAAAACTAGTATAAAATAATTACATTTTGTTTCTAGGGATCATAACAATAAAAGCATAATTGAAAGATTTTGTGTATTACAGGGCTGAAAATAAGTGCCTTTGAATCGAGTGCCTTTGATTTTGTTTAAACATTAAACCTGCATTAAAAAGTTCAACCTAATTTCAACGTAATACTGAACAATTTCTATGTCCCAGGTTTGTTCATTAGTACTACATGGATCTCACGACATCCTCGTGTCCACTTAAGTCATTTCCTTGAAATATTATTCAATATGAATTTGATCTTTGTTTTCAGAAATCCAAACTTGCATTTTAATAAAATCGTGTTCGTGTTTGTTTCTGTGGAGGCCTATTAAATTGGACGAACAACATGCTGGTTGGTGTGTGTGATCTCTGCACAAGGGGCGTCATGTGACCCACAAGCTTTGGGGCCACAAGCATTCACCATGTGATGTGAACTTATGGGACCCAAGCATTTTTCTTGTATTACATGAGGTCAGACCTACCCAAGGACAATTTGTATGATGAAGCTGGGACATGTTCCTGATTAAATATTGAAATTATTATGGGTCCAGAACTGTACCAATTTGTACACAACCTGTGATTTTTGGAGCTTGAGAAGTATCAAACCTTTCTGGGTTGGTATTGGAATGGTGCAGCATTACACTGGTTCCATGCTGTAAGTGCTATCATCACCACTAGATGGAGCCAGCGATTAAAATAATCCTGCTGGCAGAAGGATATCGCATCCACGATGTGTTCTGTAAAATAGCTTAATGCTAAATAGACGTAAAAAGCTGTTCAATTCGAGTACAATTACCATCAATGTGTTAAATTGTTTATACTTTTCTGTTAGAAATCAAATACCTTGACAATATTCTAAAATAATACAGCAACTCTGTGTTAAAAAAGGTTGAATATGTTCTTCTCCATTTCCATCGCAAATCATAACAGTGTGTTGCACAAACATCTGCGACCTTGGGCCCCGAAAGGGCCGGCAAGAGCAATTTTGGGGTCCTAAGTTACTTACCTAGAAAAGGTTGGAACCCAATCAAGAATTTAATTTTTCAGCATTTAGCAGATGCTTTGATCAACATTTAAGGTTAAGGGCCTTGCTCAAGGGGTATGATTGATAGATAGATTAGATAGATTAGTTTGGTAGTTAGTTAGTTAGTTAGTTAGGTAGGTAGGTAGGTCGGTCGGTCGGTAGGTAGGTAGGTAGGTATTTGTATTGGTCCCTTTGGGTGGTTCCCTCAGGGAAATTAAGGTCCCAGTAGCATCATAATTACACTCAAAGAAAACGTTAAATAAGTAAGAATAAAAGCGACACAGTAAGTAAGTAAGTTAAAGTAAATGGTGATATGCAACCCCCTAGCGTTGTTGAGATTTAAACCAGTTTCCTTTGGATTACTATCCCTATATCCTAACCACTAGGCTACTGCTGGCCCTAACAGTATTTGTCATGTATTTCTCTTTATTTTAAAATTATTTTCTCAATATTAATGTTTTGCTTGCAGTTACAAATAAGTTACTGGAGAAATTCAAATCCTGATAAAACATATTTTGCATTAACATTGGCACTAATTGTCACTCTCTTAGACCAGTGTCCAGTAGAAAAATCACCACTCCTTGTGTAGCCTTCAGTACATTGAACTGTACTTGCTTGCAAACATGCTACATTGTTCATAGAACAAAGACGAAGCAAGTGAGCGCACCTTCAATTCCCTGACACTACAAACAAGCTGAGTTTCTGTCACTCGGTGCATTACCCACAGTTCCCTTTGGTGTGGTTCATATAATTAAAAAGCCAATTCCCTAAAACGATGATTTTATTGTGTGCATTAAATTAATGACTGAGCGCATCCTGTGGTGACGGGCCACCTTAATGTGCTCATTAACACAACAGTGGGCCGCAAGGTTGTTCTTCATCAATTCAGTGCAAAGCACTCCTGTAAGAGCACTTAAAGCTTAGATCGAGCATCAAAGTCTAGCTTTAGCTTAGGACACATTTAGGTTTACAGACTGGGAACCAATTTGAAAAAATGCAAGCGTTGATGTTGCAACATGCACCTTATGAAGCTAGATTTATACAACGTGAGAATGATTTCACGTGTTTTAGTATCAGAATGCCAAATCAAATTAAAAATAAGAACTTTCTGACATGACAACCAAATTGTAACAAAAATCCAAATGTTTGTAATCTTTTAATATGTTACGATTATAAATGACAAATGATAGAATTCTGGTTCCGGGACAAACAGCTGATGTGGACAATTATAATCTTGGGCCTGACAGTTAGAACTAGGAGGCACATATCTGGCCTTTCAACATCTATTAAAACATGCCATTCAGCTAGAGGAACTAAACACTATATGTCCTTTATTGCCTTTATCTCCCCTCCTCCCTTATCCTCCTTACAGCTAATGCTGCACCCAGCACATATGATGAATAGGTCAGGGTATAGGTTGTGTCACCACGGCAGTAATTCAAACCAAGAAGGTTCTTTACTAGAGAAGAATATATATTGTAATTTTTTGTATGAGAATGAATCTATTATTACGATGGTGCTATAACGAATAGTGGATGAAGATAAATCCAGTATTTTCTTCCACCCTTTCTTTACAGTATATCTGTGGCTCAGGTGGCTAGCCCACCACTACTGAGAATGGTGCCACTGACCTAATTAGACACGATCATTTGTGTCTGTGGTAAGGCATTTGTCTCCTTGCTCCTGCAATAGCGACTCCTAATCTCTGGACAAGGCGCTGGCATTAGTGATGAAAAAAAAAAACGTTTCTCTGAATGTGTTAAGACCATTAATGGATCCGTTGTGCAGCATCATACACGCATCACAGGAAGCTAGTCAGCTGACCCTTTTGAGCCAGTGTTATCAGGTCAGGGTTCATGAGTAAACCCAATATGTCTACTCTTACCTGAAAACAAAATACATATTTGTCAACACCAGGTATTCATTGCACAAAATTTCTCAGTACACATGTTTACATCGAAACGGTCATGGACTTGGACTGGGAGGAAGCCGGAGCACTTGGAATAAACACACTCAGATACCGGAAGAATGTTCAAACGCCACCGAGATCAAACCTTTTTTTTTTTGCCGTGTGGTGACAGTGCTGTTGAGTTAGCTACCATACTTTAAATTTAAATTAATGAAAAGTATTCAATTAAAATGTTCTTCAGCTGTGTTTTATCATTTATCATTTTCATCACAATTTATTATACATTTTACTGTAAATAAAATTAGATATAGTTACAAAATTAGACGTATATTTACAAGTGCAAAATTTAAATGATAACAATGCAATCATACTCATGTTTTCAGACATGTATACAGTTGTACATTAATAATGCTTTTATTATTCATATGTAGTTGTGATAGTGTCTATGAGGGGAGTCATAAGCTCAGCTGTTTAAGAGTCTAATAAGCATGGGGAAGTTATTTAGTCTGGTTGTACTGCATTTCACACTTCTGTACCTCAGGCCTGAATGTCAAATTGTGAATAATCTCTGTTGGGGGAGAGTGGGTTCTTTAAAAGAATCAATGATTGTGATGGTTGTCAAGTTTGTCAACGCTATTTAAATAAATTACATGTCCAATACTAGCTTGCAGGTGACATTTAAAAATAGATTGTCTGTTTGGATAACAAAATGAAAAATTTTTCCCTCAAAGCCTCAGATTTTGACACTCAATTTCAAGACTGACCTTTCTCTGATTTCAGCTCAGTAAATATAATGTAGAATGAAATGATGGAAGAAGTGAATGGAAACTCTGGGAAGTAAAATGGTTTGTAGTTTGACCTATATGAAATAATGAATGTTAAACACATTCATTGCTTCGTCAGGGCCCTTGAGTTTTAAGTGATTTTTTTTGTATTGTTTGGTGTGCATAATAAAACAATTCACTCAGAGAATAATCTACCATAAATCTTTATGATAAACAAGGTATAAAGCAATGAATCTTTGATCAGTGAATTAGAAATATAATTCCTACTCGATTGCTTGATGGTGAATCATACAGACCATACCGACAAACTTTAGATATAAAGTTTATAGATAAAAAATATTAGATAGAGATAGAGATAGAGAGAACTTTATTCATCCTCAATGGGAACTTTGTTTGTTGTAGCAGCAAATACACATACAATGTAAATAAAATACATACACATGCACACACACATATATTATACCTATACATACATACATATATACACATCTATACATGCTCGTACATACATATACGTACATACACACACATGTACATACATACGCATACACATATTAAGACGTTATTGCTCCGGGATTGTGCTTTCTGCCGCATTTTGCTTAATTTGATTACGACAATGATTATTATTATTATTATTATATACAGTTTTACAAAGTGCTGCGATTTTCTGTGAAGTGGGAGGATGGTGGAGTACTCAGATGAACCGAATGATCAGATACACGTCACTATGAGGAACCAACTTTACCAACCATGGCACAAGAAAGGATTTAGATCATTGTTTAAGTATATAAAATATAAGGTTGAAACAGTAATGTAGTGATGATAAGAAAATACTGTTGAGCCTGGAGCAGAGATGGACATACTCTCTAAAATATATTATTTAAGAAATAGTGAGAGCGAGTAAACACTGTCAATGTCTTGGTTTGCAGAGCGCTGAATCTCTACTGCGTGGCATGTGGACAGTGTAGCCTAGTGGGTAGAGCGTTGGGCGGGGAACCCAAAGGTTGGCGGTTCAAACCCAGGCTCTGCTACACTCTGCTATACTGCTGAGTCCTTGAGCAGGACCCTTAACCCTGTCTGCTCCAGGTGCCGTACGTTGGCTGCGCTCTACCCATTTCATTGTACTGTACATCTGTATATGTGTAATGACAAATAACATTGAATTTTATTTTGATTTGATTTTGATTTGACACACCTTCAGCTGGGCTGGCTGTCACAATCAGGCACAAACTCTACAAGCTTCCACCACTGATAACGCCACGGAATTAGCAGTCATACAAAGAAACTTAAAGATGCCAGAAATCATCGAGTAAAACTTGTTTCTTGAACCAAAGGTTTTAAGGACACGTCAACTCTACCGGCTGTGTGACACGATTCAAGAATCACAAAGCATTTGCAATTCGTCCAGATTAAAAAAATACCCCCAAACTCCCAACCTTGGGACGAATGTTCAATAAAAATGTCAAAATCATGTCTGTAAAGTCAAGCCATCTATCTCATGTCCTAATCCTGCTTATCAATTTCATTCTCTAGGGTAAAAACATTTCAACCTTTAAAACTGATGCTTAACCTTGAGTTGGCAAAAAGGAGACTGGATCCCAACTGCAAATCACATCAAGCTCTACTCACATCCTTACTAAACCTGTCTGACTGAGTGACAATCCCACAACGGATGTGCTGACTTCAAACCTAATTGTCTCACAGGCTGTATTTTATGACGATGGCAGCAACCCATGGTTTGTCACCAGACAGTGTTCCTTTGTAATAAAGGGGCAGATTGGGTTTGTCATTGGTGATTTATATACAACCGTCGGTTCCCATCTGCACCACCGTCGAAATTAATTGAAAACTAGAAGCCTATGTGTTTTTAGACATCTGCAAATCACATGCTCATGTTTAATGCTTTCCATTCTTTGTTTGTGCTTTATGGTGCAGAAAATATTAAACCACTGGAGTTATTTTACAGTTTCTACACTTGCTTCTTTATGTTATTGTTGGTGTTATTGTTAATCGTTGGATACCACTTCCTTCTCTTAAACATAGTTTTGAAAGTACAAGTCCACCATGGATTGTACCAGTTCACTTAGGAATCACACCCAGGGACAGTGTAGCCTAGTGGGTAGAGCGTTGGGTTGGAAACCCAAAGGTTGGGGGTTCAAATCCAGGCTCTGCTACACTCCGCTACACTGCTGAGTCCTTGAGCAAGACCCTTAACCCTGTCTGCTCATTGTAAGTCGCTTTGGATAAAAGCGTCGGCTAAATGCAATGTT
>JAOUQU010000028.1:7564668-7574727 GCA_028566735.1 Ammoglanis amapaensis
CACACACACACACACACACACACACACACACACACACACACACACACACACACACACACACACACACACACTGTTCTCTGTTACAATTGTGGAGCAGGCCATTCGAGATTAAAATAATATCTAAAGGTTTGAGTGTTTCCTAGACCGTAGTGCCATCAATAATCACAACCTTGAACTATTGTAGAGGTAAATCTTTTTTTTCTTCTTGTACTGCATTGGAAGCTCTGTGTCTGGTAAGAAACCATCGATGCATGAGACATGGTTACCAGCATCACTATGGTGAAACACGGTGTTGGCGGCATCGTGCTATGAGGTGATCCCCAGTGGTTGGGAACAGAACGATTAAGACATGGATCACTGCTTTTTGGCTTCTGAGATTTCATAAAAGTGCTGCCTCTGCACTCTGACCCCAGTTTCCAACTCAAATAGAATAAGTGAATAAAGAATTTAGTTGCACTTGTGTACATGAATACACGACACATTAAGGAATTAAATCTGCCATTGATTATTATTATCACTGAATGAAAAGACGTCCAACTTCAAAGTGCACAAACGTTCACAATGACATACGCTATCAAAAACCCTGCTTCTGAATGACCTTAAGACCCCTAACAAAACTTCCACAGGGCCAGACCATTGAGTCTACGTTTGGATTTGTGTGCTGTGTCATTATGCTAAAACCTTCTATCAATTTCAAGCTTTCATGCACTCGGAAGTCATTTTTGAAGTCGAAAAATCTCTAAATTGTACGTCATTCGATATTTTACTCTGCAAATGTGGCTTTTTATTTATTTAAACCACACAGACTGCTTAACATTCAAGCTAAAGTGTTCCGGACACTCGAGTTTGGTTACTGTCAGTTCAGCTGAATCTACACATTGCTTTTTTTCACTGAATTTAAATTGAGGTAACATGGAGCAAAGCCAGAGTGTTCTCACTGCACAGCAAACTCAGTTCTAGTATTTCTAGTAATTAAAATGTCTAGAAAGTATTTAGCAGTAACAATACATAAAGAAGAGGCTAACAACTTATATACATTTTATTAAAGAATTGTCAATTAATTTGGAAGATTTATGATAGCTAACAATAACTCACATATCATATTAACCCACTATCTAGTTTTACCACTGCTTCATTCAAGTTAGGATTAAGTCACGGTGTGACACACACTGAGTGAGTACACTAAGCACCTGAACGGGTCTGTGACAGTATATAGAGAGACAAACACACCCACACAGGACAATTTCAGTATCTCCAGTTAACCTGACTGCATGTCTTTGAACTGTGGGAGGAAAACGTATTACCCAAAATAAACCCATATAGACACAAGGAGAACATGCAAACTCTAGACAGAAATTAAAGCCAGGACTTCTTGCTGTGAGGCAACAGTGCTAAGCCACCGTGCCACCCTTTACATACTAATATACATGAATAAATATGGTAACCTGTGGTGTTTCAACTTAATCAGAAAGTTTTATTTCACTGGGCTGAAAGATTTGAACATATCTGTTAACCATGTATTAGATACACTTGTGCATATCTAGTATTGGCAACCTCACAAGCTTGCGGTGTAATGAACTATCAATTAGTGCTGCCCACCAAATACAGACTAATCCTTCATATTCACACACTTCTGCACTTTAGAAACCTCATCGTGAACGAAGATTTCTGAGTAACGCTTAAGCATATCAGCACAGATTATTAAATGATTGGCTTTAATGAATGATTCGGGAAGGCATCAGTACTGAGGGTTACCACGATGGCCTTGGGGAATTGGTGTATAACACTGTGGTGATTTCCCTGTTCAGTCCCATGAAACCCTGCATCAAGCAGATGGGCGGATTTGGAAGTGTTTGCATGTGAATATCTGCACTAGTTTCCAGTTCTCTTCACCCCATTTAATTCAACATGTATGATTCTTTAGATACGACTCTTGCTTACAGTTTCATTCATATTTTAATAATAATTTAGACTTTTTATAGTTTTAAAGCAGGATCTGCACCAGATCTAAATGGCTCGGAACAACCTATTAATTTTTAAATGTAGCCTAGACCACCAGGCCAGTTTTAATCTCAAAGACTTGTGTAGAACTGTGGATATTGGAACTGGTTATTTTTCGCGTTGTATCTATACTACATATTATTTCTAAAGAAAATGAATATCAAACTATTTTAACTAAAATTACATTTTCTTTTCTTTGCTTATCTCTATGAAGATGAAGAACCGACTGCATCCACGTAAGCCTTAAACTTTCTGTAAATGTATTATTTAAAAAAAAAACAATTTATTTAAATTTAAGTGAATATATGCAAACTATGGGCTACTCTTGTTTTTATTTCTCTCTATTAGGAAAACCAATTCTACTAACAACCACAAAGACAAAAACCTGAGACAACGCAATAACTAAGCAAATGAAGTAAGTAGCACAACCACACATGCTGTATTAGACATTTCAGAAAATCTAGTAAAGAAACTGTTTAATCTGTCATATTTAGATCTGCTCATCCTTTGTATCTGAATTGTTATGGGTACGTTATTACTTTCTAATTCATTATTAAATTGTTCGAGTTGTTAGAATTGTTGACTCTTAACAGAGGATCCTATTTTCTCCACAACGAGAGCATACTAGAACATTAAAGACACACTAGGCAACTTTTCCCAGTTATTAAACAATGAATTTGTTTCTTACTGTTTTAGATGATTAAACAATTCATTATGTGGTGAATGAAGGTTCTCTCGGGCTGCTCTTGTGGTCTGTAGAGTTTAAAAACGTAAGTTCCTAAGTCAGCATGACAAACACATTGCTGACTAGTCTTGCTAGGGACACTACCGAGGGCCACTCCTCCTATCGAGATCAGAAGTGGTGTTTCAGCTTGGTGGTAAACAGTGCACAGAAGGAACTTCTTCTCTTCTTTTGTGTTCGTTCAGGTCTGATTTATTGACAGTAGATCTAAATGAAAGGTCCGACTGTGCTGTTCGGGTGTCAGATGTTTCCTCCAAGTCCAAGTACAAACTTGCATTTAAAAAAAGTGGCGGGTTTAAAAACTTTACGTAAAAAACAGTGACTGAAAACATGTCTGATTTGTAAATACAATCCAAATAGTCTCCAAAAGTATTGAAACAGTGTGGCAGATCCATCTGCTGAAATCATTTTGGTCATCATTTGACCCAGGAACTTGTTTTTAATTATACAGACCATAAATTCTAATTGTAATGATTTTAATCAACAGCAGATATAAAGCGATTGGCCAAGCGGTTCTATTCATTGTATTCACACGCGCCTTGTTAACGAGTGGTGTTGTGCTTTATGCTATTCCAGCAGGTGTTTGATATTTCAGATATTGATTTTTACACATGTGCCTTGATGCTCGGTCAGATAACAGTGTCGAATGACAGAGCAATTATGAGTCACTGTGTGCTTTAATATGAACCTACATGAATCATGTACATCGTCTTAACAAACTAAACAAAACTATATCAACCAGTCTACTGAATTAGAGAATTTGTACATATGTACATATTCGTATGCATTTTGCTGTTCATTTAAAGGGGTTCAGACATAACAATAGAACAATACATATTAATTATGTTAAAGGAAATGTGGTTTTTGCCATTCAGTGCAGAGATTCTGAACATCTCGGTTTGAGTCTCGACTAACCGTTACTAGTTGGGCACATATTGGCCATGTCTGCTGTGTGTGTGTGTTTGTGTGTGTGTGGAGGGACTGTATTAAATAGTTTAAATAGTCTTCGAGTGCTCAGCAAGGAGCTGCTTAGCAGACTGAGCCGCCTGTTCGGAAACCATGGGCGAAAAAGACAACTATAAAAATACTTTATATCAAATGAATCCCGGTGAATTTAGGTGTTTCTGCATTAAAGTCCTCATCACTGTGCATTTTGTTTTGCAGAAGACTGACTGCACATCTGGAACATATGAAGGCATCCAAGGAGAGCAAAAGCTCCTGCATTTCTAATAAAGCATATCCTGCCTCACTTGGCCAACGAAAACGCGACAGCATATCACTGGCAGAACATTAGAAGAACATTAAGGACTGTCTTAAGCATGCCTTATTCAGTCTTATGATGTGTGTGAGCACAAATGATCAAATCCACGTAAAAAAGGTGTGCACATAGTTTTTACTCCTCCGCGCAGATTTTTTTTAAACATCATCTTGCACAGGTGATCTTTTTGTTACATATCGTGTCGAATGCATGCGGCGACATAATCTAATGACACTTCACCTTCTTTTCTAATGTTATCTTTTCGTGTGGTGTTGCATCAAAGACGATTATCCATGTACGTGTATGTGTGTGCATTTTCGTTCAAAAGTCCACTTATTAAATTCTTTGTACAGTTTATCATTCATAAAATTAAACAAAGGTGTTCTATGTAAAGCTGGACTACGAGAGCCTAGCTGTGACTGGCAGAACAGTATTTAATCACGGAAAACTGTATGTATTAAATAATTTAAAAAGAGGAATAAAAGTTATTTATTTTCTAGAATTACTTAGGTGTCTTGTACAGGTTGAGCTGTAAGTGTTCGGATAATATACTAGCATATCTGTAAAAAGTAAAGGATATATTCCTTTTTTTAAACTTCCATGTCCTCCAACCTTGTTTGTTTTTAGATATGATTCCTGTATAGCATGGCTATTATCCTATGCAATATGTATTCAAATAGAATTAATGACAATTGTACGGTGGGGCGCGTTTGTTTTACAGACTAAGCTTTAATGTTGTGAGATCATCTGGATTCATTCAGGACTAGAATAAATGCACTGCTGTAGTTGCATGACTACTCTTACAGATAATGATGTATAAGTGTGTTGCAGTGCAACTGGACCAATAAATAAAGATGGCACTTGCTGGAGCTAAAGCCATTACAATAATGTGAGACCAACTGTTTTTTTTTTAATAAAATAAAAAACAAAACAAAAATGATTTGTAGTTTCTATTGCTTCACTGAATTCTTAAGCATTTTAAAGAGGCCTTGCTATACCTCTTTTTCAGGTCAAAAGGATCTACAGGTTCTATAAAATCTGCCTGTGAATCTGTTTGCACAAAATAGTGTTTAAATGAGCAGTTTTGCTGTAAAGTTGAGGTTAAACTTTATTTATTAATTATATATCAGTGAGGATGTCATTAGCTGAAGTCAACAATCACTAACCAAAAAAATGAAGACGCTGCTTTGCAAAAATAATGTCATTATACTTTTTACAATTGTTACAGTAACTTATAATTGCAATAACATTAACATGAAATACACCATTCCATCAACTGTACACATGTCTGTAAACTAGAGAAAATCTTGTGAACAGCTCTATCGTGTTCATGGTCCTAGCCCAGCACCACCTAGGCTCATAAACAAAAGGCAGCAACTGGACAGTATCATAGAGAAAACGATTTTTAGAGCACACATTGTATCGTCTGTGTTTGTTTGGGGAGAGCCAGAGAGTGAGACAAAGGACAATGCAGATGGGGAGAAAATGTCTCTGCTTTTAACCAATGTGATGCAATGACAATGTTTAATTTATTTATTAACAATTTTTTTGAACGAGGTGCTTAAATGGTGCAGCCCGGGATCACTGGGATGCTGAGTTAGACTCTCAGATGTATTAATGTTGGGATGACATCCACAAAAAGACGTGACTGTCTCAGGCTCTAGGTATAACGGTATAATGGGAGTATAATGGTCAGTGATGGACTGGCACCGTGTTCAGGCCGTCTTTCTGCATTCAACCAAGATAAAAAGGTAAAACACTATAAAAATATTAAAGAATAAAATAATTTGTAAACAAACATTATAGAACCAAACCAATAAATCCAATAACTTTAAGTCGTGGTAAATATTTAATGCAATTCACTCCTGGCTCAGCCTTTTCAGCTTGTTCTCTACCTCTTCAACAAACGCAGGGAATCCAGAGTCAAGCAGACAAAGGCGCAGTAGACCCTCCATGTCACCAGAAGGCAGAGTGAAGTGATGATATGCCAAGGGCAGGGACACGCCACGTTCACCCAGAAAATACTGAAGAAACAACAAACATTCTTCCGTTCATAAATAGAACACATGATGAGGAACTTTAAAAAGTCGCTTTGGAATCTAAACGAAAATGAAAGCGGGACCTTTAACCATAAGGCCGCGATTAAGTGCTGGTCGAACGGATGATCGATCCTACAATAACAATCAGTGACTTGTAGATCAGATAACTGGTCTTTTGCAGTACCTGAGAGAGCTCCTGGACGGACAGAGATTCCTGAATTACGTCATGGACTGCCTGCTGCGCTGCTATGTGAGTCTTAGGAGACACAGAAATAGATCAATTCGTTTCTCTTGCGGGTGTCATGCTGAGAGGCAACTCAACCAATCAATAATCTCATTATTAATTAAAACGGCTCATCTCCTCTTGCTCGGTCTCTTCGAATATTACAACAAAAAACAGATTCGAGAGGTGTTTCGTTCACAGCAAACTTGTACTGTATTGGACAACCCAGATGGTCGGATGAGTCCGCTCATGAGATCAGATGAAAATCTGTGCCTCAAAGGTTTGTCATTTTTTTTGGGCCGAATGTTTCTTGAGCACCACCTAGTGAAAGCAAAGCTACAGGCTTTGGAATACCCTGCACAGAAAAGTACCAGGTCAGCTGCCTAAATGGATATTCAGATACATCACAATTGAAAATGTTATATTATTACACACAGTACACGACTTTGGTTAATCCAGCTTGGATTGTGTGTTTCAAGCACAATCTGCCACAACCTGATGAACAAAGAAGATCTTACTAATGATTAGTTCAATAAAATAATGCTGGAAATCTGATGGATAAAAGCAACCTTTAGGATTCATTCTCTAGTAATACTCAATTTAACGTGTCACAGCTTGTGTTTTGAAGCCACCAAAAAGTTTTTGTTTTAGCAGTACAAACTTTTCAAATACTATTCAAGCTGTCTCGCATGTACAGAGTTCTTTATAGACTTTTAATAATGTTTCAGTCAGGATGTTGTCAAAGAATGTCCAAAACCTTCAGCTTGGTATTTCTAGAATGCTCTTTTTCCTTTTAAAATGATTCTGTTGTCTGTTTTCAGTTTACGTTTCCAGTCACATTGTGACACTCGCTGAAATTTAGTGGATTCTGCCTGCGCTGTGTTATGTTGTCATTGGCTGCCACACAACATCAATGAAACGAGAATAAGGCGCCATTTATTTGTTCTCCTTTTCCCTCTCAATCTAGTAGTTTTCCATTCCGTTCAGCTGATGTATTTACCTCTTGCTGCTTAGAGATCCCACTGGTGACAGCTAAAGTAGGACCAGTGGATTCCTGGTTGACTGTGGGTAAATATTCCTGAAGTCTTTGTACTGCTGCCCTGCATAAATCTACCGCTTCTGACCTGGTGCTGCCTTCAAACTGCAGTCTTATCATACGGCTTTCTTCCTGTGTAAATAAACACACATTTCTATAGAATACATTTTTACAAAAGTAATACTTTCTACTATCAGTCTTACACATTATGTGAAAAAATGTCCAAATTAGGAAAGCACACGAGCACTTGACTTGTAGATTGAGGTCACCCAGGCACCACACATACAACACAGCCGAGTTCCTAAGACAAGCTCACAAATAAATATGTGAACATTTGCCTGAAGTTCACTGCACTCACACACCAGCCTGTAAAACTATTTCAGCCAAAGTAAATAAACAGTAAAATCCATCCATTTGTCATCTAGTTTTACCGTAATCATATTTTAGTGCCACGGTGGGTTACACACTGGGTAGAAATACTAAACACCTGAACAGGTTGCCAGTCTGTTGCACGGTACAGACACACACACGCACACAAGACAATTTCAGTATCTCCAGTTAACCTGACTGCATGTCTTTTGACTGTTAAAAGAAACCAGAATGCCCAGAGTAAACGCACACAGACACGAGGAAAACATGCAAACTCCACAAAGAAAGCCCCAGATTGCCTCACCACAAAAAAATCAAACCCAGCGAACAGTGCGACACCAAGCCATCATGCCACCTACAGTAAAATGTAATAAAATCTTTTCAATCTTAAACACAGTTTTATTTGGTTTGTATCATGTGATGGCATAAAGTCATGATGTATAACTGACTTGTACTTACATATTATACATCTTATTATTTTATTTGGTTTGAACAGGGTTTCAGGTTTGTATTGTTTCACTGTTATTTTAATTAAACTAGATTACAGTAATGATTCAGGACAAGTTGCTGCTAAATGCTGAAATGTAAATGTAAACCCTAGTGGTGCTATTGCCCGAGTGGACGGCTCCATATGTCTGGTGGAGGACTGGCCAGTGACAGGAAAGCATAGTCTACTCTGATCATACATAATGAGGTGGTAAAGAAATGTTAAAAATATAAGCCAGTCATGTTGTTACATGGGATGTCTGCAATGATTTACCTTAAGTTTGATGTTCATAAGCAAACTGTCAGATTTCTGCTGGATTTTCAGAAAGCTCTGAGCATTAAGAAGTGAAAATCCCTCCTGAACAAACACAGAAGAACAAAAGTAAACAGTGTATGGATACAGTGGAAAACAATTGACAAGAATACAATGCTGGGATTGTTCCAAATTTGTTAAGACTGATGTGGGTTTGTTTCTCACCAGTAAAATTCAGGCCACAATTGTGTGCCAAAATTACAAATGTACAATCTGGCTAAGCTAAAACGTCCTGTGTATTCAAATAATAAAATAATCGTTAAATAAAGGACATGTTTGAGTCTCACCCTTGCTTACATGATGCAAGTTTACTATTTAAATGTCAAATTTACTACGTAAACCCATAAAACCTTCTTGCGTGCTGTTTCTGGTTTGGTAAACACTCTGATGTTTTGTTTTGTTGACTTGTTTTGCATCACAGATCAGAAAGATTTTCTCTCCCTCCTTTACAAAACATTACCAAGCTGCAGAGACGGTTGTGCTTTTCTGTTCATGATTTCAGCTCATTGTCTGGGCAGATCAGAGCTGACCACGGTCTGACACACCCTAAAGAAGCTTGCATGGATTGGGATTTAAGTCATTCTGTTTCTGGATGAAGTGCAACACCTCACTAAGCTATTAAAGTTTCGATGCACACTTTACATTATAGTGGGATGAACACGTGTCCAACACTATGATGATGAAATTAGATTTAGTGACACAAAGGCTCTTCTAACTGTCTGCACGATGAATTACCTCAAGTTTAGAAAATACTATGAAGTACTACATAATGCATCAATAAAAGCAGAAGCAAATAGAAAAGACTAAATTTTTTTTTTGTTTAATACGAATTCTTTTTTTACAATATCACAATCACAGCAAAAACGAAAGTCAGTGGCCCATCAAGTCCAAAAGGAAGCAGAGAATAATAATAAGTAGTTATTAAATATTAAAAACTATGATGTTGCTGTACTTTACATGTTGCTCTTTTTCATAATGTGGTCGACTAGTGAGTCTAGAACTCACGGTGATAATTTAATAATGATTTAATGATACTGTAGTTTTAAAAATCCTTAACGAAGCTGTCAGCAAGCTAAACTGCTAAAGCATAAGGTACACAATGTAAGAAACAAATACCAATGTATTATGTATTATCAAATGACTACACAATTAGGAAGTCAAATTTGACATCGATATACAAACATTGTATTAAAACAGGCATCTTTACCAAAACACTATCATGTCAACGTTAGTAAATAACAACAGTAGTATTTCTAATAGTCCAGCCATCTATCCACCGACCATCATTGACATCATTAGTGTCACAAAACAGTGTTGCACTGTGTATAATTATTTGCAACGGGTAAACAATAATTAATAATTACTTACCCATGCTAGGTACTGGAAGGACTTACCAGTAGTTCCTGACCCTGTGTGATGATTAAATGACCAGATTCGAGAATTCTTAGCTCCAGAGTTCCTTTGCTTTCACTGGACTCAAACACCTTTCATAAACACAAGGAAATATATATATATGCAATTAATCGCATTTGGAGGCGGAACTTTTGTATTCGCGTGTTCACGCCTGTAAATCTGATGCACAAGTGACATTC
>JAOUQU010000028.1:7735760-7751332 GCA_028566735.1 Ammoglanis amapaensis
ACACAGGGTGGGGGTGGGGGGAGGAGTTTGGGTGGGGGGTGTTTGTTCTCGGGCCGAGGGCTTTTCCACTACGCCGGGTTATCGAGGAGATTAGAGGCCGGACTGGACGGAAATGAAAAGACGTGCTCTTTTAGCGGCTTACCTCCATCCTTTCTTCTTAATGATGTTGCCTAGCACCACCTCGGCCCTGAAACAGAAGAGATAGGAGCTTATTCAAGGCTAATATTGCAATATTCTTTATAATCTAGTAAAGAAATCTAAATCCACACACAAAAGATGGCTACAAACAAACAAAAACAAACAAACAAACCCCCCAGAAGAATAAAGTTTCCAAGGACTTGTAGTTTATAGTGATGTAACAATACACTCTAATAAAAAAAGATGAGATGCCCCTCGACCGAGTCGTTCACAAAAAGCACTATAGACATCAAAACACTAGAGTGCACTCGCTTGTAGTTAAAGTCATCGCTTTCCGCATATGCTGGTGCATTTGACGTTTACAATGTTGCGTTTATGATCATTTGTTGTTCAATATCAATCAGCTAATCTAATCATTTCCTCTGCACGCTCGCTCGACTGTTATTTAGTCGGTCTGTTCTGGTTGCTAATTGGCCCCCAGAGTGGCTACGATCAGGCAGCACCAAAACCCGCAGCCATGTAGAAATGAGGTAATTTAGTTGTGTGTACTTCTGAGAGAAGATGGAAGTGATCTGTATGTACGTCTCCACTGCAGCATAAATTCCCAATTCCACCCATGTTTAACAATTCAACTTCACATGCCTCCTACTCTTCTCTCCTCCCACCCACATGGACCAGAACGAGCTACGCTACTATGCTAACTGCTATCTTACTAAGAGCAGTTCGTACAAAAAGAATCGTGTGTCTGACGGCTTTGATATTCACATCGGCACATGCGCTTCAACTGAATCCTTCCTGTGATTGTTTTGGTGCGGATTAGCCGGACCGGATGGTGTTATTTGGATGATTCGGTGCAGCGACGCTGTTATACTGTGAACATCTCCCGTTTAAGCTCCGATTATGATTCTTCAGAATGATCTACGCATCAGTACTTTTTAAAAACTCACTTTCCTGCAGCGTAGACTTCAGCAGTGTCGAACAGATTGATCCCGTTCTCATAAGCCAGGGTCATCAGCTGTTCTGCCATCTGTCAGAAATAAAAACGGAGAAAAAGATGGCGAGAGGTGTTAAAAAGTCATCCTTTAGTTACTTTAATTACTCAGCATATGAAGTAACAGTCCGTGCTACGATACCAGCTTCAGTAAATCAAAAAATTTCCGTTTACTTTAAACATTTTACACTGGATGTCTTGATTGTGCTACTTCTTAGCATCTGAGCAAATGTCTTTATTCATAAATACATTCCCAATCCTTTATGTGTACAATATGTCCTGGTGGTTCGGCTCCTTTAGCCATTTTCAACCCCTTTCTCAATTTGTAAATAAGTACGTGCGCTTCCAAAATGTTTTAACGACGAATCAAAATGATGCACAACAATTAGTGATTCTGAGACGTGATTCTTTGGCTGAGCAGGCGAGATTGGAGGACGTCCAGAGCTCCGGACCCATGGCGGTGGACCGAGGCCAGAGGCGGGAACCAAGGACCTGGGATCTTTTCGTAGTCACACTGACGCGTCAAACCAAAGGTAAGAGCTGTTTAAGCATTAGTATAGAATAGTAAAAATATTTAGATTAGATGTGACTACGGAAAGATGCCTCAGTCCTGTAAGTGTTATTAAATTTTATACAATAATCTGAATAATCTGTTAAGCAAAAGTTAATGAATGCTTGAGGGAAAGGATCCAAACAATGTCGTGCGCATAGTTGTAAATAAAGTAACCGCTCTCTGTATATGATGGTGCCTTGGCGTTTACGATGAAAATCATTCATTGTTCAATGTCGATCCTCTAAAATGTCAGTTGTCGCTGAGAAGTTGTAAAGTTCTCACATTAGTGGTCGTATTTCTGCCTGCACACAGTGGCGCTATATACAAGTGAAACAACACAAAGTTTCCATTTAGAGAATGAAACAATTATCAGTAATTCATAGACAATTAATGGTATTTGTTGTTGTGCTTTTTGCTGCTCGAGCAAATTTCCTGCTTTACAATTCCGTGTTTAATCACAAATGCTTGTTTTAGACTTTATAATGGTTTTACCTCGTCCGTGATCTGACCCCCGAAAGTCACCCATGTGCCTGTAAAACAGAGCAGGAGTCACCCACTGCTTTGTGTGAAGTGGTTTTTTTGATAGTAAAAGTGAATGTACGTACCCAAACCAAGACACGACACCCTCAATCCAGATTTTCCAAGGTTTCTGTGAAGAAGATAAAAATCCTTTACAAAAATAACAAAGCATCATCAGTGTGGTTATTGATTAAATCTGAAGCTGCTTGTATCTAAATAGTAAAACCCTTGGCTTGGTTGTGACCAGATAAAAATCCCCGTCCACTTCAGTACAACCTGACTGCAGCTTATAAATAATCGAAATGCTCGAGTATGTGAAGTTCTGATACTATTCCTAAGTTTTAGTGCTGAATACATTCAAAACACATTAAAGTAATTGTACCCAACCCTTGTGCTTAGCAGCTAATGGTGCATGGCTAGACAATATCGACTCAAACTTCCGCAGGAACTTTAAGTCCAGCGCTAACGGCTCTGGATACACAAAGCTTGGATTACAGAGTGTGGCAGTAGAATGGGTCGTAAAAAAAGTGCTTAATGGTGTAAAATGCCACTTTACTAAAACTTCTGCCCAGCACGAACTGCACAGCCGGTTCTACCTGATGTGATCTGATTTTATATAGCGCCCCCTCCATCGGTGATTTACATAAATGTCAAGATTTATAAAACATATCAACAGCATTGTTTTTACAACCTTTAAATGATACGACAACATATCAGCCTAAACTAAATAACTATAAAAACTGAGCACCTATATACAAAAACAAAAAAATACAAACATACAAAAATGTGTATATAAAAAATAAATAAAATAAATATATACAAACTAAATAACTAAAAATAAATAAAAGAACTACTAATAAAAAAACAAAAACAAAAATATATTTAAATATATATATATAAAAACTATATAAATAATAATAGTAACACTAAACAAACTATATTAAAAACTGTAGCATCCACTCTTCAAGTCACGACCTCCACAACCTAATGTCACATCTCCTGCGGTACTTTCTTCGATTTTACTCACTGTCGCCCCCTGGAGTGCACGGTGCCTCGAGCATTGTCCTCTAACGCCTAACTGGTTCGAAACACCACAACATCTGGAATAATTCACGCATAAAGAGCTTCTGCTGCTTGCTGAGCAGAACCCAAAACCTAAACTCACAGCTGAATCCTAACTACATGTATCAGAGTCCATCCTGGTATCAGACTCAGGATTGGATCGGATTCTATCCAAGTCATGAATCTTTATTGGAAGAAACATGTGGCTCGCTGTGGTTCTGAAAACGGCAGATAAATCAGTTGTCAGACGAATGAATACATTACAATGACAACACGAGTAAATCACGACAGGAATCGGATCGCTCGGATATCCTGGACCTGGTCCTCAGACACCAGTCTGTCACCCCAACACCCCTCCACCCAGCTCACCAAGCTTGTGTCAACCTGAGCATGGCACAAAATCTTCTGTAATCTAGTCTGTCAGTGTTCAGTAATAATGAAAGAAATTTCATACACTTGCTCAGAAATATATTAGAACTTTATTTGTAGTTTGTCTTTCTTGATTTGTTTGGTTCAAGTCTAGTCAGATGTATTAATAGTGCTTTTACGTAGGTGGGAGCTGATCTACTTTGGCCCTGTAGGCAAGCAGCAGTGATTAAAACTTGTTGTAGGCAGCTAGCAGAATTCTCGGAGAGTGAAAAATGACATACACGACCGGGTCTGGGTAAATAATCAGGGGTAAGAATTCTCCAGGTTGATTGGGGCGCAGTCAGATGAAAAACCTTCCAATAGAAATACAATCTATGTAACGAGTATTTCCATTGGCTGGTTGAGCTGTAAATAAAAAACTACAACTCCTCCCCCTTCCATTCAGTCAGTGTGGGATTATTATTTCCATGCTAACTTTATGAAAGTTGACTCGTAAAGACCGACTTGTTGTCCCATGGAGCAGTAAAGTGTTCGCTGTCGAATCTCTGCATCGAACCAACAACCTTCTGATCACAAACCCGGTTCTCTTCTTTGATGACATTCACCATAAAAAAGTTGGACTCAGCGGGGATTAAAGATGACATAATGCTGTCTGTGTAGGAGCCGAAGAGAACGTGGAGGACGTGAGGGGATGAGGATTTGTGAAGGAGTGCACAAACAATTTGGAATATGTGGGAGTGCGGTGAGTGAAAAAGAAGCTCCTTTAAACTGATTGCTCAGGTTACAGAGGACGACTGTAAATTTCGGAGGGAAAAGAAGATGCGATCTGAAGGCGATGCTATGAAAAGAATAAACAAGGAATAAGATTAACAAAAGTTTAGAACAAAACTTCAAGTTTCAACAAACTTCTTTGGCATTTAATTCTTTGGCACCTTCACAAAGTTTTGTGAGGACCATCTTAAATTAAGAACCTCATGTGAGATCAGTCTAAATTAAGCACAGAAAACTACGAGAGTCGATCTCAGTCTTCGACTAGAATCCATCCGAGTACACAGAACATTCCGCCATCTCGAATTAAAACTGCATAAGCAGTCTGTACTATTAAACTATTAAATGAGGTAAGAAAACCTGATAAATCTGATATCTGATTATCTCTCATTTAGGGGTGGTACAGCAGTTCCGGGGCTCCATTCCGGTCTGAAGTGATGTGTGCACTCGGCACACGAAACGAATGAGCAGCTTGACCCGAGGGTTGTTGTATCTCTTTTGTTAGAGTCGTGTCATGTTGAATATTTTATGCGAGGGTTAAATAGTGCACGATGAAAAGACACCGAGGTTTTAAAACAGCAAGAGACTTGGTTCACGAAAAAGCAAGGCGACAGGTAAAGAAGGTCACGGATGTCATTTAACTCTATAAATTGTGAAAATGAACGCAGAGTGAACGTGCAAAACGTTGGGAATCCTTGGACTAGAGGAAAGTTACAAGACAGATAAGAATAATAAATATTACAATATTAATAAATTATGTGAATAAGCTCCACTTATGTAGTGGCTTTCTCAGTACCAGAGGTCGCTTACATGACGGTCATACATCTAATACTGAAAACCAACAAAGTAAGAGCTGGAGGTGAAAACATGAAGTGATGAACTTGACACACTAAAATGGTTCTGCATGAAAAGCAAAGAAGAATGTGGGGTATAAAGTTCCCTTGTTCCATGATGCTGGAGATGAGCAGTTAGAACTTGATCCCCGTTACCAGGAACCGACTCGGTTACTCAACAGACGAGCCGACTGGTCTGAGCTACGATGCTGAATGAATACAGGCCAAACGTTCACGTCTAATAAAGATCATGGTGGTGTTGATGTTACATAGACGTTGAAGATAAATGAAGTCCCACGCTGCCCCACTCGGACACGGAAGGTCGGCTTTAAGACTGAGATGAACGATGTAACCGTGAGCCCAGGATTTATGGAGACAATCGGAACAGATCGGGTAATTCATTAATAATGTAATGATGCACTCAAAGGTAAATGCACGTTATCACCGTAGGTCTGTGGAACCCCCCCCCCCCCCCCACACACACACACACGCACCCAAACAAACAAAACCCTCATCATTAATACAAGAATCTTTCTTTAGTCTTTGTACAACGGTCGGTGCTTCACTGGAAATGTCGGAATTCTTGTTGTATTTCTTCCAAGACCATAAATACTGACACAAATATCATTCCAGGTATTTAATACCTGTAAAGTTTAACGAAACAATAATTCACAAACAGTCGTAAAGAATCGATTCACATGGGAACGCGAAATGTACTCGTTTTTCTACCGATTGTAGTTCATCACAACTCAATAAAAGAGAAATAAAATAATTCTATATTTTCTAAATAAAAATAGCAATGAGCAATAATTGGTAATAAGCTTCCCGGTCATTGTGTCGCCACAGTGGTTTCGACATTTTGCGACATTGTGGCCTGGTGGTTAGTGAACTGGGCTTGTGATCTTTAGGTTTCCTAATAATGGTCCCACCACAAAGAGGGCGAGGATGAGCACAGGTGCAGCGTCGCACTCCTCCAATTGTAGTGGTAACGTCAAATCAGACACACTCGTTTAAAAAAAACAAAAACAAAACATTGCATTGTGGGTAACGTCTATCGTTACATCCCTTCATAATTCGGAAAACGTTATGATCACGTTTCAGCGTACAGATTAGGAATCCCACACATTTGCAGTCCTTCAGATACCAACATTCCCACCGACCTCAGCGTTTCTTAGCCTCACTTCTGAAATAGAGAACGTGTGGGATGGTTCAATCTCAGCTCGGGTTCGATTTTGCTTCATGCGCCTTCGGTACTTGCTCTTGAACATCCATGTGGCCATATTTCATGTAGGAGTGGAGCTGGATGGAAGCTGGAGCGGTAATAGTGCGCATCACGAGTACTGTGAAGTCTCAACACGCCTACTCATTAACACTTACGATGGACTCGCTTCTTCCAGCGCTGCGGACCAAAACGGGACCAACGCAGGGCGCTTTTTAAATCCTTCCACCTATTTATTCCAAGCTGATAAGACGACACCATCTGTTATCGGTCTGTTAACACTCCAGCTGACGTTCAAATAATTAGATAATGATTTAACAACCACGCCGAGGTGCGAATCAACTGGCAGTGAGGTTAAATCCAGCATCCGATACGAACCGTGACCAGAGACACAAACCAGCGAGACCTCAGTGAGCTTAGGCCTTCTGCCACTAGGTAGCACGGACTTTCGGTGGGTTAATACCGGCCAATGTGTAATCAGAGTGGAGGCAACTGCTTTGCATAAATGTGAGTAACGTTAATAAAATGAATTTTTTTGAAAGTAAACAAAAGCAGATGCATTATATAAAGAAAAGGGGCGGCACGCTGGCTGAGTGGTTATAGCACTGTCGTCTCAAAGCAAGAAGTCCCGGGTTCGATTCCCGGGTCAGGCTGGGGACTTTCTGTGCATGAGTTTGCATGTTCTCCCCGTGTCAGCGTGAGTTTCCTCCGGTTTCGTCCCACAGTCCAAAAACATGCACTAGGTCTATCGGAAATGTGAAATTGTCCAGTAGTCTCACAAGTTCCCACCACTTACTGGTGGTTGTCGTCAGGAAGGGCATCCGGACGGAAAACTCTGCTCCACACATTAACATCCTACCCCAGGAACTGGGAAAACGGACGAAAATAAAAGAATAGATAGATGTGGGCCATATGTTTGACACCACTGACTGCTGCTTTCACATCGTCACATACAATTTTAAAGCATCACTGAGCAGCCAAAACTATGGAAAACAGATGAAATGTGGACTAAAGATCTTTCCCAGACTCAACAATTACATGACTACTACTTTCATTCTCACAGCTCACATCAAGATATAGAAGTACTCAAATATATATCATTATATCTGTTAGAATACAGCTGAATACCACCAAAATTATCTCTTTTTTATAATAGCTGGTGATGTTTTTGATCAAAATGAACTTTTTAAAACTAGAGGAACATTATGATCTTTATCGGCTTTATTGTATATGAATGTATTCATTTTATTTTTTGATTGTTTTATTTTGAAATGTTTACTTGCCAAATCAGATTATGATTTGCCTTATATGTAACAGCTTATGGCTCGTGCATCATAATGGCTATGGTTGCACCAACATAACTGCTGGCAACGCTGAACCAAGTAGTGAAAAAACTCACCGCTCTAACTAGACAAAAAAAATGTTTTTATAAATAAACATGAAAGCTGGTAGCTTTATCCACATCACACTGTTCTTGAAACATAATTTATTTAAAAAAATACTATTTATTAATATTTGGCTTCAGATGCAACTGTAACTGTACGATTAAGACCTATAATAATGCTTTTATTTGTATTTTGCAGTGGACCATGATTTTTATGACAACACAGGAAACAAAACAGTCGAGGTTTGTACATGAAGTTTGTGTTCTGTTGATTGTCGTTGTATTAGCATGTTGCACAGTTGCTTGTTAAAACTGTAACACTTCTTCACATATAATGCATGATATTATTTCACATATTTTATTGATGTATTAACTCTTAAACATACAGCCCCTCACCCCATATGCATCTTAAGACATCAGGCCCTCTGTGTCTTTTTTTAACCAACAATTTCATCCCAACCGTAAAAAGTTTCCAACACTTTCAATGAAGTTAAACTCTTATACTCTGCCACCCACCTGCACTTAGAATTGGACACTTAGAATTGGACTTTCTGATCACTTCAGGGTTGTGTTATGTCAATCTTGCTGAAAGACTTGCCTAACAACTTTCGTCTTTACACAGCTTCTACAAATTCCCTTTTTGTACAGCTTCTTTATGTAGTTTATAGGCTCAATCTTTCTACCGAATTTAATCCCACCGGCTGTAAACAGACATCGGTAATGCATGTTCTAAAAGCCTTTTAGACGTATCATAGTGTGTTTACACAGACACTTCTCACAGCTTCTAGGATTTAGTTTCCTTAGTATGCCGGCTTTAACAAGCTATCAGCCTTTTGTGTTCAGTTTGTCCATTGTCAGTCTTCTAAAAGCAACTTTATTCATTAAATATCCAGACTTTTTGCAACTACTCAAAGCTTTCCAAAATGTTCATTATTACAAGAGTACATTCCAAATGTTTAGCATCTTTCTAAGTTTATATTTCTTAAAAGAAAACTTGTTATAAAAATGTTATATAATAATTATATATATATACGTTCCCGTAATATTTGACAAAGCTTCTAAAATGTAATAGGCAAGTAACCGCGGAACTTCCTGGCACCATGGGCATTATGGTGGAGTGTGTGTTTGGCCCTGCATGCTCTGTGGCACGGCCTTTTTGTTTCGTCCACACCGGAGGGCCTCCAGAGCGCTGCAGGCCAGGCTGATAACGCTTCCTCCTGCTTCTGGCTGTTCCTAAACTAGGTGTCAATTCACAACAGGCTCCGAACGTACCAGGTCAGCTCTCCGCCGGCTCCACCCAGTTCTCCACCTCAGCTGGCCATCATGCCTAGCCCAGCCTCCGCTGCCACAGCCAGCTCTACCCACGCCATCGTCCCTGAGACGCTCATCCAGTGCCAACAGATCGTCAAGGTGATCGTCATGGATTCAGCAGGCCAAGGACACGTGCAGACTTTCCTCAGCCAAAACCCTACACATCGTTTAATCCAATCAGCCGTCTCCACTCCAACTAGATCACCAGAAAGCGGGGTAAAGCAGCCACCTCTTCCACCTCCGCCTCCACCTTATCACCATAAACACCAGTTTTGCCCTCCGACCCCGCCCCCTCCACCACACTTGCTCAGTCAGCGCAGGTACTCGAGTGGGACACGCAGTTTAGTCTGAATTCCTGAAGTCAATATGGCTGAAAAATATTGCTTTTTGTACTCAAACATCTGCTCAGAGGTCCACATCTGTACAAATAAGCAAAGCCTCAGACCTAAATGACTATTTTAGATACAGAGTAGTTAGTTTTGTCAGATGTTTTTTTCCCCTAAAGTTTATCTATTTAAAATGTATAGAGCAATTTCCATAGTAATATACCAATAGATTCCAATGTTCGTATTACCTTTAATGTACAGTATAATTACTATGAGCAGTGGTGGTAAGTAAGATAGCAGGGTTTAGAACCAGCAAACTAGGTTCAAATTAGACTTTAGTTTTAATAATATAAAAAAGAAACAAATGCTCATGATATCTCAGTCAGTTTTAAAGCACACATATATTTTTATTATATAAAAAAGTTATTATTTATTAGTTATCTGCTGTGTTATATTAGCATCAGAGCTTAGGTTCAAGTCATAAGTTTACAGCTTTAAGAGCTAATAATAAAATGATCGTACAGTACAATTCTAATCATCAATAGTTGTCAGGAAAACATTTTACTGTTACTTCAACAACGTAATATATAAAGGATTCATTAACACTAATTCACACTACACAAAGACACGTAGCTTGCTGTATGCACCTATGTAGCGTTTTTGTGTGAATCGGTCAGAAACTTAAACCAGGCTCAGGATTGCTAGATTTACGCTAGATTTGCTCTTCTTTTATATTTTGCGTTTGCACTTGAGTGAAATGTTTCTACAGGTTTATTTCATAATTAAAATAGTAAACTGGATGTCCTATAAATTATGTTCACATAGACAATGCAAAATACCTTCGACCAATATAAAGCCGGGAAATGATAATATGCCTATTTATTCTCTAATTTTAAGATATTTTGGTAAACTGTAGTTTAAGTATTGGATGCCTACTGCATTCACCATGTTAAAAAGAATAAAAAAATCTCTGGTTGGCACGGCGACTTAGTGCTGAGCACTGTCGCCTTACAGGAATTCGAGGGATTGATTCTCTATGCTTTTGGTGTAGAGTACTTCAGTGATTTCTCATTTAATTAAAGTTCACTGTTACTAAGGTCAAATATTTTGCCAGCCATTTAAGTCAATATGAACCCTTTGGATTTATACAGGACATCTTGTCAATGTATTCATGTATTATTTAGTAGTATGTATTATTATTTTCTGTCTAGCATGTCATAACAGTTACATATCAATATGCATTTCAATATGATAGGCACATAATAGAGCTTATAATATATATAAGCTGTATATTTTAGATCCTGCAACACATGTAAATGTGACCTGAACATTTATAAGTCATTTATAAGTTTCAAGCATGTGTGGCCTGCATGGCCTTTTTCAGTCCACTACACGCTTGTGCAAAGGTTGAAAAGCACTGTTTTAAATCATAGCTGAATGTTTTTTTTTTTTCATTGAGAATTAGGATCATTATTCAGGATAAAGTACATCGTGCATACAATAATTACCTGTATATTTGTACAGACGGAAAAGAAATGATGTCATGATGTGTCTATACAAAGAAATGGATAAGAAAATATTGTATGTTTATTTATTATCACTGAGCTTTCTGTAAAGATTGAACAGTTGACTTGATTGAATCAGAATATAAATGTGTTACATTTAATTAACTTTGTTTTGCCTTTTCTGATTCCTTCCCTTATTTCTGACTTCGAACTATATAAATAAGTTGTTTGTCATTTCCATTCTGTCCTATCACTATCACTTGCAAAAAGTTTAGTTCTCTTCAAAATCCAGCAGGGATATCAATTCTGATTGGTTTGATACACAGCTGGAAGATGTGGATGTCAATGTACACAAAAGCTGGTACAATAGTAAACCCAAACCAAAGCTTAATGTTGTTAACAGTTTAAAAAAGTAGTTTATTAGAACTGAGAGGTTTTAGGTCTGTACTTATTCCTGTATAATATTTGGACAATGAGTTATTTAGACACTTGTTACCTAGATAACTAGTGCACAGAGACCAGAAGTATTTGTATCTGAATCACCAGCCTTGGTGTGGTGAACTTGATTTGTTAATGCACATCAAAAGAAGTAAACCCTGGGGCCACAACAGGTTATTTCATTCCACAACAGTAGCAATTCGCTTAACTGCAGGGTTCAATATATATATAGACAATGCTACTGTTTGTGTGGAGTCTTCAAGTGATACTTTAATAAAACAACAAAACTATCATTTGGAAATGATCCAAATCACTTTGCCTAGGAATCAAACCCAGAACCAGTTATTGCTGGGAAGTAACGGTGGTACCCACCCAGGTTTTTTATCGTAAATAAGGGGATTTGGAATATTTCTTCAGTTGTAGAACTGACGTAGACACAGACACTGATGAAATGTTTCTGTACTGTGCTGAAAACACAGCCTTGTTAAAAAGTGAATTTCCTGTTTATCATGTTTAGTTGGAATGCATTAAAGAAAAGAGACTGTAGATGTGTTTGAGGAGAAGTTTGGAGTTCTGGCTGCCTACATGACTAGTTGGCTGATAACCTCCTGCTGATTAGTAGAAAAGAAATGCTAGTGTTAAGTGAAAAAGATGTTGGGGTGGTTAAGCATTGAAGTTTCCATGCAATAGTCTTTCATGTGTTTTGTCTTTAACGGACAGTCTAGACAAACAGGACAAGATTCAACAAAAACGTTTCGGCCAACAAAACTGCCCCTCAACATATGTTTTTGTTGCTCAAAATAAGGGTACTGCATATAAACACCAACCCATAAAACTGTGAAGGACAGTGGTGCATCATTCAGGTTTTAACCTGCCCTGCTGTCTGACGTAACAATGAATTCAGCAGCACAAGCAACAGCCTGAGGCTCTCTAATATCAATCATTCGTCCACATCTCTGCTGCGACTTTACCACAAATTCATTCAACTTTAAGATTGAAAAAAAGTTGCAAAAGATAAATAGAAGGAAAATTGTGTGAGGGAAAGAAAGGTTGCTCTTGCTTTAGGGCTGACTGGATAAGTTATGAAAACCAATGAGGCTTTTTATGGTGGATTCAATGACAACTGGATTCAGGCATCACGATGACCACTTTATTTTACTTTTAAACTTTAGTGGTTCATTTTAAATGGAAATAATTGCCTGTTTTAACTCTGAGGCGCTCGCCATACAGGTAGGTTGGGTTTAGATGAACTGAAATTGGTAATTGTATAATTGGTTGAACTTGTTTTCAAGGAATATACTGTTGGAGAATTTAGGGTTTACATTTAAAATGCTTTATGATTTAGTAGAGGCACTGGTGTCATGTCTTAAAAACAGGTGTATATTCTATATTTTATTTGTTTGCCAGTTTATATTATAAAACATTTAATTCAAGAAAGGTGGACTCCTAAATGTGCTTCAGTACTGCTCCCAAGCTCAGATAATAATGAGTTAAAAACAGGCAGTTCAGGAAAAGACACTTAGAACTGACTGACTGACACTACCAACAATATCTTTCTCAATATCTAAAATGTTATTTATCTGAGGTGAATCCTTAAAATACATTCACAAGTGCTTGTGCTAATATGTATGAAGTAAAAAAGACAAGATTGCTTTCTTTGCAATATCCAATAAATAAAGAAAAAAAAGACATTTATTTTAAAATACAATACTGCTTTTGTTGAATACACACAGAAACAAAACACCTCATGTACATCACTAGCTTATGACATGAACACACATTTGGCTTTAATTTAAAATAAAAACATAATTGTAGAACAAATAGTGAGATTACAATTGTTCGGTCTTTTCGGGCGTGTTCATGTGATGTACTTAAGCAGTAATAAATAAGAAATGTTATTGACGCATTAATTCATGCTGACCTACAGAAGCGTATAAATAATAATAAATGATAATATAATGATTTGTCTATGTAGTTTATCTTAGAGATGTCATGGTTCACACATACGTCTGTCCCTGTCCTGACTGTGGTGAGACTCACCCCTTCCAACATGTGCACAGTAATCACACATCTTTTCACCCTTATATAGATCACATGCCATACAGCTCAGAATAAGGACCCTCTCATCAGCAGTTAATATTAATTATTTATTATTTAATTTAAGTCAATTGCCTTGGAGGTGATTTTTTGTGGAACTGTGATCCAAAGCTAGTCTCTGATTTTCTGCTACTGTTTAGTTTTATTTATTTATAGGACTTCACCCTTCACCCTAATTGTCCGAGCTCCTCTAGAGTGTTTCTTATATTTAAAATTGAATAGATGCCAAAATATATACATTTTACGAACCATAAGATATGGTTCAGCTTAGTGTGACATGTCACAGGACCTTTAGGTTAAGCAGCACAGTTACAAAGCATCGAATACAAATTATTTTGCATCATACAAGACATTACAAAACTCTACAGTAGAGAAGACATGAGGTAAAAAGATGAGGTCAGATTGAAAGGATGAAATGAATATACCTACACAAACACACTCAAGTTTTTTGTTTGCTTCGATTTTGGCCCCAGTGTCACAGAAGTCTACATTCACGGTTTGTCCCCCATCTAGAGATCAGTGCCAACTATTGCTGTTACATTGTTGTTTCCTCCCATTCCAGCTCAACGTCACCTGGAAATAAAGCCAAATTCTAAACTCATTGGTACTGTATAGGCAGCTAGCACACGAGCATAAATACGTTTTCATGAAATGTTGAAACATATTACAAAACTAGCAAACTCTAACATGTGCTATTATTTTAATTTATTTCTGGAAGCAAATCATTGTCTGTGTTTGGTGTAAAAAACTGAACACTTTGCACAATGTTAAATTGTGTATTCAACTTAAGACAAACAACAAAAGCCGATGGATGGACTCCATGCATAACGTTTTGCATCTCTGACAAAATAAACTTGATTTTTTTCAAAAAGAAAGAAACTGTGCATGACACAATGCTCAGGTGCACTACTTGTGGGATCCCCAGAAGTGTTTATTTAAATTTAACAAGCAAAAAGTGACAATGCTGTAAAATACCTTCCATAGCATCCAGTGAGTCCATTTTTTCCAGAGCATTGTAGTTCACGAACCAGATAGACTGACTGTTGCCTTTGCTGGTTAACAAATCCAGAGTGCTCTGATACAGAAACATGTACTGAGCCTGAGTAAACAAGAGAAGGTTGTTAAAATTACAGCGGTTGATGCTTATGTGGTTATTTTGATGTACGTGCATCTGTATATGCTCAGATGTGAGTTCTAACCAGGTTCTGCACCATGCACATCCTCTCACTGCGTAACTCTGCCACCAGGCCATACACATCCACAAAGTCATGATCTCTCACATGCTGAATTAGATGATCAAGAGCAATGAACACACCCGTTCTGCCCACTCCAGCACTGCAATCAAAATACAGAAAATCAAGTTTGGGCACTTCTCATTCAACGAATTATCTCCAGACTATGTAAAGTAGACTGAGACATAGAGAGAAAGAGACGCTTCAATCTCCTGACCTAAACAAGTAACATGATTTGGGATGAGTTGGATCACAGAGTGAAGATAAAAGTCCTATTTTAATGTGTTTGTGTAAAATTAAGGGTGTAAAGATGATGCTTTTCTGTGAGGTATTTATTGTAGGAATCATATTTTTGTTGCATCCATTCTCAACAAGATACACGTGAATGTGATTTGTTATACACTCGAAGGCAGTATTAGCAATAAAACAGACTAATAAAAAGACCAAGACAGGTTTCTTACCTGCAGTGTACAACTATAGTTGTGTTGTCGTGCCCTCTGTTGGCTCTGACAGCTTTGACAAACTGGATTAGAGTAGAGCTAGATTCAGGAACACCATGCTCGGGCCAGGAAGTATAGTTAAAGTGATGTACCACTGTGTAATCCCCATGCTGAAAAGACACATTTAGAGAAAAGAAAAACACACATTTAAATGTTAGTTGAACGGATCTGCGGTTTATGCTGAAATGCTATGTGATTCTTGTTAGGCAGCCGACCCGATCCGGCTCGACAGGGGTCGGATCGGTAGGGTGTGGACGCAGGGGGTCGGGCCACGTTACGTCACACAATCAGTGACGGATTCTCGTCAGCTGCTCGAAGGTATTTGAG
>JAOUQU010000028.1:7777504-7807395 GCA_028566735.1 Ammoglanis amapaensis
ATATAATTCTAGCTTTTGTTGTTCATTAATTAGAATTTACCAACCAGTGTGCAGACGTAACACGTGTTTTAAATCCAATAGCAAACACTTACATTGTTTTAATCACTTCATAGAAATCGTCTGAATAGTGGTACAAAATTCTCTAAAATGTATATGATGTAAAGAATAAAACAAATTATGCTGAACTCTCTGTTTTTTACACAGTGACTGTACGATGTGCCCATAAGGAAAAATAGTGGGAGAAACAGAGTGTGTGGCTGTGTGTGTTTCTCCATGTTTTGAGAAATAGCTGCTGGAAATGTGTTCAAGATGAAAGATGGAGAGCGAAAGAAAGAAAAAAAAAGCTCACAAAAAGCACACAGCACGGGAGCCAAGGGAGGAGAGGAGAGGATGAACAAGAAAGACCAAGTTCTTTTGTTCTCTTTTATTCACTTGGAGGGGGCTGTCACAATACCTCTGAATCTGGTTTCACCAAGCACACTGAATTCACCCTCTGGGGACGGCATCATTTGTGCCTGCGTGAATAAGTGTGTCTGAAGGTGTGTTTTTGGCAACGGCTTTTTTTACCACCCTCCCCTTCCCTTACCCCCTTATGACTAATCATGCACTGTTGTAAGCCACAAGAGTTCGGATATTGAGAATCTTAAATCAAATACATACATATGTATGTATAATTCTTATTTACATAACATCTTTGGCCTTCCTTGCCACATCCAAACCAAGTTCAAGCAGTCAAGCCTCATGCACACACATACATATTCAGCTTCATCTGTAAAGACAGTACTTGAGCACCATCTCCATAGATCTCAGCAATCCCCATGAATGTCCACCCATCCCGTAATAATTCTCTTAATTCAGATAATCCATGAATCTTCTTGTCTGTTATATGGTGCTGATCCTCATCCTCTCACTCCATACTTACACCATTACCTTTAGGGCACTGTGGGAAATGGAGAGCGAAGAAGATTACCACCCATGAATATACAGTGTCTTTTTCTTGTGCTTTCACAGGTTTTTTTTCTTTGCACAAATCCTTACAAAGATTTTTTCCTTAGAGAATTGACTACGGCAGACATACACTGCAGAATGTGCTGTAATAAATCTAACGCAGTGGAGATAATGAAGATGCTTATTTCCAGGTGCAGTTTGTGTCTCGAAAAAAAGTACTAGATTTCAAACACAGCATAACCTAGTTTTGAACATAACAGAGCAGTATCTGCTCCTTAGAGAGGCCATTGTAATTTGATAAGTCCAGGCGCTGACCAAGTGCTCCACCAATAACACGTGGTCAAATTTTCAGACATTAGAGGTATGCGACTTCTGTGCTGTGTACTTAAGAATATAAGCGCATATAAATCCACATAAATTTAACAGACTGACTTATAATCTTATAATGAAAAGCATTTCATTTACATGATTTCTACAGTGATTCCACCCACACATTTAACCAAGTGAACTAAACGCACAAATAATCACGACCACAAATATCAGATCATATACAAGACTGGTAAGTGTTTGCTCTGAAAAAATGTTAACAGACATAAAGAATTGCATTTATTATTTGCCACATTTTCCATCCATTCATAATGAATATGTTCTTTTCTCACATTTTTAAAATGATCTCTAAACAGTTTCTCCAGTCAAAAAAAAGTTCACGATGAATTTTGTCACATCTCACTTTTTAGTATTGATAAACCATATAATCATATATATTGGACCTATAACAGAATAATGGGTTAATATAATTAACCATTTCCTTTAAAGGAGACATTTGAGCATCAACAGTATTATGAGTCACTGCATAATTTGTTGTATTTTCTTTCTCTGTCACAAGATATCACAAGATACCAGTCAATTCCAGCCTCACCGTGTGTTATGCACCTGCCAAAGTCAGTTCATCTGTCTCTTGATACCACATTGCTGAGGTATTTGGATATGCACATGGTTTGTAGTGTTTCTATTTTTTGATGTATGTATATAAATTCTTTTTGAAGGCTGCTGACTCTAGAATAAAATAATGTTTTTTAATATATATTTTCTTCCAACGTCTATATGATATAACTTAATTTAACTGTTTTACCACAGCTCTATCTCAGTCAGGGCCATGGTGGGTCTAGTTTACCCAAAATCACCCACCCAAAATTGGACACATTTTGGCCACATTTTTTTCCTTTGAAAAATAAATAGATGTTTGATTTCTTCATCTGCACAGTTATCAATGAAAAGACATTATCTGCCTTGGTATAGAGCTGTATTGGTGGTTACATAACAAATGACTGATCAATATGATGTTAAAAAGTATGAAGGGATATATTGTTTATATAGGCACTGCTGCAAATCATGTTGCAACCATTAACATAAGCAGTAAATACAGAGAACTTTAAATGTAGGATTTAAAAAATTACAAATGTAAGATGGCAGACTTGTCTCTGTTTCATTAACCTTTTCAGCATTTAACAAACACCTTTATCTAACTCGACTTACAGTAATAGTTTACAGTCAGAGCAATGAAGGTTAAATAGCCTGACAGCAACAACCCGGCAGTGGTGAGGTTTGAACCAACATCCCTAAGATTGCTAGGTGTCAATCCTAACCACTAGAATACGACAATTACAACCTTTATTGTAGTGAGCAAAAATCTACCAAATTATTCATGTAAACAAAATACAATCAAGGGAGACATAGAAAAATAATTCTTTGGGTTTCTGTTGAATTTTAATTGATTTATGCTTCAACAGAATGAGCAAAGAACATATTATTGGTTTAACTGGTTTTCCAAAAAACACCCCAAACTTTTCTGAAAATAGAGTTTGCACATTTTTATTTAATCTAATGTACTTAAAATGGAACATTTTTGCACTTGTTTATGTAGTTGCAAATCAAACCATTGCATTATATACAATATATAATGCTTATACGAGGAATGAAGAATAATGGGCAAAATAATGGAAAGGAGAAAAAACTCTTATAATATTCCATTTCAGTGATGAATGTGTTTATACAAACTCTAGGCCTTTCAAACTCCTTTTCCTTCTTTCTAATTTTCAGATAAGGATTTCACAGCAGACACACACACAAAAAAATAAATTAATTCCTGCAGAACAATAAGCCGATTGTGCGAAAGAAGGTTTATCTGAAAACAGACCAGGATGGCTTCTTGTCAGCATGAGCGCCTAGATGTAATTATGCCTGCGTGTACACACATACTCACACACTCACAAACACTCCTGCAAGAGACAGCATCCTTGTCAAATATGATACCTTCACATAATAATACACCTCCCATTGTTGATCTCCATGGCAACCCTACCTGAAGGCCTCGTGACAGGCATGACAATTGTAATTCCACGCCGTTCTTAATATTTCCCATGCTCCTTTTCTTCATTCACTCGGGTTCCCTGTGTGAGAAGGTGAGACCGATGAAAACTGAGTGTGAGAGGAAGACAGGTTGTGTATGAAAGATTTACTCTCTGTGCCCTGCTAATGGATAGATGTGAGAATAATATGATGTAGAGGAGCAGAAAGCTTGTAACTATTGACCAGGTCAAACACACCTTCTCAAAAATCATACATTTCTTTGGGTCAGGGGTCAGGCCACGGACTGATGGGAAATGAGATTTATATACAGCGATATCCTCAAAGTGGCTATTACTGTAAGTCTCAGTCTGTTTGCTTGTGTGCTTTGCATGTATATACTTGTCCGAGAGACATTAACAGTACAAGTGAATAAAGATAATGATGTAATATGTGTATTTAGTCTCAGTTTACAGACAAGGCAAGACAAAGAGTCTAGCATCCGCCCTTTTCTTTTGTTCTGTTAGTAATGTTTAACTACTCAATGTTCTTTTATTTCTCACCTCAAAATAAGCACACAATGTAGACTAGATCACAACATAGCATATAATATTACATTGCCTTACAGAAATGTACATACAGTACACGTTTGTATGTCAATGGGATATCTAGTCAAAAGAGCATACATGAGGTCAGGCACCAATGTTGAATGTGAAGACGGTGGTGTGCATTAGTTTGTGTATGGGTGTGTGTATCTGACCTGTGACCTGACCGACCTTCTGTACAGAACAGTAGGAAATGCTTTTGATTTGTAAATATGTTTAATGAACAACAAAATACTTTCAATGCCAATCAGAGCACAGGTTTGGACATTGTGTTTTATTTATTTGTGTATTTACTTACAGTACATGTCAGTAGAGTATCTCCATACCAAACTTGTCACTCCATACTACCCTGTTCACCAAGCTGGAGCATCAACCACAACCACAATTAGAGAACTTTGAGAAACGTAGTTTGAACTAAAAGGAGATATATTTCGTACATCTATAAGAACTTGGTGTGCTTCAGATGCCCTGAAGAAGTCGCCTTTTGCTTGGCTTAAAGTATCGTGCTACATAAATGTGCTGCATTCATGTCAAGATCATTTCTGATCACTAGTCCGGTATCTTAATCACTGAGCTACCACTGTCAAGAAATATGAGAGACTGGTGGTACTTCCTATATATGGTTTAATTAAGAACAAAACTCAATAGGGTTAGATTTTAAGATTTTAAACATGTAGTCATCCAATGTAAATCATTCTTGTAAAAGTAAAAGAGCAAACACATTTATAAGGGCGAAGACATGAGCAATCCAGGCATAAAAATTACCTACCATGTCAAACCCGAATAATATATGAATTACAACAGTAAAAGCTCAAATCGATAAGCAGTAAAATAAAAGTAAATCAGTGTTGATAGACACAGGGAAAACCACTTAGACCGTGGACACCAACATTGGAAATCAAATCTAGTCCTAACGTAGCCATGATTAAATATTCTCACTCATTTACCTTGTAGGACATACATTCCTCCCAAAGTCTCTAAAATCTTAGATCAAACAATGTAATCCTGGAGTATTCTTAACTCTTTAATAATGTTTTTAATTTTAGACTATGATGCCCATTCGTGTTTGTCTCTTTATTATAGTATTGGGGTTTGTGTTACATAATGTGCCAATGGCAATATTGATTTGATTAATATAAAACTTTAAAAAATGTGCATTTATTCTCCATACAGAAATATTGTATTATTGCAAAAACAACCACTTCAGCTTCAGGGAATAAAAATATTGGACTGATGTGATCTGAGTTTTTGTATTAGGCATATATTATCTAAGTGAAAAGCACACGACTAGTTCCTAAAGAAAACTACACAATTTAATCATCAACCTACATTTTCTACAAGACTAATGCTTTTAATGTTCATTTAATTTATTTAAAATAATAAAGCTATCCAACATCAAATGACCTTGGTGTTAAACAATAATTGCCTTTCCTCAGATGTAACTGGTTCACCCATCTGTAGCAATAGCTGTGGTATAATGCTTCTTATAAATGAATTTCGATGCATTATTTGCACAGTAGGTTTACTTTAGCCACAACGAAACAATAAAGTCAGATAAGGGGAATTAAAGTCAGAAATCAGACTAGGCCACTGTATAATCTTATTTTATTGTATCTGAGATGTTGTTGCATTTTTAGATCATTGCTTTATAATGTATATTACACAAGCACATAAACAATAAACCACAACCATGTTCTTTACCTTGGACAATTGTAGTCTAGTGGTTAAAGTACTGAACTAGTGAACCCTTATTGCTTGGAAAATACTGAAAATGTAAATTAACTGTAGTAGTAGAGTTACTGTTAAATGCTGGTTTACTGTGTCAGATGTAACAGTAAACCCTGTTTAATACATAGACGATTATTAAATAGTTTAAAGTGTATTTTGGCTGTTTGGCTGTTGCGGTTGTTGTTTTGGCTTGCATTTGTACTTCACCTCTATTTAAGGCATTTGGTCTAGTCTCTTTATAAATATAGAGTTAAATACTCACAGCTCCTGATCTTTGTTCTTTTGTAGTTTCTTGAATGAGCAAGTGCCAGTCCCAGGTAAATAGGAGGGTTGCGTCAGGCGAGGAATCCTAAATAATATCCATGCCAAATGAAAAATGTGGATCACGATCTGCTGTGGTGACCCCTAGAGAGAGCACTCAAAAAATTATATTAGTTATCAGGACTGAGGGTGTTGATTCATTTCAAACTCTATCATTAGATGTGATTAATTGATGATTAAGTGACTAAAGGGGCAATTACTTTTTACATAAGATTAGTTGATGTTTGTATAATTGTTTTCTACAAAACTAAAGTTTGTGTTACTTCAGGATGTCTTTGCCTAAAATTATTTGAATAATTACACTTAAAGACAACAGAAGTTTAATAACAGAAAACTTATACAGGAAAAAGCACTAAATAAATATTTAAAAGGCTCAATATAGGTATATTTAAATAAAATGTCACAGACCGTAGTGTATATCTAATTCTTATTTCGCATCCCGCTGTTCGCAATTATTTCAGCTAATTTATTTTTTATCATAACAAGCCAAGCATTAAATCAGGTTTACAAGTGACCCTTCTTTGCATCTGTTTAATTCTGAGATTTGTGTTCATTTCAGGCATAGGTCTTCCACATTAATCTAGTGACAAAGAAGTACACTAAAATTCTGCAAATGAAAAGAGAATTAGAGGAGAAAAGAAGGAATTAAAACTGAAAGGGGGTGTTGAATAGTTTAGTACACAAACACATAAATTACACACCATTTTGCATATTCATGCTGTTAGATGACTTGCTAATGTAGTACATTTGCATTGTGGTTAGCTCTGGTTGCAAAGGGCTTCACGCTCGGTTTGTTTGAATGAACTGAAAAGAGAGAAAGAAAGAGGACAGAAGGTGGAAACAACTTGTTGAGGCCCACTTGACAGGATCAACGAATCAAGGATCTGTGTCTTAAGGGTTGAACTAATCAAATTCATAAAACAGCCATCTGTTCACAGCGAGACGAGAAGGACTGATGAGTACCAAGAGTTTTTGTGTGGGTTAAATATGCTGATGCATGTGCGTCTCTGAATACGGCTTACACTACATCAAAAATGATGATGTAAAGGAAAAAGACTACAGATACAAATTAGGAGAAAGAGTAGTACAGATGGAAGGAGGTCTCATTAGCTAAAGTGAAAGGAAGGGGGGGGGCATGATGCAGAGTGGCGAATGAGCTTGGTGGTCGTGTAGAGGTTGGCACAGTGCCATCCACTCAGCGCGGGCGCCAGCAAGCAAGTGTAGGCACGCGGGCATCAGTGAGAGGAAGAAAGAAGAGACAGAAAGAGTCATCCAGATGGCATTTTGAGCAGCGCATTGAAGTTCGAAAAAAAGTTGAAGCTGGTCGATGCTTAATGATCACATCAAAATGCTCAAAATGCTCACTGGGTAAGTTATAAATAAATATGTCATGTGTTTAATCTTGAATTAATCAACAACTTACTTTAAACCTATTTTCTCTTTTTACCAACAGCAAACATTCCTCTATGATACTCCCAGAAAAGGTGGAAGACGTATTTGCCTCAATGTCCATATCGAAGCCTGTCGTTTACGTTCTTGCCAGCTACCCTAGCATGTATACTTCGTGCCAACCCGCTCTTCCACTTTTCCCTGAAATTCACCCTAAGCGATGCTGCGTAAGCGTATCCGTTGGCATTAGCGCATCCTTATGCTGGCACGCTGCATTAACACTTGCTAACCTTCGGCGATGTGCCAGGCTCTCCAGAGTGCCGTCTGGTGCGGGAATCATGGCATGGTTTCAAGAATGGCACTGTGCCAACCTGCCTCTGTGGCAGTGATTCCTGACACGTGCCACTTGACAACGACAAAGAGCCCTAGGGACGAACCTACAAAACAAAAGAGTGACAAACACTCTGATCCGACAGCTTAATTAACACCAGAGGAGTTTGTTGGGTTAATTAGAGTGAATGATTTGCTCACAAATGAGGGATGCAGCAGCTTGTGAGAAAAATGTGAAGGGCGGGTACGATCAACTGAAGGAATGTAGGGAAATGCCAGGATCATGAGAGGAGCCATGCCTTTGCCAACCATGTGCCAAATCAGCAGAGTATGTAGTTCAGACTGTTAAAGGAAGACTGGATGATAGACTCTGGAATCAAGCATCATTATCTTCTAACTGAAAAGAACAGCAAAATGAAGTACCAGGGCATGATAGAGGAATTTGGAGAACCTTGGCCTTGGTGAATTCAGCAGTGACTCAGCAAACTGGAGGAGTACTTTAAATGGTCGTGGGTTTTTATTAGCTGTTTTGACTGGAAGAAGGTTAAAAGCCATCGTGAAGAAACCCAAAATATGGGTGAGACCAAATACCAGAGAGCATTTGCTGTATGGATGCTGTGCTCTAAAATATGAAAGGACCTTGCAGATCTAAGTGAACCAAAGTCCTCACTCTGGATGGCTGAGGAATATGAATAAGCATTTTTTTCTTTCTCTCTCTGTCATTCTCAAAAGGGAGGGATCTGTGCTGCAGTTGTTGCGTTGGCATCACCTCTTCAATTTTGTGGTTTGAGGACAGAGAATTTCGGAAGTTGACAATTTATTCTGCATTTTTATCAACAAACGCCGTCTTAAAGCAACTTTAAAAACACAGCCATTACCGACCTGGCAAAATTAGCGAACACATTCATCGCGTATGAATTTTTATCATTTTTAAAGCATTGGGGAAGGATTACGTGTGGATATGCTAATCTTGGCGTTTTAATGAGGTTTGGATCGTCAGTGTTCATGTCTCTGCTCGGTCGGGGATCTTAATTTCACCTCATTTTCATTATGCAAATGGATTTTAAAAAATGGAACACAAAAGAGACAAGAGATACAGGAGGGGAAATGAAGAGAGATGGTGGTCATCTTCGGTGTGCTTGAATTCGAAAGATATTTTCTAATGTTCCCCAACAAAGAGGACATAAGATTTTTCTTTCTGGAAGCCGGTGTTTCACCAGTTTTCTAATGATGGAAAGATGGAATTAACACAATTAAAAGGCAAATGAGAGAGCAAGAGTGAGCGAGGGCAGGAAGGAGAATGGTTAATACACTGTGCTTAATCATAGTGCATAAGATTGGCTGTATGCATGTCTCATTTGCATCTTATTAAATTGCACCTGCTGGAAGGGGGAGGAGAGACTTAAGCTCTTCGCTTCATAGAAATATAAGTGCTTTTTCAAAAAAAGGTTTAAGTTTAATTGTATAATCTACAGTCTTCTTTATTAAACTGCTTTATTGTGGTCAACACTACTTTAGAGTTGAGATAAAATGTGTTTATTTGGGCCTTGTTAGATATTCGTTCTTGATATCACTCTTGTTTGCAGTATTTTATTTTCACTCCTCTCTGGAGTTTGCATAAGATTAAACCCCCTAAAGCTTTGTTTTTAATTAAAAGTGTTGAAAACACTAGGAATTATTCATATCTTCTATGTTAAAGAGATGTTAAACCCCTCATGTGTGGCTTGTGCCGGTCGCTGATGTAATGTATGCATGATTAGTATGCAGCTGGGTGCGTTCTTTAATAGAACTCTGGCTGAACGCTATTGTCTCTAATTCTAAAATGTGCCATCTGCCTGGCTGCTAAGAATGGCCTTAGTTTTTGTGATGAACACAATAGGCTATTCTGTGCAGGACGTCCACACATAACTAAAATAAATCATGCCTCGCTCTGCAGGCCACTAAAAACCTCCTGCAATATTTGACCTAAACCATAGCAGGGCACACGGGGAGGAAAATGATCAGAATCATCAGACTTGGTAATGCATGTCCCATGTGTACAAACAGTAATGCTAATAGAATGATACTTTACCACTATCCTGAAAGCATTTGCTGCTACACATGTCAAAATTAAAGATTTAAAATGACGTCTTTTGAGTACGCAGGATGTTGCATCATAAATAAGAGCTCGTGTTTTGGTATAGTGACAAAGCTAACAGCTTTACAAGTATGTCCCTTTGTGTGGTGATTATGCTGCTTCACCTGAATGTTGAATGTTAGCTTGTATAAGTGTTGAAATGGCTTTAGAGTGGCACAGGTAGCATAGCTGACTTAAATACTAGACTGATACCACATAAGCTTAACTCGACAGTTAGCTGTGTCTAAGAAAAGGAAAGCTGGATGGAGATTTACCACTTTACTCTAGCAACAGTGACTCCCATCAATAGACTGGTCTTTATTTAAATAATGACATACACTTTTTGAATACTCTAGTGACAAAGCCATCTCTGTAAGGATACTGTGGACATAATTAAATGCAAAAATGAGAAAAACTTGGTTTTGTGACATTTAAATAATTATGTTAAATTGTAGAAACAAAGAAAACGCTGTCCATGATGATTCATCTGGTGTAGAACAAATACAGATTCTATTTATGTTTATTTTAATGGGTTTTCCTAAGTAAGGAAATATGATTGATGAGTACTGGCATCATAGGCCACAGACACATTCTTTTCACTTAAAGTAATCCTAGATGCAAATGCCATGTGACGTATAACCATTTCTTTTACTTACACAGTCATGTGACTGATTAGCTGACAATATTTAAGCAAATTCTATTGTTAATCTGCAACTAAAAGCAAACAACTACTGATGATCTGCTTTTTTGTTTAATGCCACAATACATTTCTAATTTGACCTATTTGTCAGCCTGGCTTCAGTTGACCACACAAAAGCCTTTTACTACAGTGCCAGAAATCAAATATAATGTTTAAAGCAGGTCAGTGGGGTGGCAATTTTGAAGCTACCTTGCTAATACCAATAAACCAAAGCTAAAAAAGTAAAACGTGTACAAGTATATGTTTCATAACTTTTGATCAAACCATAATAGTGTAAATGTAGTAAACACATATGTAGTAAACAGAAATATTGACACAGCAATGATGATTTATTTGATTTTATTTGATTACTTTAGCTGGTGTGTCTATAGTGTAGGAAACGCTCATTTAACTGCACTTAAATACCACTGCAAAATTAGTCACTCAGTTTGATTAATAATAAACAAAGTGTCCGCTTAGGCTAAAACAAATGTGCTTTATGGTCAATAATGATCAAAGAACAGGTTGTAAATGAATAGCATTAAACAGCTGAAAAATCATTTCCATGATATCTCAAGAGCCCAAACACAAACGTTTTACTTTGTCAGTGTGATCAGTATGTTCAAACTTAAGCTGATTATAAGGTAAATCTGGAGAACACCGTTATGAATGACAGGAATGGTATTATAAAAATGATTGTGGACAGACATTGTTGTTCTAACCCTTGTATTTGTGTTTAACTACATCTAACATTGCATTTTTTATAAATAAAAGATGTATCTTATTATTTTTCAACCCATTTTGTATATATTTAAGACCCTGCAGCATAATTACCAACAGAAGTTATTTATTATATTGTTCTTTGAGGAACTGATGGGTTGCAAACTCCTTTCTGGAAACAATATTAATCCACACAATCACTTATGCCATAGTAAAATATGCTTTTATTCTTAAATGTATTGTGTCTTTGTGTGTATTTCTGTATAATCTCTGCATCTGGGTTTCGTACAGTTTTCTATATCAATTCTCTATTGCAGAGCCTCTCAAGCTTTATTAGGCTGGATGATAAGCATTCATTGATTGATTCATTGAGCATTTTATCATCTTGTTTTAAACCCTTGGTCATATCCATGACAGGAAATGGTCATTCATCACACAAGCACAAGATACACAAATTATATCAAACGTAGTCATGGACAATTTGGTATCTTCAATTTGCCTTAACTGCATGTTTAGGGGTTGTGGGAGGAAACCGGATTACCCAGAGTAAACAGACCAGGAACAGGAATCCAACCCAGGACTTCTTGCTGTTAGGCAACAGTGCCAACCACTGAGCCCCCATGCCACCCAATAATCAACTGCCTCTGTTCATGATTACTTGATGAGCTTATCTGCACCATGTACTAGCAACACACTTTTCAACTTATAACATTGAAGTCTAGTAACAATTTCCAGAATGATTAAAGCAATCAGAATGCGCATGATCACAATTTAAAGTGCAACAGGGTCTAAACAACTTTTATTACATGGTCGAGATGCTGGGTAATCGTCACAATTGAATCCATTATAATTAAAGCTTTAAAACAAGGAGCTAATATCTATTCTCAGTGTGCATTATTTCAGTGTGTCTATGTATTCCATATCTTGTTTATATACTAAATGTCATTGTGTACATGTCATTAGTGTTTCTTGTCCACTTGCATCACATTTTCTGTTCAGGTCATTGTGGATCCTGTGCCAAAATTACAGCAATTTAGTTTGGAAATCTGCCATCGTCTCTTTTGTAAGGAATGAATATTGTTTGAGAATGACAAGATTTTAAGGTATTTAGTAGGTTAAACAAGTCAATCTAGCCTTTTAAAAACACATATATTATCACAATTTTAAATAGGATGAAAATGTGTAATACCATTTACTTGCACAACATACACTCCTGATATTTTGGTTGTAAAGATTAATTTTAAATATTAGATATTTCAATCAATTTGATAAGAACCCAGATATAAAAATGCCATTTAAATCCATTATGATGCAGAACTTTTACAATTCATTGAACTATTTACACCAAGCACTCAGACATATTTCGAATGCTATTTTGTCCTATGTATAAAGCAGCATGTGTGTTTAAACAAAAGAATGACCGAGCACCCATTTTGACTTCAATATAATTACTCCCTGGCGGATGTATTTAAATGTATATGTAAACACTGAAGCAGCCGAGCCTGTGTATGATAGAAACGTCCACATCGATTACCCGGTATGAATGTGAGATGTTTAATCTCGTTAAAAATCTCATGCCTAAATTAGAGTCCCTCAGCAGCTTTTTAAATTGGGCTATCCATCATGCATAATGAAGAAGTGACAGTGTAGATGTGGATGGGGGTGCTAATATAAAATTATATTAAACTATTCCTGCATTAGGTCTCAGTGAGCAGTGCATACAGTAATATGCATCATAATACCACTTCCAATCTTCCCTTCAAAAACAACACTAATCAGTTTGTACAGATTTGTTTCAAACTGTTATGTTTGCTAGAGGTATATATGTAATTGATAATGCTTTTCTGATGTACAATCTGTAATCCCGCTCTAGTAGATGGGTCTTCTGGGCAACTAGGGACAAATGGTGCTTAAGAAATTCAGAAAACTGAAAAGAAGACTGTAGGAAAGTAGGAAAAGACATGTGGTGCCTGGCTGCCACCTGGTGAGATGTCATGTATCATTAAGTGTGTGTTTGTCTGGCACACTTCTTGCTGTTATCAACCCTGGACAGAGCAGCATAACTACTATGCAGCGTTCCATTCTCATGTTAATGAAAGGCTACATGTGGCCCCCCAACCCTTGACTCCCTACCATCCTGTTCCTCTTTAATAAATGCTCTTACTCCACCCCTTATACGTCTAATACCTATCGCTCTCTACCTGTGTTTTCCTACCCTGACTCACTCGCTTAACTCTATGAAGTCCTTTGGATACTCTTCATCTGCTAAGCTGCACTCCATGCTGTTCGTCTATCTTCCGTTACTGCGCAGCTGCAACATCGGCTGTATCTCAACTCTTTACAGAGGCCTCGGCGCACTCACATAGGGTCAGGGATTTAGCATAATTTATCACATCAGTATAAGATATTCACGGTGGCCACGCGCAGGCCGTTCACGCTCCTGCTGCTTCTGATTAGCATCTCATTTCACACGACTGCCTTCCACAGTTCCCCACCCTTACCAGCATAGCCTATCTGAACTTGAATAGTTAGATGACTGATGCTTTTGCTCTTTATGTGATTAGTACGCGATGCGGCTCCCATTTGGCTTCAATTCTGATACAAAATCATATCCCTGTATTTCAGTAAAGCTACGTTAAAATAACATTCACATTTTGTTTGTCTAAAGCAATACACCGAACAAAACCTTATGTTTTTCTGGGTCTGTAATGTAAAATTAAACAATAAAATATTACTGGTAAACACAAGATTCTTATATTAAATAAAACATTTATGTATGAAACACAAACACACATTAGAGATACTTTAGAGATATGAACATTGCTGGCAAACATATAGTAGATTCTTCTCTGAGGAGTAAGATTCAGCGATAAATTATGCTAGCCCACTACCACTGGGATCTAGAGATTTAACTTAAGTTTCTTAATTACTGCTGCATCTTTGTTAGCATGTTAATTTTGGCCAATTTTTTAAATCTCGCTCTAATGTAACACACACACACACGCACGCACGCACGCACGCACGCACGCACACACATTGATGTTTGTTTTTTAGTGTTAAAAGGCACGCACAAAGTCATGCACATTTTATATTTCCAGGTCACCTCATCTGCATGTTTGAAACGAACTTAGATATAGGGAGAACATACAAAATCCAAACAGTAAAGCTATGAACTGGTCCACCATGGGATTAAACTTAAGACCTTCTTGCTTTAGGGCAACAGTGGTACCTACACGCCACTGTGACACCACAGCTATAATTTTCCATTTCATAGCAACAAAAACATAACAACAAAACAACTATGATAGGAAATGTACTGTTCATATATTGATCCAAACAAGACCCAGGAAACAGCTATTATAGTCATCTAACCCCAGTACTCAAAGCATCGTTATCATTTTGCTGCTGTATGAATGGGAATTTTCCTACTGTTGAACTATAGATTATTTTAATCATATTATTTACTTTTGATATTAATAAAAGGCATTCAAATGCGAACGTTCTTAAGAAATAGAACCATAAAGCAGTGAACCATTTTGACTGTAAAATAAAAGTCCAAATATTATTTTGAATATTTTAAAGTAAAATGAATATGTTAATTTCTTTAAACAAGTAACCAGTCATTTGTACACATTTTGCATGCACAGAGCTTTACATGAAACTGAGCTGTGTGCCCAACAACTGTGAACATTAGAGACAGAATCCATTAGAGTTTATCTGAGAATCAGGAACGGCACAGTCCTCTGATAGATGAGCAAATCCAGCTGGCCATTAAAAAGTCATTTCAGAGACAGATAGGCGGCAGGTTCTTCCTACATCTAATGCTGGAAACTAATGCTTTCAGAGGAAATGAGAGAAAAGACCAAGGTTAAAAAGCAGGCCACGAAAATTTCCTGAAATAAAAGATATCTACGTGGTATTTTATCTGTACATGTTCAATCACAAGCTACTGTTCACAAGCACATATAAGCGACCCTGGTGCAGATTTAATGAGCACATCCCGGTATAGTGTCTCCATTTCATAAGATTATTATAATAACACAAACTGCATGGCTGCTTCAGAAAGACAGCATGGTAGACGCTTTGCACACTTGACCAGTCCTGTAATGACTGCACTGGAAAATAATGATAATGCCATTTCAAGCTAATCTTCTGTGCAAAACATTCATAAGATCTGAAGCAAACAATATGTATTAAACAAGGATAATTTACAGAAACATTCATTAATCCAGCCAGCCCTGGTTGATAATGTTTTATAATCTCAAAAATATATGGTTTGTGCGTGAAAACACAGCAGCTACAGCTAAAAATATGGGCTCTGCCACTTTAAAAGGAAATTACATTGCAAGGCTCATGCATAAAGATGAGCTGGCCTTTCTGCACATGCATCATAGATCATATATCAGCAAAGAGCCATCTATCAGAGGCAGAGAGGAGCTGAAATCACCACCACAGCCCTGTCTTCCCCAATATTAATACCAGACCGAGGGGGGAGGGTTACAGTATTGCAGTAGCTACAACGCAGGCATAAAGCTTCCACCGGCTGCTGTGAAATGAAGCACTTATACCTGCAATCACTACTGTATTTTATTCTAGATCAGAAGTGTTGAGTGTTGTATTAAAATGCATCCATCATTGTTTTAAAAATGAAACTATGTAAGAACAAATTAAACACCCCATAGATGCACAAGGCAGAAGGGTTTCTCATTCATTTATGTAAAATGTAAATTTATACACAATAACATAATAATTAGTAATGGGCTTGAATTAATGTAGTAATAATGACGAGTACTGATGCTGAAACATCAGAGAAATCTAAGCTTTAAGTGAACAATATGAATAATATATCTTACCATTACAAGCCCAAGCTCAAGTATCTTGTGCAACCTGATATCACAGAAAGGAGTCTTGCTCTATAATGCTTGAAATTGTAGAATATAGAGCATGAAGTATAAGAGCACTTGTCCATAAGAATCTCTCCAGATTCTTCCAGGCTCTTCAGTCCTCTCTTGTAGGCTCTTCCCTTAGGCATATTTCACAAGTATTTTAGCAGGTTCAATCTCAGGGTACTGGAAACGATTTTTATGTTGATTTAGAAACCATTTCTTGACAAGACATGCAATATTTTCTATTTTTAAGCCTGGCACTGAATATTTGGACAGGTTTCCATGGTAGAAAGTGGTTAAAAGGTTTTGTTGGGTTTGTATTGTTTTATTATTGCCTGGTATTCAGTTTCTTAGATAGTTATTCTGTAACAACTTAAGAAATTGTTATGTTATTCATATACTTTTTGATATATTTTAAAATAAAGTTGCAAATTAATCATTTCCATAAAATGTGTATTGCTACAAATATAATATTTTGCACATTTTAAATAAACACGTTTTCATCTTCAGTAAAGGGATTTAAAAACCACACTCACAACATTTGCTAAAAAACACAAGATGCTATAGACAATATATCTGCCACATTCGATTCTTTATCTCAGTTTCAGGGGATTTCAAAAGACGTATTTTAAAAATCTGCCACTTAAAAAGGTCCAATCTTCCATATACGATTAAAACATTGTCTGTTACAGCTCCTTTTCACATGTGGCTGTAAATATTAATAATATCATCCTCACATAAAGCAAACTCATCTGGTTAAATGTCACTAGTTTAATTAACAACTGGTCTTGGCTGACCTCGCCAGTAGGAGAGGCCCTCGAACGCTAATGCCATGCAGGCAAACTGGAATAATTTAGCATGTTAAACACAAAGTCAATTAACCTTCTGCAACAGCCAATGACGCTCTTTCTGGTGGTCACCCTTTCACACTGAGAATCATCACTTTCTTCTGATGCTGATGAGCGGATAAATAGCTTATGGGCTCATTAGGAAAACAGACTGCTTTTTTTAAATCCAAAACCAAAAACTAATTGGCACAAGAAGACCTAATTGGTGTGCATTGATTAATTGTAAATAAACACTGCATTAAACTAAATGTATTCAAGGCTCTGTGTGAACTAGCAGATTGTATTATGTTTCTGAAGGTAGTGGCTCAGACAATTGAAATTCAGTTCAGGTTGTTTTTTTCTTTCTCATTACACATGATTTCCTGGCTGACTCTCTTCCCACAATATTTTCCCTCTGCCCTTTACATTTTGCGTCAACGCGTGATCATATCAGAATGGTATTTGGTATCAAAGTCTGTTTTGAAGCCAGTGATGCTGAAACAAAGTGCCTGCGACTGGCTGCTCTTACGAACACAATCAACCATTCCAGCTCTTTCATCCCCAACGCTCCTCTAGTTTTTTCCCTGCGTCTTCCTCTCCCCCACCCCCTCCCCTGTTCTGCCACTTAATGAGATGCGAAGAAATCATTCGGAGGTGAGAGGTAATTTAGACCTCATCTCCCAGCACCCCAACAGGCAATCACACATGTATGTGCGTTCGCACACATGCCCAACTTAGAGCTGATAAGAGTCTTTTACTGCAGTCGCCAACCACTGTTAACGCTGTGTCTCTCTCTCCCTCACATACACATGAACTTGAATTTCAGTTTGAACCCTAGCTTCATTGATTTTGTCTCATTTAACCTCCATTGATTTCCAATTCTCTTGTCGATAGCTTGTCTCACATGCATAGTCAATCTAGCATTGAGTGTACAATTCCAGCAGTATTGTCACCAATGACGTTGTTGCACATTTTTTTTAGGAATTGTAAAATCTTAGGGTGAAATGTATTAAAGTTGATGATAATTAAAATAATATAAATTGTTTCTTAATGGGCAAACTACAACAAAATGAAAGGGCAAGTTACACTAAATATGAAGCAGGTAGTGAAAAGCTGCTTGCTCTGGGCAGCAGAGACCCAGCATGTCAGGGTTCAACTCTTGAACTAGCAGATCAGACTTCTGAATAGACATGATTGTATGAGATGGGAGTACATCTGAAAGAGTCTAGCCACTGGGTGGGTGTGCATGGCAGAGCACACTCAGTGCTTGTTTCAAGTGTGGATAAAAATAAAAGTGTCAAGTTTGGTATACAGAACTGATCTACTGTTGATCGTTTAAATCATATACATACAGCAAGATAGATCACAACCTTGTTAAATATATTTAATACTACAGTTATAGTAAATTCTCTGTGCCAAAAATATGGAAAAGTTTCTTGCTTAAATCATAATAAATGTTAAAATCAAACAGAAAGTGTTAAATCAGGGTGTCCAATCTTTCTTGCAAAAATAAGGATTTTAGTATTTAGACTTTATGAGATGCCATTTGAACAATTGATATACAGTTTGAGATACTCTGGTTCTAATCATTAAAAAAATCAATTCATTAGTTGCATATTATTAATTTTATGCTGGCAAGGCCGCGATTGGCCCCTAGGCCAGACTTTGAACATGTGTGCCTTATTCTAAAAGCATTTCTGGGTAAAAGTATTTACTCATTACCAGCTTTTACTGTTTGACTTATTTGCCCTATTTAAATATTACAGATCATTCTGCTAAGAACGCTCAAGTTTCAGCTTTTTTATAATCCTTCAATATACTGAAGATAAAGTTTTTTTTAAAAAATTCAAACATACATCCTATGTATTAAATTGCCCTCTATAACTAATAACTGGCTTTGCCTTTGTGACAGTAATAACGGCAATTAAGTGGTTGCAATAACTTGCAACGCTGCAATTCTTACCCCCTCAAGGATTTGTAACAGCAATTTAAGTTTGAACTGCGACTCACGAACTCTAAAACCTTATTTTACGTTATTTTGAACAGTAAGAGGCGGACTTGCTTGTGTGCTTTTGAACATTGTGCTGCACAAACCAGTTGTTAATAAATAGACAAATAGTCTTTTATCAGGGTTTACTGATAGAGAGCAAAATTCATGGTTCTCTTAATTGTCATCTGATGCAGGTTTTTACTCAGCAAAGAAGCAACAAATCAGTTCTAACAAATTAAAAACTTTGCAAACACCAGAAGATTTCTTGGAATGCATTTTTTGTTGACCACTGCTATTGGGTTAGAAATGTTAGCGGTATTTTAGAAATGCCGAGGCAAGCCTGCAGCAATAGAAGCTAAACTATATGTGACGGTGCCATGCAAGCCTATTGGTTTCATAACAAAAAGGTTGCCAATTCAATCCCCTCTCTTCTACAGTGGCCACTGTAAGGCCCTTGAGCAAAGCACTTTAATCTCAATTGCTTACATAGTATTCAATCCTAATTGCAAGTGAAGTTCTTGAATGAAAGCATCGTGTGAATGCTGTAAAAGTGTTATGATCAGATAAAGGTGTTATTCATTCTAATACCAATCTATCGTTCATATTAAGTAAAACATTCAAGTTAATCCTTTCAGCAGCTAAGATGTGGTCACTTTTCTGTAACTGCTCACACAGCTATCCAAAAGCTTTATGAAAACAGACAGTTTTATAATTTCCAGAAAGAAACCCCATTAATAATAAAAATACTGGTGGACAGAACTAGTTAATGGCCTGGTAAAATGAAACAGACTTTATTGAATTTGAATGGTTGTATAAGAGACAACGGAAGAGAGACTAGCCCAATGACTCGCATGATAAACACAAGTGCATAATGAACATGTACATTATTTGGCAATTGCAACAGTAACAACATTCCCAGGAGCACATACAGTAAACAAAGTCTTTCACATCAAGTTTAGACCTGGACATGAGAGTACAGTCCCCCCCAATCAAAAATACAAGAAAAACAATCTTTCGAAACAATGTGATATTTGGAATGCAAACTTTGTATAAATATAACATCATTGGTTTTCAACATTGGTTGGTTCAGTTTTAACATTGGTTGTTTAAAGAGGGGGAAAAGGAACATGGTTATGGATATTCGTCTTCACAGTAGTCTTGGAGTGTGTGGGCGGAGCTGCAGCGTCATGAGGACAGGGTACTGGCTACTGTCTGTAGTCATTAAAGCTTCAGCAAAGAGCGAAATCAAGCATGCATCTTAGTGTCAATACAAAACTACATTAGCAGCACACCGTTTCCTCAAGAATAAAACCTGGTACATATAATCAAGAATTAATCCAACCAAAAACAATAAACCAGACAAAAACGACATAACTTCAAGGAGAAGTTAAACTAAACTATCTCCATCTATATTACAAACTGCAATGGCTAAACTACGGTGCTGTCCCATACCCTCAACAGAGAGGCATTGCGGTTTTTGGTTTCCTGTTTGTTTTATATACGAGGTCACAAATGTTCTAAGTTTAAAGAGTATATTTCTAGCTGGCTCCAACATCTAAAAAGGTTTCCATTCCTTAAAAACAGTAATATTTTCTCAAATATAGTTTTCCCCATCCTTTGTATGCACCAATGGTACTTAATCTTTGGATTTTCCATTAAAGCAATACTGTGAGTTATTGAATTCAGTAACATTATTGTTGTTGTCACCATTTATGGCAAGTGCAGAAACATTCAGGAACAAAAAATACTTTGTTAAAGCGGAGAGTTAGAAACACTCACAAAAAAGTAAAAAACAACAACACAGAATTATATAAAGAAGGTAAAAAAGTTTAAGTGCACAAATCAAAAACATTTGAGAGACTAAAACGACGTTTCTTAAATCTGCTTTAAGAAACTAATTTGAAGATATGGTGTTAAACTTGGCTCAGTGCAGGAGGGGAGTTTGTCCAGTAACAAGGGATAAAATGTACAGTCTGACATTGGCACGGCTGAAAGAACCTCAAGTGTCTTAGACTGGGAAGGTACAAAAATTAAATATACAAGTCATTTAAAAAAATCTACCATACACTCAAGTCATCGAATTCGACAATCTACTCAACATCAAAATGTCAATACATATTTCTATTTAACACAATGTTTTTTTCCATAAAGTTTTTTTCCTCACAAATAACGTCATCATTTTTTGTAGACAGCAATTTTTTAAAAATCAAACTGGTTTTCATAACACTCCCAATCATAACTTTTCAGGTTATTAAAATCTCTTCTCTTGGTATGCATTAGAACGTTTTAAAACATCGATGTTCAGTAGCAGAAAAAATAATACATGTTGACCTGAGAGTAGACAACATTAACATTAGTTTGGTTAGCCAATATTACATTATTTAAACACTTATATGGTGGTACAACATGTTTGTGTGAGTGTACTCAAAACATAAGAAAATCAGACTTTTGGTTAGTTAGTTATTAGGTAATAATAAAACCATCTTAGGTTTTAGTCCAGTCCTTTGCTGTGCACACTTTAGTTCCAAACAGTGTATACATATACTCAAGTTTAAACTGACCAGCATATTGACGAGAAAACATTCTATTGACAGTTATTTGGTTACAAGCATTGGAAATGCAAGGTGTATCCCACAGGACTCAATCCATTCAAATGTCTTTAAAACTACCACTACGTTCATGTTTTCTCTTTAGAAGATCAGTGTCTTCTATCACCATAAGGTTTCTCTTTTAGTCCTTGTTCTTTGTAACAATAAAATGGAGTCTTCAGCGAGGCCGTCAAATCACAGCTACATCTGAAACAGTCAGCATCCAGTCTTTATCTCCTGTTTACTATTTGGGACCTTTGGACTCCTCCTCTGACCCATCATTGTTGTACCTCCCATGTGAGGAAGTCTATTGGTTTTAAATTCATATAGCCATTTAGGCGTGAGGTAACAGTTAAGGGCAAGAGAACCTGTAAAGAAATAAAGCTGGAGCACAACAAGATTGTGCAGCCCAGATAAAGCTGTAGAGGTTTATGGAATTTGAAAATGTGGACCGACTGAAAGGCTTTATGAGCAATTTGTTGGTTTGGAGATACAGGAGTTATCAGAGAGACTCTGGAGCAGATTCCTTGGGTTGGGATAGTGCAGGAGACATCTGTGTGGGTGGATTTGGCTGTGAGGTAGATGAAGAACTAATGTGAGGTAAGAGGCGAGAGGCATGCTCTTTGGCATTTAGGTGCTCTGCTGCTCTTTGTTTGTGCTGAGGGTTCTCCAAGTGCTGGATAAGCTCTTCATTCCCCATGAGAGAGATCTCACAGGCAAGGCAGTCATGCAGACTAATATCCTTGCCTCTCTCTTTGCATGTTCCTTTGGAGACAATGCACTGGCCAAGAAGGACGCTATTATTTATCGGTTTGGAAACAGACAAGAAGGAAGAGCAACTTCCATCTGAAGTGCCTTGCTTCTCTTCAGATTTGGATAAATTCAAGACAAGCCCTTTGTTATGAGCCATGTCCTGAGAATACGTTGAAGCAGATACTTGACTAACTTTGGATTTCTGTGGCTGCTGTTGTTGTAGTAGTTGTTTTTGTTGTAGTTGCAGCCTATGATGAATCAGTGCACCCTGCAAATTGTGCTGATACTGTTGGAGAACAGAGCTTGGAGACAGACCCATTAAAGCCTGTGGTAGGACTGAGCCATATTGAAACATGCTATCCATACCAAACATGGGCTGCAGAAAGTTTCCTGTAAGGGCAGCTGGGATCTGTGGAGGAAACATTTGGGGGAATCCTGGCATTAGGCAGGGCAGGAGGGTATTGGATAGCAGGGAAGTGGGATCTGTGGTTCCTGCTGCTTGCAGAGCTTGTAACTGGGCTGCTTCCATGGAATATGCCTTCCCAGGTTTTAGAGAAGATGTAGCTGCTCCCAATGAGTCTTGTTTATCCTTAGTGGTGCATGTGTTTGAATCTGAAGAAATTTTAGCAGAGCTTAACTCTAAATTTTTGGAGGGATTCATGTTCTTTTCACAAATGCTCTCTTTGGGAATTGGGAGTTTTGAGTCAGAAAGTGTATGTTTTGGAGTGGGGATAGTGTTAGTTGTGCTGGCTGAAGATTTATCAGTTGTGGTAGATTTGCTGGGTCTGCTGATCAGTCCATTCGATGAGGCATCACTGGGATCTATGTAAAATGAAAATAGAACACAGTTAAGATACATAAGTCACTAAACATAAAGTTACTTTAATATCAGTAACAATTTCTTTCTCTAAATATTTGAAATTACACACCTGACTTGGTTGAAGACAAGTTTGCCAGAGATTTGCTTCCTACTCCTTGTAAACCAGCCATAGTCATGCTTAAAGGCTGAGAGCTAAAACTGCTGATGCTCTCTGCAGGTCGAGTTTTGGCCACCACTGTCAAGGCGTCACTTGCCTTATTCAGATGATCCATCTCTTCTTGACTCATTAACGAATAAACGTCTACAAATTCCCTTTCTCTATCCAACTGTCCACCAAGAGCCTCTTTGACTTTTTCCAGGTGTTGCTGTGAGAAGACATGGTCTCGCACAGAGAGACAAGTGCTGTACTTTACACAGCAGAGAGTACATTCTGTCTTGGGTCTATCTGTACATGTGCTTTCAGTACCAAACTGCTTGGCTAAGCTCAGCTTGGCTTTCTTTTCCTTGGCGCGTGCATTTTGAAACCACACCTGAACGACCCTCTTGGGAAGTCCGATGTCATTTCCCAAAGCTTCACACTCCAACATAGTGGGGGTTTTGTAGTCGCTGAAACAGGCTTTAAGAACTTTCACTTGCAGGTTGCTTAGTTGAGTCCGATAGCGCTTTTGACCAAGTTTGTCAACATCTAGGATTTGACTGTTGGATCCTCCAGGACAGGGGGAAGCAGGATCAGCTAAACTGGAGTCTTCACTGTAATCCAAGATCAACTCGTTATCATAATCCTTGGCATTAAAACTCATTGCAGGACTAACCAGCCCAGGGGACAGCTTGTCTTCATTTTCTAAAGAAGCATCCTTATCTGAACTACTGGCCAAGTGATCTGTGCTATTGTGCTTTTCTTCAAAGTCATTTTCATCATTAGCTGTGGTTCCAATAGTGAAGGTGCCCATTAAAGTATCCTTAAGATTACCTTTCTTACTATAGTCAGATGACCCTGAACCTTCGACATTATCCATGCTATCATTTTTCAATGTTCTTGTAGAAGAATGTTGCTGGTTTGACAGAAGATCTGTATTTTTACAGGATGGAGAAACTGTGCCAATAAAACTCTCTTCTGAGTTTGCCAACTGTGAACAATTGGAAATATTTAACAAATCCAATTTGATTTGAGACGCTTCCAAATCATGTGTCATACCTGATACTTCCATAGTGTATCCCGCATTCTTTGCTTCATGCCAATGACGTGAGCGTATATGAGCATCAAGGGCAGTTTGGGCCTTAAAGAGGGCTCGACAAAAAGGACATCGTCGATGAGCCTGAACTGGACCCATGGAACGAAACTGGCCTTTTCTCTCCCGAGCGCGAGTGTTCTGGAACCATACTTGAACGACTCGTTTTTTGAGACCTACCTCCTGTGAAATGTTGTCAAGCATTTGCCGTGTGGGATTAGAATCCAGGAGGTATTTCTGATACAGTATTTCTAGTTGCTCTGGGGTGATAGTGGTTCTCATGCGCTTGTCCCGCTGAGATTCATCAGTATTGTTCTCCCAGTCATTTTCTACAGAAGTGGTGTCGGACTTTTGCTCAAGCTTCCTTTTCAATGAGTTTATGGTTGAGTCAGGAATAGCAATTGTAGGTGAATTAATTGGAATCTGTGGAAAAACTCCAGAAAGTACTTGTCTAGCCATCAGAGGGTTTGCGGAGTCAAAAAGCATAAGAGGGATGTCTATGGAGTGATCTAAAAACTGTGACTGGACAAAATGATTTTGTGCCACAAGGAAGTGCATTTGCTGATGTTCTTGCCAATGTTCAAAAGAGGGAAAACTTAATTTGCACTGAATACAGTGGTATGGAGTCATTTGCTGTGATGGACTTGGATGCTGTTGCTGAGAAGGCGGATTAATTGCAGTCATTTGAGGACTTTGCGGTTCAGCCTGGCTTGTCTGGGGCATAGGTGGGTTCGATTGATGCATCTGATGAAGAGGGGAAGATGTTTTAGTGCTAATCTGTTGCTTAATTTCATTGGGATCTTTCAACTTATTTGGCTCATCATCCTGTAAACCATGAGATGTTTCTGTTATTTGTTTTTTATCCTCCTTAAGAGTGTCAGAGATGGTGTCATGGTCTAACTCCTCTTTAATATTAGACATCTCATCTGTGGTTATATCTATGTCTGTATCACAAAAACTGCTGTAAGTTGGATTAGGACTTGAGGAGTCAGGTTTTGCATCTATCAAAAGCTCATTTTGACTGCTGCAATCGTCCTCATCCTCATCTTTAAAGCACACCTTCTTTTGATGACTAAGAAGATCAAAAATGCGTTGAAACATCATATTGCATTTCTTACACTCATAGGTACCATTAGGGGTACAAATGTAATGATCATTAGAAAGCTCTCTTTGTTCTGTGTCTTTTCCTCCATCAGCTTGGTTCTCATAGTTCTTTTTAGCTTTCTGACGGGCATTCTGAAACCACACTACAATGACACGAGTTGAAAGATTGAGAAGGTTTGAGAGTTGTTCAAATTCATCATCTTTAGGGTAAGCATTTGCATCAAAGAAGTCTTGGAGAACTCTAAGCTGGTAATCAGTAAACCTAGTCCTTGACGACCTCTTTCCTCCAGAGAACTCCTGCTTTGGAGGTTCAGGTGAGGATGGTCTAGAATCTACCTTAAATTCATCCAGTGTTGTTATAGGTGGGTTATTAAAGTTATATGGAGAATCCTTGTTTCGTTGACGCTCCTTAAACAATGTGTTTCTAAACCAGTGCTTTATAACTTTATTTGGCAGGCCAGATTTGTTGGCCATTTCTTGAATTTGATCATCATTTGGTGAATTATTAATATCGAAGTACTGCCGTAAAATTCTTAGTTGATCATCTGTAATTCTGGTTCGAGGTCTTTTACCCTGCTGCTGCATTAAAGAGGGGGTTAATTGCTGATGATAAAGCTGGGCCAAATCAGGAGTAAGACCAGCCTCAACAGGTGGCAAATGTACAGACAGTTGAGGAGGCAATGTCTGCAGTGGCATTGGATGCATCATGAGAGGTGAGAAAAGTGGTAAGTCAATGGGCAAGGGAATTGGTGGGAGTGAGATCTGGGAAGTGGAGACAGTAGGGGAAGTGACTGTGGTTGTGGAAGTAGAAATACATGCCACTGATTTCTGCTGAGTTTGTTCGGCTAAAGGAGGTGGAGGTGATGCTGGGGTTAAAGCTGCAGGAGTTTCAGGCTTAAAAGGAAAAAGCTTGTCATATTGCTCCCTGTAGTCTTTGGCAAACTTTTCTAATGACTGTATTGGGAAAATGGACTGGTGAATATGCTCTTTATGGCTCTTAAGTATCAATGCATTTGAAAAAAGCTTTCCACAAGATTCACATTCTAGCTTTCCAGATGTCTCTGATTTATGTGTTTCTTCTGTGATGGCCTGTGCCTCTTCACTGGGTACAACATCAGCTTGATCTTTCTCATACTGTTGTTTATTTTCATTAAAATGCACGACCAATTCAAAACCTATATTCTCCAACAAAGCTTTTGAAACATTTCCAGGTGCATCATGAGCAACCCTTGGTGGAATTAACTCTGTAAACATTTTTCCTTTAGCTGAGACCTCTTCCTCAACATAATCTTTTTCTTTGAATGTTTCTAAATTATCTGTAAAAGTTGCTTTAGGCATATGTCTTGTTTCTTTACCATTCTTTTGTCCATCAATGCTTTTGGCTTGCTGAGTACTGAAGGTCGACATCTTTTCATCAGATTTCTGAAGAAGAGAGACATTTTCATCAGATTCTGATGACACAGACTGGAGAGAGGTACAGACAGCATCTCCTTTTGATGGCTGTTTATTAGAAGAACTGGGGCTACCCTGCTGGGATGGCTCGGGACAATTTTCAGGTGCTATAGGCTTTGTTGTGTTTAGGTTTATTCCTGAGCCCTTTAGGTTTAGCTCAGGGCTAATTTGGAATTCCCCTCCTGGGAGTAGAAAAGGAAGAAGCATCTGCTGTTGCTGCTGCAGTGGAAGGAGAGCGTCTGCTGTGATGGGAAAGTGGTGAAGAAGTGCTGGGTTGAACAAGTGAGACTGAAGTATGGCAGCTTTCTTTTGGAGTTCTTGTTGGATTTGAGCTTGGGCTTGTGCTACCTGCTGCTGCTGTAATTGCTGCTGTTGTAACAACTTATGCTGATGCGCTGTTGTTGTCAAAGCCATGGCGTCCAACATTTGTTTCTTCTTGCTCTCTTCAGAAAGTGAAGAATGACTCGTTTGGCTTGATGATACGACACTGAGTTCAGTGCTCTGTTGGTTTTTCAAATAAGGCTGATCAATACTTGATGAAGTGCAACTCACATTGTTTGTGTCATTTGAGGACTTCAGTGCTGTAGTGGAGCTGGCCATTGTATTATCCGAGGCTACTTTACGTAGCAAAGAATTAACATAAGTGGAACTTGTTCCGGATGAATCATGTTTGGCTGCACGGGCTTTGGTTTGGTGTAGGACAGACCGCATGTGAATTTCTAAGGTGGAGCTCTGGCTGTAAGCGACATTGCAAATGCTACACTTGAAGGGCTTGTGGTCAGTGCTGCTGCTGACAGACTCTGGCAAAACAGCTGAGGAATCCTGCACTGAGCGCTTAACTTTGTGTAAGTGTGAGACAGAATTATAGTGTACCAAGAGGATGTTCTTTTGAGTAAATGATTCTTTACACACCGTACATTTAAAGGGTCTTGATGGATCAAGAAACTTCTCAGTGGAAGGGTTTGAGCATTTTCTCAGTGGTTGAACAGGAGGTTTTGGATTAAGTTCGGTGTCTTCTTGAGCGAAACTCAAACCACTGTCCGGTGGGCTTACTTTCTCATTCTGTTCCCCTTCTTGATCTTCTTTTACTTTCTCTTCCTCAGGAGATCCCTGCTCGTCATCGAATCCATGTTCTACTGAGCCCAGGAGGTCTTCAGTCAATAGAAGACTGCCACAGAGTTGCTGGAGCTGGATCTCACTAAGCTCAAGATGACTGGTCTCCAAGTGCTTCTGCAGAGCCTGTACTGTTCGAAAACTGCGCTGACAAAGGCAGCACATAGTGGCAGCCCTGATGGCATGGTATTGAGAATGCAACTGCAGCTTTTCAGCGGTCTTAAAAGCAAGACTACACTGATTGCATCTGTACTTGTAGACGTGGCGATCAGAAATCGGCATTTGTGATTTCTGGCTGTGAAAATGGTTGAAGTGCACCTGGAGAGCAGCAGATGATGTCAGGACCTTGTTACATCCCTTCTGCCAGCAAGGGAAAGCAGCTGTATTTTCCTTGGTGGATTCAGCATCTTCAAGTGGCTGCTTTTGTATTTTTGCTATCTCAAGTTGACATGTCATCACTTTCTCTTGGTCATCGTCACTTTCTTCTAATAACAAAACAAAAGCAATAAACTTAACATACAGCCTGGGAGTTTAAGATAAATTTGATAATAATGATGATCATCAGAACACTATTATAATGTCTTTGTCATATTTACATATACAGGTAAAGAGAAACTTGTTTAGTCACTATAAGGCACCCCAAGAGTCGCTTATGGGCCCAAAAGCTATCAATAGATAGCCTAACCAGCACAATTTAAATTAAAATTAAAGTTTATATTAGCTACTAATGAAACAAGAACATGACCTCAAATGTCATAGATATTGCAAATGTATAACAGTTACTTTGGATGTTTCAGGGTTCAGGGAAACTTGGTTTGACTTTCATGCAAAACAAATAGACATCTAAGGTAGCAGTAACATAAAACTGTTCAGTTTTATTTAATAAACAACAACACAGAAACTGTTTTGATAGTATATTATGAATGAATAAGGTAAAGAAAACAGAGGCAGTTAACCAAACATATGTGTAAAATATGCATGCAAGAACATCTGCATATTTCCGCTGTATAGAATATCAATCATAGAAAAAAATTCTCATGTTTTTAAAAGCATTTAAAAGTACTTAAATCTGAACAATACATCATAACCTCAATTAAGAGATGCAAGCCACTTAACTAACAAAACTACTCAAGTAGCCAAATAGAAATAAATGCTTTCTCGACCAAAGGTTAAATAAAATAAAAGTAATATTTTGAGTAAATTTAAATATAAAGCAAATTTATAGCCATTGAATTCTGCCTCAGTATTTAATTCTAATGTTCTGTTTTAAAACATGCCCCCTATTTCCAACATGAAATATTTGATTGTAAAATATTCAATAAAGTTTGTACATGTACTTTGTACTCATGTGCAACTTGGCACAATGAAGCTTGACATTGTTTCGTACACTGATAAATAAATTGCAAAATACAATTTTAATGTACCATCTTTATGTTTTCACTTTGTTTTATGTCTAGAACAATTTTGCTATGCTTTGGTTTAGAATTGAGATTTGTGAATTGTGATTCTACCTACCATCAGATCTTTTCATTTCATTACAGCTAGAATCTGCTTTTGTTTGCTGAGTATTGGAACCTTGCACTGATAGAAACATCTTCTCAGGCAGAACATCTGAAGCGATCACCTGTTCATGAGAGAAATTGAGAAATCAAAATATTTAAACAAAAGATTAAATCAAAATCTTGTTTGTGTGATTTACCCCAGTTAATTATGTCATAATGTGCAGTCCTGTTCTTTTAGTGTATTTAAGAACTAATTAAAAGTGAACTGCAAGACCACATTTCTATTAAATCCCACTGACACATTAAAACCATTAAAAACTTAAAATGGAAAGCTAAACAGTTTCAGTGTCCTGCTTAAAACTGATTGGCACCAATAGTAACAAATACATATGTTTGTATGTATGTATGTATGTGTGTGTATATATATACTGTGTGTGTATATATA
>JAOUQU010000028.1:7807672-7822680 GCA_028566735.1 Ammoglanis amapaensis
ACTTATTATTTAACCTGTTGACTCCCAGCATTTCTCCCGAAAATCGGCTAAAACAGTGTTGTAAACATTTCTAGCATTTTTGTGATCATGCGTTATTACGATCTGCGGCAGCATTAAAGGTAAAACTTCACAAATATGTATCCCGGTCTAAATGGTATTTTTAGTCGAATACTAGTCGATTAGTTGAAGTAAATGATGACCACTGGTCGACCAGCAAAATCCTTGGCCCTAATATATACACACACACACACACACATATATATATATATATATATATATATATATATATATAAATATGCTGGGTACAACTAATCTTCTAAGGGAGATTATATAGAAAACTGCAGTAATTCCTTCAAGAGATCTGAGCTTAGGACATGGAAGCACCACTTCATAAAGTTCACAGGTTAAGTGTATCTGGAAACCCTATGAAGCATGGAATAATGCCTTCAGTCAACTCTTCCTCACAAAGCCACACACACTTTTTATTTTTTTCCCTTCAGCTTTAAAATATGGAAATTGAAGTATCAGCAAGGCAGTGAGAAATTAAAACGCAGAGACAAACAACAAAATAAAATGGATGCCATTTCCATCACAAAGCCCACCATTTGAGGAAGGTGCTTCATTAGAGGATTGGAGGCGAGCTCTGAGACCTTCTCAAGGTCACATTTAATTTAAAGCACATAATTGGGAAGCACAGTTCGAGACGAGGACCACCTAGCACTGGATCAGGACTAATGAAGCTCAATTATTTTCATTACCCTATCTCAGTGGAGAGGGGAGGTGGAGGGGAGGCAGGAAGAAATAGTGTGGGGAGGGGAGGGAGCAGTGAGGAGCAACAAAGATGCGTATACAAAGCAGAGAATGCTAATGTGAATAAAGAACAGACACAAAAATTCATACTGTTTGGGAAAAAATGTAAACACTATCACAGGTTTAATTTAAGACCTTTTATGATTATTGATAATTATTACTAATTATTTTATACCCATCAAGGCATAACATTATAAAAATGTTTGGAATCGACTAGTAACACAACTAATGTTGTGTTACATCACCTTTCGCTGCCCCATAAGCAAACAAACTGAGCTGCAACGTGTATTCTTACACATCGATCACAACCATCTTTAACTTTTTCAACAATTTGAGCTACAGTAGCTTGCAGTTAAATGGGACCACACAAGTACACCTTTGCTGCTGCAGCGTTTACCACAGTTCCTTTTTTTGAACCATATTGAACCGTATAAATACTTAGCACTGGGACTGGGAACACTCCACAAGAGTTACAATTTTGGAGATGCTCTGGCCAAGTCGTCTAGGTATCTCATTTTGGCCCTTGCCAAAACCAAAGCTCAAATACTTATGTTTGTCCATTTTTTTTTGCTTATAATGTCCATTTGTTATCTACTATAGCCAACCCACCAAAAGATCCTGTGATGATAATCACAGTTCATCATCTGGACTGTCAGTGGCCTGTCAAACATTTCCTTTTTTGAACCACCTTTTTGCAATCTAATTAAATAAAACTGAACTTTGGTACGACCATTTCAGTTCTACAAAATCTACAGCACGGTACTTTTACAATCTAGAATTGTATAATCTTTTAGTGAACTATTTTATCTGAATCCTCACCGCGTTGATGAGTTTTTGTGTGCAGTCTGTGGTGACGCTGTGCAGGTGGGTGAGGTGAGAGCGCATCAGAGCAACACTACGCAGTGTCTCTTGGCACAACGGACAGCGGAGAGTGGGCTGCACAGCATGCTGGATCATTACGTGACTTCTCAGTCGTCCGAGATCAGTGTGGCTAAATCGGCAGAACGGGCACTGTCGCACCTGGAAATCCATAAGACAAGATGTTTCAATACGTTCTGTCACACAATGTTTTCATGCTTAAGACTGCTCAGCTCTAACCTGCTCGGATGAGATCTCTTCCTGTGCTCGAGGCAGCTTGGATGGTATGGTGTCCTCCAGATCTTCAGATGCCGAACGAGGTCGTTTGGGAACGGTGCAAGACTCATTTGGTCTTTTTTCCACATGAATATTTGTTTCTAAAGATAAAACATCTTTGCATACATATTTGTTTTGCTTATAGCCATAACAATTGCATCATCAAAGCTAAAGTGAAATGTATGAAACGGACATAATTCTGACCTGTTTTCTCCTCCTCTTTGCCTGTGTGTTTGATCTGGTCCTCTTGGTCCGAGGTAATCTCAGTGGATGACTCCATCTCAGTTACGTCTCCTGAAGAAGAACACGGGGAATAAAAAACACATTATCTTTGACTCTACATTTTAAGCATTTAGCAGATTGCTCAATCTAAAGCAACAAACTATTTATACTATACACATTATTCAAGGAGACAACAGTGCCACAACCTTTACAGTAAAGCTTTTGTAGTTAAAAAATCTAAGTGTTCCAGTCATATTCCTTAGGGTATCTTGTTCCATTGTTGTTTTTAAGGACTGTAAAACATGGCTATTCTTTCACATAATTTTTCTAGAACATTAAACCCAGTAACAATTTTTTAAAATAAAATAACGTGTCTGGAATTCTTTAATTACATTGTGTTCAGACAAAGGGGAATGTCATGCCTTCGTAATTGTTTTCTTTTATTAATGCATAATATAATGGAAATGTCCATGTTTTAATATATTGTGTGTGTGTGTGTGTACACAAACACACATACACAATGAAAACAGCTCATGCCGTGTGTATTTATTGTCTTTAAACACACCCATGGGCAGTGTGGCGCTGCATTTTGTAACGGGGGAGGGAGTGCTGCATTACTCTTTCAGTGAAGAGAACGCTTTGTGGTTAAGGTACTGGAGTCTGAATGTTACTGCTACAAACCTGTAATCAATTGCAGTTTGTAAGTCATTGGATATGAAGTGTCTGCTAAATGCCAAATATATAAAATATAAATGCTTATAATACACAGTGCTTTGAAAAAAGTATTTAAACTGAAGTTGTAGTGGAAAAAATACCCGTTTTACCAGTTTCATTGTTTTATCAACAGATTTTAACTATTAACCTGTCACAGTTGATCATAAAATTTCCACATTAATTTATGAGCTTTTTTATTAAACCCATTTAATTACATACTGTGTTTTTCTTAAACATTCTCAGTGTTTGGGGAAAGTCACTTTCCAACAGGTATCACACATGCAACAACACATTATGTAGACGAACTATGGGTTGGAAGAGATTAAAAAATAAAATAAGTTTGGGTTCAAACCCAAAGTATCTTTGGCAAAAAGGGCAGTCAAACGTTGTTATACTTTTTGCGGTGTTTTAAAAAAGGACAAGACACAGTGCCTCGGGACATGCACTTCACCCCACAGTCCATGCATTTGCACCCCCGCCCCCTTCGCTGTCCCTTTCTGGCTTTTTGCTTCTTCTGCAAAGCATTTGTTTTTGTATATGGGGGAGGGGAAAGGCGGAGAAAGGGCTGATTTGGGTATGAGTTTGAGGATTAGAGATGGGCAAGCTGAAGGAGACAAAAAGCCATGTTGTCATAACAGGCCAATCAAAGTGCAGCTGAGCTATCTGCAAGTGCTTCTCAAAGAGAGTGATTATGACAAAGAGAAAAAGGGGAAGAGGGGGAGAGGCCAGCTGAACACCAATTATCCTGACAGCCATGCTATTGATTTCCTATCAGACCTACACAGCCATAAACACAGAACACATAATCTGAAATAGTCAAATCCGCTCTGCTTATGAATGCTCTGTTGCACCCGTCACACAGTCACTCTTATGAACAACACATTCGCCTTGGTGACCGGCCACAAATTAAGCATGTGATGCGATTACAGAGGCGATGATGATTTTTTTTTACATTTTCGTAACATTGTTTGGAATAATATTTTCAATTAGGAAATTAAGACAATGTTTAATACAAATGGTAATAGAATTAAACAAAGGTAACTGATTTTCCAGTTACTTCCATCGAATATGGTGCTAATTATGTGCAGCTGTCATCACATAACACATATATTTCTCACATTTCCATAATTTAGATAATTAGTTGAGAATTTGTAAAGCAATTAACTTTTCTGAAAATTAAAACAGAGCAATAAAAGAAATTTCTATGGCTATAAAACAAACAACAAAAAGACTGATTAAACCACTTTAATCAAACAGGTTTTTTGGGTGGAGGGGGGGTATTGTTGGCTTATTTCCATCTAAGACAAAAGAAAGAGCAAATGAATCCGCATTGGGCCTGTGAGGTCAGCCCAGCCAATAATGAAGTGATAAAATGCACTCACACGTGCTAACAGACTCCATACACACTCTCAGCACACACCTCATCAGCACTTCCTGCTCGGCTCAGGGATCGGTATACAAATGCTCGGCAGCATTGATCCACTATTGATTATAAATTAGGAAATGCCCTGGTGTTCTTACAGAGATCAATAGTGAGCCATTGAGGCACAGTGATCCACTCCAGTACTGTTTATCCAGCCTCTCAAATACTTGGCAAAGCCAGTTCAGTTACTTTTCACTTCTAGGAGATTTCTGATGAAGCAGGGCACTTTGAACTAGGCTTGTTGGGTATTTGTGATAACTTGGCTATTCAATGTATAGGATTTAAAGCGATTTTATTTACACAGTGGAAGCCTAGTGGGTACAGTTTTGATTACTAATCCACCAATTGTAGCCTTGGCTTTGCAAGCTCAGAAAAATCATAGCCATTAAGAGTCTGCCTGCTCTCAAGATTTAGGTTGGATGAGATGGCCTTGATCATTTAGTGATTCAGTTAAGTAGGATTAAAATCTGGGATCTTTGCAAAACAGTGGAGTTTTATACTAAACACATTTTACATCACATTGTGCAAGAGTGAAAAACAATGCTAGAAAAAGAACATCTGAATTACTCAAGTTGCAAATTATTTATTATAAATAACTCGTAGTAAATTCACTTGTTAGCCAAGTGTGGTTGAAAAACGTAATAATTAGGAGGGATTTTGAGCATAGATGGCATATATTCAAAACAGTATGGACTATTAACTGAGCTGCTTCAATTTTTAAGATTTAAAGTGAAAATGAGCATGAGCAAATGAAACGGGTCATAAAAACTTGACTATAAAAAAATTTAAGTTAACTCTTAATTCTTTACCCCTCAATTCTGTCGAAACTCGCTGTGTGCCATGTACACGGCACGAATGCTAAGGTCCATACAGCTGTCATAAACAGATAAGCACAGAGGAAATAATCTGTGTACATGTATTGTTAGTTTATTCAAAACAATAAACTCAACAGACATGATTAAAAATACATACAAATGAATTTAATAAAAATAAGAAATCTAATGAATTCTAAATGTGTTTTAGTAGTCACTTCATAACACAGTTAAAGTACATTTTAACCAAATTTTACATTTCACACATGACATCCCTTATTTTAAGCGGTCACAACAAAATGGTACAGTAGTAAACACAAGCGTAACGCTCTATCCCACTGTTTTATCTCTGTGCTTATTTTTCTTCGCAGGGACCCTTGTTTTTATTAGACAAGCTAGGCAGTTTGAGATGTCAGCCTCTTGACAACTTGGTCCCATGAGAATTATTTGATAAGAGTACAGCTGAGGTAGTGATTATTATTTTTTTAATGACTATTGCAATATTGGCCTTTCAATTACTGGTGTAACAAAAGGCTGTTATATGCAAATGAATCCTCTAGCAAATTACTGAACAAATCACTGTGAGGTGCGATTTTTTTTTTAACCTGAGCCATCATGATGGGTGTGAGGAGGGTTCGAATGAATCTGTGAATAAGTAATTGTTGGCAATTTATTACAAAACAATCTTGATATGGTGTGTGGTCTATATCATACAGCCCTAGCAGGTGACATTTTTATTTTTAAAGAGCATCATATGAAAAAAATCAAGCATGTGCACTAGGGTTGGATAATATGAAATTATCTAACAAATGAATGAAATGTGATGAGAATTGTGTCTACTGCTAGAGCTGTGACAATCAATTCTACAATTGCAACATGGTGGCTTAGCATATACAAAAAATGACTTGATTTTATCCTGATCAAATAAACAATTGAAAGTACCAGGGTATGAGGATGTATACATTATAGGAGTACCACTGTCAATACGATAGAAATTCATACTATACAAATACCTCAAACTAGCTGAGGTGTGGACTTATCAAGAGCTTTTGAGTGTAAAATTGTTTTATATACTGTTTAAAACCACACAGAGATCTAGATTTGTGAGGCGCTATTAGGATGGTGGTTATAATGATAATAATATCTGAATAACATTAAAATGTCACGCAGCTTTCTGCTTTCTAATTGAATTAATTATAAAAGTGTAATTACTGTATTTACATCTTAAAGCAATGCTGATATGGGTTCATTAAATTTTAGCAGTAATGACTTTATTTTAACATATACTATTATCATGAAATAAATATACATACATTGTCTCTAATTTTGGCTCTCACCCAACCGTAATATGCACAAGCACATGTTTAGGCAGTTGGCCATAAGTAAATCTCAAATTGTCCATCGTTTTCCCTTCAGAGATTAATTGGATAGCATTAATTAACTCATTTCTCATCAGTGGGTGAGGCGTTTATCGGCTGCATTGACTGGTTGCCACACTTTGGTAAGGCTTCCTTCAGGGCAGTGAGGATGTAACAAGTCTGATTATTGGCAGATGAATTAACACAATCAATTCTTGCCATTCTCCACAAAAATCTCTTCCTCCTCTTCTGTCCTCGCACAAGCGCTGAGCCGTTGTTTAAGTCATTAGCTGAACTGATTTGGCGTTTGTACTGAATGCTAATTGACTCTACCACCCGCTTCTCTCAATTACCCAGGAGTAAATAACCACAGTCTCTCTTCTTCTTTTTATGTTCAGCGTTTCATGTGTTTGCCCCGCAGCCCCTCCCCCACCACCGTCCTGCCATCTTTTGTGGCTGAACACAAAAAGCAGCAAACACAACATAGGAGGCTGACCGCTCTTTAGTGTTTATGATGATCTCTATTGACATTTTACACCGTACGCAAACCAACAAAAGCATGAAAGAGAAACCTCTGCTGTGTATTTAAAATTCTGACAGGCAGCAATTACACAGAAATCAACTTGTACAGTAGTTCATACAACTTTAATTTCTTGGCAATTTAAAGTATGATTTATAAATTAAAATATGTATTTTAAAGGAAACTAAATTAGGTTGTTCAAATGTAAAATTCATATTAATATTCCAAAAGCTGTCAAATATTTTCATCTTAATTATCATAACATTTGCACAAAGTAGTAGTTATATATTGTTTTACTTTCCCCAATTCCTGTATTTATAGGTTGTCTTAAATGATCTTGTATGCAAAACTTATTTTGATTTATTGGAACCTGCACTGAGGGTGACTATCTGGTGCACCACATGATATTAGCCAATCATGTCCGTGCAGCTCTTCGAATGGCTGACAGCGTGACAGCTTTAAATCATTGATCGTTGTGGTAATACCAAATTGTATTGCAATATTTAATTCATATGGTAAATGCTAAACAAGATGACTTTCCTAATGTCATTTTATTCAAGTACATTTGAAAACAATGTTTCCAAAGATTTCTAAAACAACAGATAGATGTCAATATATAATATTAAACATTTAGGCCTGTACTGCCCCTGCTACCTGCTAAATTGTTCCAACATTTTTGCTGCTAGTTATTGTAATCATTTTGTAATGACCAAAAAATATATTTAACTGCTTACCCTTATCTTGAGCATGGCTCTTTCTGATCTTAAAGATGGCACTAAGCTCCTCCTCTTCATCCTGGAGACCGCTCTGGATTCGCTGCAGTCTTAGCAGTCCCTCCACTCGCTGGTGACTCAACAAATTAGAGTGCTGTACAAGACTGAGGCTGTTCGGAGTGGAGTAATCACACAGCACACAGAACAGCTCACCACCATCAGACACGGCACTTTCAAACTGCTGTAAATACTGAGAAAGAAAACAAGCAAATTCATCAGAATCATTACTGTGATTGATTATTGCTTGTTTTCATTTTTACAAACAAACGATTTGACAGGCATTTTTAACATAATACATCCATGTAATATTAGAACATGGCAACGCACAAGCTATATTTTACTTGAATGTTTATAAAAATAAATTGCAAGTATTGTATGTTTACACATTATGTATTCACTCGGTTAGACTATGGTTAGGACGTGGATCGAGTGAAACGACTGCGTTGTGATTTGCAGCTTTAAGTCAGTTTTCCGCAGTAAAACAGTTGGACGCCTATTTTTGCTATAAAAGGATGACAAATGTAACGAATAGTAATTTCATGAACCTGTCAAGCAACAACAGCAACATGGAGACTAAAATGGTGTGTGTGTATGTGTGAGTGTGAGTGTGAGTGTGAGTGTGTGTGTGTGTGTGTGTGTGTGTGTGTGTGTGTGAAGACAAAGAATCCAAACCACTAGAAAAACTGAAACAAATCAGGAATGCGGACCAAGATGATCTGATGTGATGACCCCTAAAATACAGGAACAGCCCAGGAGCACAAATCTTGTAAAAACTGAATTAAATACAAGCTTGCGTTACAATACTTCTAATTTGTTGGATGTGCTGGAGAGATGTAATGAACATTAGCAGAGAAGAAAAATAACATCTCATCAATCTTCATTACTCAGCCGACCACAGAGGCCTCAGGGCAAAACAGCAATTTCTTCTACTTGCTTTCTTGCAACCCTTCATAAGAAGAAGTTTATTTTAACCAAAATAAACATCTAACTTGACGTTATGAAAGGGTTAAGCTAAGGTTTGGAATGATGTATTAACTGCTGACAGCTGGGTAGATGAATAGGAGTTATCTCTACTGTGAAAATCAGAAATAAGTTGTTTAATGAGTAAAACGAAAACCAGTCAGTGTACTTTTGATATTAATTGAAAATATTTTCTTCTATGATGAAACCTGAGCAATCTGAACATTTTTGAATGTGAGAAGATTTGAGGTAGATGGAATGTTAATTATGAACATGAGTCTTAATAAATGACCAAAGGAATCCACAAATATCTTACTATTCAGCCAATCTGAATTATTAACTGCAAATAGTATCAATTTCCCAAATTCAATAGAATAACAAACATTTACCTTGTATAGTCTCACGCTGGCCTTGTGTCTAATGTTCAATGTGTGAAGTTTCAGTTTCTCCAAACTGTTAGCCTCATAACTGCACGCATTACATCTTAGTTGCACTTGGACACCAGCAGCAACACACCTGAGCAGCCATTCCTCCTCTTCCTCTGGGTTTCTGTGGTGTTTGCTGGCTTCTTGCAGGTGTGCTGCTAGCTGGTAGCGCTGTATATGTTTGTCGGTTTGGCAGTGCAGCTGAAAGTTGGCACGCAGCGGCGTGACATAATGGCAGAGCCGACATAGATGGGCGTCGCCGCTCGTACTTCTCCAGTCTGCGTCAGGAAGTGAGCGCTGTGCAGCCAGGTGCTGGCTAAGTGAGCCTAGACTGTCAGAAGAAAAATGGCCACACAGTGCACACTCAAACAGTGCCTCTGGAGGGTCTTCATCCAACTTGTCTTGCAAATTTTCACCAGCTGACTGGATTGCACCTGGATTTGGGAGCCTGTTTTGGGACTGGTTGTACTGGTAAAGGTCGTGGGTGCTCTGCCGATGCTGCCGCTGCATGTGGGCCAGGTTCTGCTGCAGAAGCAGCATGTTGTGTGTGTGCTTCTCACTGGTCATGTGTATGCGAAGGTTTCGGGCTACGTTTGTTTCATAGTCGCAGACCTCACAACGCCATGACGCGCGTCCCTGTGGTTTAGAAGGAGATGAGGTGGCAGGCTGGGTGGGGTGTGGGTGGGGTAAATGGTTGGGCTGGGCTGTTGGAGCATCCGAGCGTGTTTGTGCCTGCAAGTTCTGCATGTTATTGAGGTGCTTGTCAGACTGCATATGGATGCTCAGGTTGCCTTTGGTGGTGGTAGAGTACTGGCACACATGGCATCGGAAAGGCTTGTAGCCGCAGGTATACGTCTCCCCTCGAGCCAGTCGTGGGTGGTCCTGCCCACTGGCACAATATGGACACTGACCATCATCAGAGTCTGGGTGTTTCTCCTTCATATGAGCCTCAAGAGTTTGCTGGTACTTGTAGTGCCAGTTGCACTTAGGGCACTTGAGAGTCTTGCAGGAGTTTCTCGAGTGTGTCATGGGGACTGGAGCTCCGAAAGTATAAGAAGATCCTTGGTTGCTATCCCGCCCGACAACGAAATCGTGATCGTTCCCAGCCATTAAACTGCCTCTTCCAAGATCCACCTGAACATCTTCAGGCGACGGCTTGTTCATCTGTTGTGGGATGCCAGGTGACTGTGAATTGCTATGGTTATTAGGTAGTTCAGAGTAAATAGTTGCTGGTTTATTATCACACAGCGTGCCATTTGGTTCTTTTGCCATGACACTGCCCTTGTCTGACAGCTTATTTGGTTCGGTTTCCATCGCACTCTCTTGGTTGGCAAGCTCTTTTGGAATATTGGCTGTGGATGAGGTTTGCACGGTAGAGGAAACTGAAGCAGGGCCATGGCAGTTAAAGCTTCTTCCACACTCTAACTCAGAGTCTGTAGGAGATTTGGTGTTGTTTATAAAGCTGGTTGCTACTGTGACAGAGTCGGGAGATTTGGAAATGCTTTGGTTTGAAAGAGCCGGTTCATTCATGTGCCCTTGTCTACCACTGCTGCTGATACTGCAAGCACCATCCTCCGCAGTGGAAATTACCAATGAACTCAAGCTGTCCTCTACTACTTCGCTACTTTTACCTTCTTTTCCAGAGTCACCATCAATGCTTAGCTGTGTACCCTCTCTGCCCAGGGTTGAATGGTCTTTGGCAGGGCTCAGCACTGAGGTAGGAAAGGGGGTTCTGGGTAGAGAGGGCTGAAGAAGAAATCCTGGCTCAGACATCTGGAAGTTCTCCCTGCCCTCCTGACTTAGAATGCTTGCCATGTTGCACCCTGGCTTTGTGGTTGGTAATTGAGATGGTACGGTTTGTATGATGCTAGTTTTTGGTTCTAGGAAGCTCAGGACTAAATGGTTGCTGAGGCCAACAGGATGCAAGATGGCGCAGGTGTGTGGGAGTGCAAGTAACTGCTGTTCCTCTGTGGTTATCAGGATATTGGGATGCTGTGAAATGTGAAGTCTAAAAGCATTTATGTGCTTAAATGACAGACAACAAGAAAAGCACACCAGGATGAGTTGTTCTTTGCCTGGCAGTGTTAGTTCCGAAAGCCCTGACCTGGCAGGAGCACTATCTTTGGATTGACAGGTCAGCAAAGCAATAAGATCTCTGGTCAGGTGGCACCAATTCTTGGGGTGGAAGACATGAAAGCACTTTAAATTAGAGTTCTGTGGGGATGAGAAATAACATGTGCTAACAACAGAGGGGCGAGAAGATGGCGGAACAACACTGCATGGTAGCTGACTTTGGCTTTCCAGAATGTAAGCAGAACCATCAGCCTGGTAGACAATTTGACATTCTACCTCATCATCTTTATTACCACCCTTGTAACCCTCTTTCTTTTGCTTCACAAAGTCACCTCCATCACGATCAATTATCAGTTTTTCCTTTTCAGATCCATCATCAAAAGTCCTTTTTCCAGCTCCTTCCGTCTCCACTCCTTTACTTAACGCTGGGTTACCCTGATTGGATGAACTTGCTGCACTCAGGTACGAGGTCTTCTCTCTTGGATGAAGGAACACCCTGGATGATGGTGAGCTGCAGATACCTGAAGGCTGGTTTAAGTAGGAAACATCAGCTGAGACAGAGTCACAGCACTCCATCCTCTGAGTTACTGGGCATGCTCATTGCAGTGTGACCTAAAAGGGGGAAGAGCAGAGGGTTTGAGTAAATGTTTGAGTAAAATCCACTACAAAGAATACAATTATCCAAAGCAAAAAATAAATAAATGAAAGCTTTTGTAAAAAATTAAGTAGCAGTTAATGTTTGAAAGAGTGAGAGACAGAGATAGCTAAAACAAAGAGGGTGCGAGAATGCGTTGATGAAAATTGAGACAGTAGAAACACTATTCAGCAATCAATAACTCTTTGTAAGGCTGCAGTGCTGAAAGCTGAATATTATATGAGCAGAATTTCTTGGAATGACTAAAATCTCTTTAATTATCATCTACGTGTCAGACCTTTACAACTTCCACTGCTTCCTATTGGCCCACTGGCAAAAAAGTTTACCCAAAGTCCTTGTGAACCCTCTGATGCACCCCATTATATTCAATACAGTGACCACAATACTTGCAATAAGACTCTCTCCATTATCCACTTCCACTCATGGCAGAAAAAGCAAATCAATTTAGTGGAGTTCTTAAAGGCCTACAAAATCCCATGAGTGATGGCTCAATAGTGCTGATTCAGCAAAGTGGACTTTAAACCTGTTAAATAAAGATACTTATACTTACTTTCTATACTTCACTGTTAATCCAAGATAAAATGATTGTCTTACAGCCCTCTAGGTGTATTTGCATTGCTTTACTAACTAACCAAAGAAGATTCACTTTTAGATTATTTAAGTAACCTTGGAGTCGGTTCTGCCTTTTTAAAGCATTTCTTTGTTTTTCCATGAATAGAATTGTGGGACAAACTTCTGGTGTTATTAAATGAGTAGCGTATTTAGTAGCGAGTGCACTGCTTCCAGTTCCATTTGGTGCTGCAGTTTAATTTTTATTTGATGATTCTCTGAGTGAGTCAACTCCCCCATTCATTCACCTCCTCATTTGAATGATTTTCCTTTTCACCTTTAGCGCTGCCACATAGGTCACGCTGTAGAGCACCTGCCCCTTAACGCTCACAGATTCTATTCAAATCTCATCTAAGACGAGGCTTTACTGTTGTAGACTTTTTTGTTTGTTGCACCTTTTGGTGTGACAGTTTGATCAATAGACTCCCTTGTTTCTTTCAGTCACTGCACTTGAGTCCAGAATAAACATGGTGGTGAGATTCTGTGTTCTCCCTAACCAGTGCATTCTCAAATTCTATCCGTTTTGTTTATGCGTTTAAATAATTTCAGTCGTAAACAACATGACTATTAAGGCACTTGAGGAAAGGGGGCTCAGTAGTAAATTGGGAAACAGAGTTAAACCCACCCATTGGTGCAACTGGTTGATTGGCCATATATATATACACATATACATACATGGTTAGCTATGTCTGGGAGAATGGCCGAGGCCTAGCAAAGCATTGGTGGCCCTCAAGAGTGTGCTTGGAATTAAAAAAAATTGTTTAATAAATATGGCCCCCTTAATGACCATATATATCATATATAAGCCAGTCCTTTATAAACATTTAAGAAAATATATACATTGCGTTTCAATGCAGATTTGTGGAAAATATGTTTTAGTTTTAGAAGGGTCTGCTGTTTATCAAACAAATTACACAATTAACAGTGAAGTCACTGCCAAACCCTGCAGTAAAAGTGTGCATTGTGCAAGCATTCAGGAGGATATTAAGCTTTTTTTGAACCTGACTATGGAGGGGGTTAAAGTGCTTATAGAAAAATCAATAGTTTGAATTCTAAGCAACTTACTGGAAGCCAGAGCAGGATGCCAGTCTGATACTATGAATGTGTTCACCGATTTAAGCTTAGTCCAATCGAAGATCATCCCAGATCAAAAGGTTCTGGCGGCAAGTCGATCCCCGTATCACAGTATTAAATAACACGCTTGTATAACATTTTGCATGACACAATAAGCAATGGAAACCCATTATCATTTATTTTAATTAGCCTAGCTCATTAGAGCTGAAATCCAGGGCGTAAATCACCATTGGCCGATCAACAGACAACAAAGGTGGCTAAAGTCCTGCAATAGCTTGGCATCTAGTCTATCTGCAGTCATGCACCCTGCCAATATCTAAACATTCGAAACTGTCGTAATTTGGGGTGTATTTATAATGCAAACATGAATGTTTTGTGTGTAAAGTTTTACTGATTTAGTAACAAACAGGTTGCATGAAGTACAGCTTTTCCAAGCTTGTTCGTAATCCAGCCAAACTAAACCTGCAGAGGTATATGTTTTATGTAAAGCTAGTTAACAGTAGCAAAAGTTCAGTATTTATAGGTATAAATCCTGATGTGCAAAAAATATATTTTTTTTTACCAAAGTACATTTATTTTTCTTAAATATACCAGCAAGTATAGTTCACTCAACTGTTAGTAACCCCATTACCCTCCACCTCCCACTTTCTGTTTGGACAGCTGTCCACTTCGCTCTGTGCCTGCCTTTGATCTTTGATTTAATGCACCGTTTCCATTAGAAACACTAAGTCTATTCAGCAGCCAAAAGAGACTTCAAAACAGTGAAAAAGGCGAGAGAGAGAAAGAAAGGCTGCAAGATTTTAGAAAAACAGAAGCAGTCACGCCAAGCAATGTGACTGAGAAGGTGTTCCTAGTGAATATGACAGCTTTTAGACTTCTTAAAAGGACAAAAAGATTGTAATACTAGATTCTAGACACTGAAGACCAAACAAAAGACTAAACCTGAAAATGGAATGTTCAAGCGCTTCTTGAATGACACACCCCAAAAAACATTCACAATCGGAGTCAAATGCAAAAAGGTAAAAATGAAACACGAAACACTGGGGCAAAGTTTGGCTGTGATAGAACGCAAGTTTCCAAGAGTCTAAACGTGTAACATTGAAGCTTGCATTTGTTATGGTTCTGGATGAGTGCTGTGCTATGTAATAACAATGTACATATGCAAAAATGTACTGCAACACACCTATAATACTAAGAATTAAACAGAAAGTATAAAAATAAGTAATTAAAAAATTAAACTGGTATTTAAACAAAAAATATTTTTTAGGTTAGTAGGTAATTTAAAACCAACAATTATATTCATTTTAGGGCCGGGACTTTAACAATAAAAATTAAAAATTTTAACGCAATTAATCGCATTTTGAGGCGAAACTTTTGTATTCGCGTGTTCACGCCTGTAAATCTGATGCACAAGCGACATTCACAAACAACAACGGTGGACGACAG
>JAOUQU010000028.1:7833972-7847277 GCA_028566735.1 Ammoglanis amapaensis
TAATTATAATTAATTATATAATTATTATTGTGACGTCACAAGTGTGTATCAAACTGGTCGCCCGCCGCATCAGTTGGAACCCCAAAAGTAGCCCGCAGCTTCAAAAAGGTTGGTGACCCCTGCTATAGAGAGTAATGTACCTTTTTACAGCTAAAGGCAGGGTGGATGGTTGGAATTAATAGTTAACAAGTAGGTCCAGTTTTTTAAAATTTGATTCATCTAGTATTCATCAGTGTAACTTTCTAGCAGTGACGTCCTCCAAATGAACTCTTGTATGGAACAATATTCATTTATAAAGGATGTTGTAAGTATTGTAACAAAATATTTGTGTATTATTGTTGGCTTATGTTTGGAAACCTCTCAGAACTAAATCTCTGAATTTGTCAGTAGTGAAATAAAGTATTGTTGTTCATTAGTGTGGCATGGGTTTTATCTTTGTTCCTAGTCACTGAAAAGGAAGTGTATTAATATTTTCTCTTTTTTTGGTATATGTTTCCTCTTGGATTTATTGAAACTATGAACTCATCATGGACATGCTAGAGTAGCTATATTGCATCTAAATTGCACCTAGATGTTAATGGATGTGATGCCCTGCCACATAGAGGTTTCTTTTTAAAAACATGTTTTTACTTATTCTCCAGTAATTCCAGACTGATACAAACCTGCTGCAATTAGGATCAGAATGAAGCCATTTTGAACTTCAAGGTACAAAGAGTGTTATAAACAAACTGTACAAATGATGTTATAAAATTAGACTTCATTGAAGTGGAAGAAAGTGAATGATTACTTCCAGGATTTTCTTATTAATTTAATCATATGGCTAGTTGGGCACCATTTAATAGGCAGTTAAAGTGGGTTCAAGTTTTAAACCCTGTTTAAGGATCTTGATTGGTGGATAAAGAGGAACCTGTGCAGAGGTAAAAAAAGTTAAGGATTGCACATGGGTTGGAAGTCACGTGAGCACCAATATACTGTAATCATGGATTTGGACTACACTAAATTAGGACAAATTTTTGAGAAAGCATTTAAAAAAAATAGAAAATCATCTCTATGTTAATAAACATTTGCTTATGAATACCAAACAGAGGTAATGTTCAAATAAACCTAAAAGCTTCACTTTAACACCCAAAAGACCTGAAGACAATGTTCTGAAATGGTAACTTTATAAATCTAGATAAGTTCATATATTTACCAGTCTGATATGACGGCATATTAAAATCGTGTAATTTTTTTTTTTGCTTTCTCCGAGTATAAAGTCACGATAAAATTTTAACATTAAAGTTGTGGGAAAAAATAATTCACTCTGAGATTAAAGTCATAATAACCTTCGGGACACCATCTTATTTTTAAATCAGGCACATTTGTTAATTTCTACTTAGGTTTCACAAATAAAGACACCCCCCCCCCCCCCAAACACACACACACACACACACACACACAATTTTTGAGAACAGGGATGCGAGGAGAACGTACCAAGGTATATACAGATGATCTGGACCATGATAATGACGATAATGTGTTCTGGGTTTTAATTAAAATTTTAGTTGGCGGGAATGGGATTCGATCCAATGCAATCAATGTTGCTTAAAAAGTAAAACAATTAAAAAACATTTTTCGTATGTTTTCGTCCTTGTACTATAAATTCATCCACTTGATGGCGCTACCTAACTAATCATACATTACTGTTTAACAGCTCTATCTTTAACAGTTCTAGCCAAACTGAAACTTGGAAAAGGCCGTTTCTGTTTCACAAAGACAATCCTGTGTGGAAAAATGGAACGTTGACTTTTTTTTACAATGGTGTCTGTCATTAAAGTTTTTTTCCAACAAAATTATAAAAATTTCCATTAAAAAAACAAAGAGTTTTGCAGCTATATTTTTTTATTTTTCCATTTCGTCGTCGACTTTGCTGCAGAATGAATTCTGTTGCACTGCACTTCCAAAAATAGAAAATGTGTAAATGATGTTGTGCTTAAAGTTAAAAATTCAGTTCTCACTTTTCAGTTTCAATTATATTTACCAAAAGTACTGTTACCTATTATAGTTGTGCTGTTTTTCTAAACATTAAATACATAAATAAATAAATTGTTTTATTTTATTTTATTTTTATTTTCTTTTTTTTTTTTTTTTACAGATTTTTATAATGCTTAATATTTGATATTATAAAGCTAGGGCTTCAACCACACAAAAAGAACAGTTGCCATAAACGCTGAAAAGACTTTTAGGGGAAGGGTTATTTACAGAACAGATGCAGAAATGGACAAGACGTCATCAGTGCAGTCAGGTATAATCAGGATGTTTCATAGCATTACAACACATCACCAAAAATGTCAATGTTTTGACTGACAATGTCTGACTGATTTACCAAAATGTGTGTAAATCTAATATGAGATCAAAATAGCTGTACCGAGCATTATCATTTTTTACCGAGCTCTATAATAGAACTTTTTAGTTTGTACACTTACCCGGGGAACTGAGTAGTATAAATATGAGTAAATAATTAATTCAAGTTATTTTATTTGTGCGCTTCATTCTTGACTGGTATATTCAGCTGCAACATTTGTTCATTAACTGGTCTGTTATTGTGTTAACAGTTTATGTAAGGTAATTAGAAGTGTTCTTTCTTATTTGCTTATAATATGATAGATGAGCGGAGACGCAGCTTTATTTGCCAAACTGATTTTTTGCTCCAAAACTAAGATGGTAGAAACACTTGGTGATTCTAAAGTGCCATTATAACTGCATTAAATCCTAAATCATATTAAAAGACAGAAATCTTTACAAAAATAAAAACCCATTCTACTTTTGGTGGTAAATAAAACAAATTGCTTATTTATTATGATTAATTAATAAAGAACTCTTAGATGAGAGTACCTGATTCATTGTTGAAAAGATACTATCCCTCAAAATACTACATCTAGATTAAGTTTTAAACTTAAATCTTCCTCTATATTACTTTTAACACAGTCAGATTTGTAGAGGACAGGCTTATTGACACAGCCAGAAAATGCAGTAAGAAATCTGGCTCAGGCAGAGGCCTGCAGGGACATGCTGCTTTTCTCCCCATGGAGCAAGAGTTGAGTTGGTGTTCTGCAAGTGCACGGCAGGATGGTGTGGAGCGTTTTCCCTATGCAAAGAAACTCTTCTGGGCTTCCCAGCAGCTGCTGTCTCTGGCTCATTATGGATTTAATTGTATTAGAGAAAAGGCAACATCAAGCTTGTTAGAAAGGATAGTAATTTTTCCTTGTTCTATTTTCAGATCATAAAACAGAGAACTTGCTTAACATACAGACTGCAGTAAGAAATGGTAAACTCAATTGGTATGGTCACTTGATACTATGTATTGGATGTTTTTAAGTAGCATTGTCCTAAGCACAGGTATTCACCAATATTGTATATGTGTATATGGTGTTATGACATTAATCATTTAAAATAAACTTGAACCACATGCAATACCTTTTAAAATCTCAGCATAACCAATTGCAAAACTTATATTTTCATAATATAATGTTGCAAATTTTCCCCAGTCGAAAACAGGGCTATCTTATAAGCTTAAATAAGTTAATAAAGACCCTTATGGTTCTTTTTTCAAATGGTAACCAATATAAAACTTGCACCACTGCACTTATGGTTAGATACAATTTCTTGACCTTATCTAAATGTTTAATGGAATATACTTTATATACAACATATATTTACATCGCAATTTTGACAGTGCTTTTACAGTAAACATTTCTATTCTCCAGCAGAAAATGTTTTCTTACTAATTTCTTAATAATAACCAATGTGACAATGTATGATAGTAAAATTATTTCTCTGTTATAATGAATGAGATAAAAAGGCCAAGCATATGCTCTGAAGTTATGAACATTCTTGTTTAATCATCCCATAAATTGGTCAAAAATGTACATCATTTATGTATGTAATTTATGAATAATATAAGTACCCTGAAATCTAAGGATGTGAACATTTCTTGTGAACATGTAAACAAGTGTTTTTGCAACAATGACAAGATTTATGAGCATTGGTGGATAAATTGAACCAATTGTGAAAGAAACATTATTAGCCAATAGCATTGTGCTGTTCCTTTTGGCTTCCCGGTTGCCTCGTGAACGCGGGTCTGACTGGCTCTGTGTGTGGTGCGCGTTCACGTGATCGCTCAGAGCTACTAGCGGTATTTAAAGGAAGCGCGGCTCCTAGAAAACCTTCGATAATAAACAACAACAAATCTCAGCATCCGTGCGCTTTTGTTGGGTGGGATGAAGACCGGAAGGGAAGGAAAACATGTCTCCTGGCAGTCATTTCACTCGGACTCATAACGCGTGTCGGTGAAGGATTATGGATGGGATGTTGTGCAGGACATATTGGTGAGTTAAGAGAGCAAAGCGGCTCTTTAAATTGCGCATGGATGGTGCTGAAGGCCACTGGTGTCGAGTTAATCTCCCAGGGCAAAAGTAAAGCTGTTTACATGTCCATTTATTGCTAAGCCGACCTGCTGTCTGTCTGCAACCGGAGGAAGATGGACTGCGTGGAGAGAAATTCACCACGATGAGAGAGATGCGTGGATCTGCGTGCGGGTTCCAAAACAATAGAAACTAGAAGTCGCAGTTTTGTAACCGCACGTTATTTTTTTTAGGCTACGAACTGATCGGCCTGGGAAATGGGCAAAGAAGAGTGCAAAACAATGCTCGATGCTCTGAACAAAGTGACCGCTTGTTACCGGCATCTGGTCTGCGCTCTTGGAAGCACGTCGGATTCCCAAAACCTGCGCGAAGAGCTGAAAAAAACGCGCAGAAAAGCGCAGGAACTGGCAGCGGCCAACCGGACCCGACTGACAGACGTGCTGAAAGATAAGAGCATCAGTAACGAAGATCGGGCCGAGTACGAACGACTTTGGGTGCTGTTCACCAGCAGCATGGAGATCCTCGAGGTGGACATGAGGAGATCGCTTGAAATCGGACAGGATTTTCCACTCAAGGTGCCCACGCGTCACTTCATCCAGACCGGCATGACCGGCAGCACTAGCACCGTGGCAGCCCGCGCCATGAGCGTACAGAACATGAAATACGACGCCGATCAGGCTGTAGACTCGGTCGATCTGAAAGACCTGGAAGCTGAGATCGCCCAGCTCGATCAGATGATGGAAGAGATGGAGATGAAGGTACAGGTGGCACCGTGGGCGGTAGAGGCCAAACAGGAAGCTGGGGCAGAACTCAAATCCACAGTCAGTGTGGGAAACTCATCAATCGGTGTCATCTCTATTTGTGAAGAGGAACCCAAAGAAGATGAGGATGGAGAAACAGGAGTCATGAAGATCTTCGCAGGAATCATTTTTACTGTGGTTTTACTCATCGCAGGCATTCTGGGATACTTGGTGGTCAGTCTTTGAGAAATTCTCATAAACTTTTCCAGTCTAACCTGTATGTGTTAGAACTAAGAGCACACTTTCCGGATTCGAATGTAGCACTAATAATGAAAAACAGGAGGGCAAAGGGCAGTTGGGGACAAGCACAAAAGAGAGGGGTCCAATATTTTCCACCAAGGATCAGTGCAGTTTTTGTTTTGTGTTTGTTTTAAGACAGGTCAAAAATGTATAGCGGCATTGAGCCTTTGTGGACTACATTGGATTCTTCTGCCACATACAACATTTTGGAAAGTGTTAAAAGTGTGGGTAGAATGTTGGCTATGTTGATTACAAGGTAAACTACACCAGTTTGTTTCCAGCATTGCGGTCATAAGGTGTTAGCCGTTTAACCAGTCATTCTGCAAACATTTTGATATAAAATTGTAGACTAATACATTGGTTTAAGAGCTTTTAGGGAATACAGATAATGTGGCTACAAGAGAAAATGTAAACAAATTAGTCTGGCAGTGGGTTTCCAAATCTGTTCTCTTACAATGATTTTGATATTTATTGCACTCTCTAGATATGTCCATCTTTTCTTGGTGGAACAAATGCACGGTCACTAGTGTACCTTTAAAGCCCAGTCGCATCAGGTATTTGTTTGCCAGAGTGTGTTCACAGGAAATGACAGTTTCGCAATGCCAACTTATGTACGCTGGTGTAACTGGTGTAAATTCATAAATTGTGCTGCAATTTTATTATAAAAGAATTTGAACATTTTCTAAACTCTTTTTATGACCTTGTGATAAAGATGACAGTTTATTCAAAATGATGATGAAAGTGTTTGCTACACATGTGGGACCAGGTGGGTTTTAGGCAGCTTTGTCAAGTGAAACAAAGATGGATTCAAATATGTGCCTGTATTATGTGTTTGAATCTAATTCAGAAGTTTAGTTTAAATTGATAACTGTACACTTAGCTTGATAACAAGCTATTTACAAAAAGCTTCTTAGTTTAAAATTTAGATGTTAAAAAGAGACTAGATTTTATATCTGATTTTTTCAGAGCTCAATGTTTTTAACTTTCACATTTTTAAATCATTTTAGTTTAAAATGGCTTATTACTGACTGGTCGATATGCTTACCGACATGTTTCTGGTGTGACTGGGCTTTTAATTAGTCATTAAATAGCCAAGTCGGATTAGCACAAACACTTCAGTGACTTCTATTCAAAAGTATTTTGAATGTCTGTACATTCATCAGGAATCTAAAGGAATGGTGGTAAATATAATGACAATTGTTTCTGAAAAGAATTCACATTTAATACATTTGTTGGTGGTGCTACAAAAATCTTTTGTAAACAGTGACAAATTGTCATGTTTCTGTAACACCATCAGTTTATATGGTTTGCAACATGATGGGCATGAGGAAAGCACACACCCTTAAAAGTGCATCTCAGTGCATCACAGACAATCACTAGGGGAAAGGTGGGTTCTGAGATATTAGCTCATTTAGCTTTGTCAGTAGCAGTGCCATAATGGTTTTGAAATGCTAATCAAATAATCAAACACACTACAGTAGTTGAAGTTGGTTGATTTTATGATTTTATTTGCCATATTGCATCTGAAGAAAGGCCAGACATTGTTTATACACCGATTCACCTATCTTGACAACAGCGAGGTCCAAAGAGTCTTTAAAATGTCAGTATCAAATTATTATTGTCTGATACTCAGGTATCTGATAACAGTATTACTTGAAACAAACCCCAATAGCTAGGATGATTTTAGTTCACTGTTCCATATCTAAATCTGGCTGATGTGATATACTAGTCCAGTTAAAGACCAAAGTTTTCCCTTTCTATCTTGGTCTTTAACTGAGTTTAAAGAATAAAGTTCCCTGAGTAATCTTCATCTCTTTGGAAACACTGCACCACCAAAACAGGCTAGGCTAATAACTTAATGAAATTATGGGCCTAAGTGAAATCTTGTTAGGCCTGTGGAGACTGGATTTTATCGACTGAAGAGTGCAAGCTTCAGCACAACACTTTTAGCTCAAATGGCAGTGCATAGCCATTCACTTTATATTTGATAGTTAATGAGTATTAGTGGTTTTCACTGGAGCCAGGATTTTAGACTTGTTATCATGTCCACATTTTGAAACGTTATAATCTTTATCTTAGTGCCTCGTTACTTTAAATGGCCCCTTAGATTGTATTCTACCAACAGAGCTGTGATATTAAAGATTACTGTGCAATTAGGAATCACTGTATCATGACTTTGTACATAATGCATATTCACCTTGGAAGAGTGTACATACAATTCAATATATTTATATCAATAAACGATATAAACAACAGTTTTGTTTGAAAATGTGTTTGGTTCCTAAATAATTGACTCATGTTTCATGATAGATTATTCCAGTGGTTAATGCAATTGTTTATTTTGGGCATGCTAGTCTTTGTGTTTTTACAGAGTAAAAATGAGTAAAATACTTTTAGCATCTACAGTCTGTAAGTTCATAACTATAACTTTTAGCAATAGGATACCAAATTATCGGCATAGATTAACAAGGATGATAATGTAATTATATAAATTATTTATTATATATATATATATATATATACATTTTTTCCACTATTATGCTATGTTATCGTTTACATAAATATGTTATCGTTTACATAAAAAAATTATGTATTCTTCTATGGCCAAAATTATTTGGAGACGTTACTATAAGCTTTTAAAACTCCATCTTTAAAACAGTGACATCTGTGTGATCTTTTCGATTATCACAATATCCGCACACCTGAAGGCTTCTCACAAGTGTTTCAGGGGGAGGGAGGAATTGTGCGAGGTGGTTTTGGCCCGTTTTTTTTTTTTGTAAAAGTAGGAAGTGTCTAATTTCTTTTATATGTTTCATTTTAAGCCTAAAACACATCACAACAATTAAATAAGAATAAATTAAAATCAGCTTTTCCTGTCGATTTAGCTCCCTTTACCAACACTGACCCTGATGATGAGTTGGTTACTGTAAATAAAAAATCAACACAATGATCTTTGTTGCTTTGCATGTAAATGGCATGTAAATTGCCGATAGAGAATATCTTGAGTGCACAGTGAATGAGCTACTAAGTGATATACTGAGTGAGGGAGTAGGTGATCACCATGGCTACAGCATGAAGCACGTATCTTTCCTCCAGCAAAGGCAAATGGCATCCGAACATCAGAGACTCGGACCTGAACAAAATCGGACAAGAAGTGCTTGCTTGGTAATGGGACAGAACTACTCTGCAATGAAAGTGCAAGTGAGTCAAGGACATGGTGCTTGTGGTGTAATCCCGAAGACATTTTGACACTTTTCCTACAGGGGCTTCATCAGTTCATCAGAATCCATTGGAACTGATGAGCCACTTGGATGGGCAGAAAAATGCTTTCTTTAGATTTATTGCACTATGAATGGAGGCATGGAGAAGAAATGAGAAACAGTTTTCATAAATATACAAACTACATTTCCAGAACATTTGAGACAATGCAAAGTTCATATTTGAACCTTTGTCTGACAACACAAAAGCAATTCAAAGTGTTAAGGAACACTTAAGTTGGAATATATGTATTTTGTACAATATCACATGTATAAATGACACTTTTTAATCATTTGAGCACAGGGTTACTATTTGCGAGATGCCACATGCTTAACTATCTGTTATCCATAATACACTTCATAATGTACAATATATTTATAATAAGCTAGATCTAAATTGCAGACAGGCCAGTAAAGCACACACACTAGTCGTTTTGTTGAGACCCATGCAGAATGTGGTTCCATCTGGCAAGAATTAAAACGTGGTGGTGACCTACTGCGTGACATCAATAAGGTCATGGGCTTGATTCCTAAGTAGAGGCCTTTTCTGTGTAAAGTTTGCATGTACTCCCTGTGTAGGATTCCACTAGGTGCTTCAGTTTCTTGCCACAGTCCAAAAACATACAAGTATTGTGAATTAGACATACAAAATTGTCTCATAGTAGGTTCACCACTACATTTGTCTTTTAGTCTATCTGAGATGATCCTTGGCCCAGAGACCTTGGCTGCCTCTCTGCAAAGAGCATAAGAGGTTTCCTCTGTGTCTGTTTCAGGTTTCAGTAAGTACTTCTATATATAATAATATAAAATATATTTACTGACGTAGCCTAGTATTTTATTGTGCATTTTAATTTCAGGCCCCCAAGCTCACAAAATTATTTCTGAGACTTGTCTAGCAAACTGACTGTCAAATTGGTGCGCAATGACACATATTTGCCTCCTATTCAACTTGGATCCTTACAACCTAGCTGGTACCACTCTCGGCACCACAACGATAATATGGAGTCCATAGCAAGACTATAATAAACTTGTGTTCAGTCATTAGACATTTTTTCACCTGCCAACATCGCAGATATGTATTTTGTAAAACAGCCACACTGGCTAATGCTGATTATCCAAAAATAGTGCAGACTTATTGAACCAACAACAGAAGACACAATTGTAAATCTGATCAAGCCTTTTTGAGCATCTAGCACTGTCAAAAGATTCTTGTAAAACCGGAACATTATGGGTTTTTTTAAACGCAGGTCTACATCTTGGACTGTTTACCACTTTCCAAGTCACTTTTTGTATGTTTTGGGTAGTTGGGTAGATTTCACCAGATATGAAAACTACAGAAGTATAAACAAAACACTTGCTTTCCTGCACAGATTCAGTTGACATGGTGGTTTTCAGAGACATGGAACTGTAATTTGAACAGTAACGTAGTATACATAATTTATTGTGTATTGCAATTGTTAAAATATTGAAAAATCATCTTGATTTCTGCGTTAATTAGCCTCCCTACTGTTTGTCACAGGAGCTCAAGCTAACAAGGGGAGTGCTTGTTAGGTGGCACCCTAGAACAGGGATAGGTTAAGAAAATCAATGACATTTAAAGGCCAAGGCACACATCCGACCATTTGTTGCCATTTATTATATGATATATATATAGTATTGAACCGTGAAAGTACATCTCAATACTATGTATGTAGTTTTACATGGTTATGCCTAAGACAAGTTACTGACAAGTATTTCATGTCTTGAAAGGATTTTCATACAGCCATTCTTAACCCTAAACACTAACGCAGGGTGACTTTTACCCACACAATTTTTATTATCTGACTTTCATTGTGTTGCTGTCTGAGTTACATGGGACTTTGAGGAGCTTCGGGATGCTGATTGATGTCATTAATAGTTTGGTTCATTCCCTCCTCCATCTATGTTTATTTCAAGAGGCGTTTGAGTGATTTTTACTCAATGTTAGTGAAAGAAAGTATCATTATGGCTGGAGTTTACCCGGTTAGTGGTCGAGTGATTAAATCAGGCACTTTATACAGAGTAAAATATACCCAACATTACTGATGGTGTTACTAATTTTAATGTTAGTGTTCTAGGGTTAACCAATCCCACCTAAAACTACATATTATTTCAAGTATGTTTATACAACATTCCATTCTTTACCAATAACACATACTCTAAAGTATTCTAGCTCTTCAATATATGTCATACAATAAATTGCAGCAAACTGTTGGATGTGTGCCTTTAAATGTGCCATTAAATGGCATTGATTTTTTAAAACTATCCCTGTTTCAGGGTGCTTTTAAATTTGCAGATAAATATGAAATACTTAAATGCATTGTAAAAGTGAACTTTAAGTGAACTCAGGCTCAGTTTTATTGTTAACACAACATAGATTGTATTTACTTTGGTTTTTATGCGTTTTAAAAGAATTGGTACAACATTCAAGTTGCCACTGTTGGGCAAAATTCATTCCAGACAAAGATTTAAATATTAGGGAATGAGAATTGCCGTTTTCACCATTTAAAATCAGTTTCATTCGAAACTCCTTTTGTCTATGTCCTCTTTCAAGCTGGTTTTTTTTACAATCTAACAATAATGGAGCTCATTCTACAGGTGAATAGTTGATACAACATACATCCCAGTTTTGAAACACACTGGACCTTTGATCGTATTTAATAATTGCAATGAAAAGCATTTTCAGGGACAGAGTAGCCTAGTGGGTAGAGCGTTGGGCTGGGAACCCAAAGGTTGGGGGTTCAAATCTAATTGGGGGGCTCTGCTACGCTCCGCTACACTGAGCGAGACCCTTAACCCTGTCTGCTCCAGGCGTACTGCGGCTGACCCTGCGCTCTGACCACAACTTCCAGACAAGTTGGGAAATGCGAAGAGAAACATTTCATTGTACTGAACATCTGTATATGTGTAATGACAAATACAATTTGATTTGAATTTGATTAAATTGCACTATGAAGTCCCAAACTGCACAATGACATAAGTGGACTGTAATTTAGTGCGTCGACAGTATCGTGGGAACGTTTTTGTTTCACATGGAACGATACACTTTACGGATGTGACGGATGAACATTTGTTCAGGGTTTTTCCACCAGCTTTTGTTTATATAATGTGTGTTCGTCATTTATTTGCTTTTGTTTATGCCTCTACTAATGAATAGTTCAGTCATTATAATAATATCAGGAAATTATAGGTAGGAATTTGTGTCCCTGTTCACGGCTCGCATCACAGAGCTACATCGGTCTGGAAATTCTGCCATAAATGTGCATAAGATGGCATAAAACTAAGATGTATAATCTTTATTTTTAGGTCCAAGATGGGCGTCCTGGAATCTGGGAATCTTCATCTGTATCCGCTGTGCTGGAATCCACCGGAACCTGGGCGTCCACATATCCCGAGTCAAATCGGTCAACCTGGACCAGTGGACCCAAGAGCAAATCCAGGTCGGCTGCAGATTATTTTTCATGGGCATCCATCTACCGGACATATAAGCTACATTCTTCCTGTTTTCAATCAGACCGATCGACTTCCTGTGTGTTGCTTTTATTCATCCCTCTTGTTTATATTCAGTGTATGCAGGAGATGGGAAACGCCAAAGCAAAGCGTCTCTATGAAGCCTTTTTACCCGAATGCTTCCAGCGTCCAGAGACTGACCAGTATCCTTTCATGACGAGCTTTCACTCCTGGTCACGTGTATTTAAAAATGAGAATGTTTTTCTTTAACCGTTCTTGTGTAGATCGGCGGAGAGTTTTATACGGGACAAATATGAGAAGAAGAAATATATGGACAAATGTATCGACATCCAGACATTCAGAGTGAGTCGAGAGTCTCGTTTTTTTTGTTCTGTTTCATCGATCTATCAAATCAAAGTTTATTAGTCACATACATTGTTATACACATTACAACCAGCAGTGAAATACTTTATAACTCCTTCATCCCAACACTCGAAATTACAGTTAACAAGCTAAAAATAGATTATAATTGAAAACAACAGTTGTAAACATTAATTTAAACTACAATTTAAGTAGGAAAAGGCAAAAGAAGGTGATTCACAAAAGTAGAATAAGCTGTGTATATTGTTTGCCTGTTTTCCCACAGTCCAAAAACATGCCTAGCATAATATGAATTAATATGATATACATATTTTTATAACTTATTACAATATTTTGTATTAGCTCGGGTTTCTTCTCTCAGTCCAAAAGCATGCAGGTAAGGCAAATTTGACGATACAAAATCACCCACAATCATGTGGTGAGCGTCTCCCGTCATGATCGTTACCCAAAGTTTAAAACATGATGTTTACAGCTAAATAAATCAATACATTCTAATAAATTAATCTTTAAATAAAAGATTTCGCTAAAGACTGAAAGTGTAAATGATTCTGATCTGAGCATGTATTACTATTTTGTTTGTTTATATTCTCTCAGGTTAAATGATTCGTTTGGATTTGTTCGGTTTATCTTTTACTAAGCTGGTGTTCAATATTTACGATGGTTTTTACTAGGACTGTCAACAACCAAGGATTTTGTTGGTCGACCAGTGGTCGTCATTTACTCCAACTAATCGACTAGTAGTCGACTAAAAATACC
>JAOUQU010000028.1:7864264-7875991 GCA_028566735.1 Ammoglanis amapaensis
GCTGAGTTTTGGCAGACATATGTCTTACTTTCGGGGTACGGCTTATATTAGCCGACCCCCCTGAAACCCCCGATACGCCTTAATATCGGGGGTGTCTTATTATCGGGGAAACATGGTAATACTTGATGGCGGTTTTCTAGCAAACCTAAATTTCTACTAGTTTTGTTTATTGAATGATTATTTAATGGTTTTATTGGCTTTTGTTTGCCCCTAGTTATAAATAATTTAATTAACAGTACTAATGTTTATACAAAGCATTTTCCTGCAATTAACCAGTTGAGGGTTCCGCCTCTTCTGCTACATAGGACAATGACGTCTGTTTTATGCGCATAGTGTCTTGTATTATATGGCCTTTTTTGCTTAAAAGTGCATCATTTGGGTACTTTCAGTGTGTTTGGATGCTATATAGATTAAATCTAACTCTAAACTGTTTGTAAAATCTTATTTTAATCTGTTCTTATCACATAAAATTACTCAATTATTACTTAAATGAAGATGAAGAGAATTGACAAATCCTTTCATTTGCAGTGCCAATGTTGCTGCTCTTGTCTGATGTGATGGTTTTCTCCAAAACACCCCAAGAGGGATGGGCCCTGCTGTGTATGGTTCCTCTAACGGTTTCTTCCTGTAATTTTTAGGAAGTTTTTCCTTGCCACAGTCGCCCTCGGCTTGCTCAACGGGGATTTCTGTTTGCCCTGTATTTTGTAAAGTTGCTTTGAGACAATGTCTTGTAAAAAGCACTATATAAATGAAGTTGACTTGACTCAATACCCAGCTGTGCATTTTCTCTTTTGATTATTATTTCCAGTCATGGACAAAAAACAACAACGTGCTTGTAAAAAACATTTTCATCATTGTATCATCTGGACATATGGGATAAATATGCATACACTTAACATCACAGAACTAGTGTAGCATGTTTTATACTGTGATTTTATTTTTGCATCATCATTTTGTGGTTTTGTGTGTAGAGGTTATGCTTGACTGTAGCTGGTGACTTCTGTGACCATACAGATAGGAGCGATTTAGCTGCTACTATTAAAAATGCATGAAACAGATGGTCTCTTTGCCAAGTTCAGGAAGAAAACCCAAACTTGCACACAGTACTGAGAGAACATTTTGTTTGGCCAGATGCCATAAAAGATCTATCAAAAATTGAGTTTGTTTTTGTCATGTTCACAGAATTTCAATGAACGTTTTGAAGACAATGTGTCTTTTTTAGAAACGTTTTGGTCTCTGATACATTAAACCACATAAAAAAGAGCTAAACAAATAATGACATACTTAATGATAACAGGTGTATTAGTATTGACTTGAAATGAAATGCCCAGTTAATTCAGGATAATGTTCAGAGCCTGGTTAAAGCAGTTAAAGCATGTCGAGAGGCTTAAAAGCATGTTTAACAAGGCTGGAGCCTAATTATTTAGAAAACCTCATGATCCATAGAAACCCATTCATTCATTTTGAAACAATGCTTCCAAATCTAGCATTCAAGCCTCAGTGAACGCTAATGAAATTCATCAGCCCTACATCTCCAGAATTAATTGAAGCACATATTTTCTAAGACCGATAATTGGATGCATTCATTGTAAGATATGAATATCCTTCTATCTTATACTAATCTTTGGCATGACTGCATTGTGGTCTGTTTGGTCTTCATCTCTTTCTCTCTCGCTCTATTCTTATCTCACCCATTTGTTTCCCGTTTTCTATACAGGGTGCCATATATATTTGGATGCAAGATGAACTTTGATAAGAGTTAATGAGAAAACGCTATTGTGTTGAGAGAGAAGCGTAAATGTAAAAAAAAGAGAGAGAGGACTGCCAGAATAGAAGGAAGTCAAGGAGGACAAAATGAGCAGAGCCGACAAAAGCAAAGAAAAGATTAATATTTCAAACAGACTGTGGATGAGCTAAAAGAGAATAGAGGAAATGAAGAGAGCTTTTTCCCAGTGAAGATTCCCGATGCACTCAGACTGAGCAACATACCTGAGTTTTCAAGATGTGTGAACAAGACACTAATTACACCTCACTGAGAATCAAAGTGCACCTTAATGAGTGCTTTGAATGTAGCGTGGATTTGTGTTTAAGTGCTCCTCTTCAGTGATGTCAGGAAGTATTCAGTCTAGATTGCAGAGAGGACCTTGTTTGCAGTTTGATTATGGATTATTTCATAAAAATGCAAATGAGCTCAAAACGCTGTTGTAGGGAATTTTTCTGGTGTTCATGTTCTGGTGCAGGTTCTATAACATGGACAATCATTACAGGCCAAACATGGGCTAGTGATGGCTCAGTGGTTAGGGTACTAAGACTAGGAAATGGAAGATTGACCGTTCAAGCCTCACCACAGCTTCCACTGTTAGGCCACTGAGCAAGGCTGTTAAATAAAGATAATCTTCAGTCATAATGGAGTCCTCGCTCTCAGTGCTATGTTGAGTGTCCGTTTTCAAATTGTGCTGCTTGAACGTTTATGGTGGTATATTATTTACATTCTCCAGCATAACAATTTATTATATTTTTTGTGCAAGAACAACATGAGTGTCCGGCATAAAGTTTTTATCTCTGATTATTTCCAAAAACTATTCTCTGTGTTGAAGTTTTAATAGAAGTTAAAGTTTCCATTTTATGCCGGCTCAGAGTAAGCTCATGATGCCGTGGCAAATACCACAACATTCTTACTGTAATCACAGTATTACCAATTAATAATAATACTAATGTGGCAGTTCTGATGTATACATATATCACACTGCACAGAATGAACACATTTTATTGCAAAGCTGGTAGTCTTTATAAAACACAATTTTATGTAAATATATAAATTTATGTATAACTTCTGTAGCTCACAAACAAGTTTATGTTCTGGAAAGCTGCAGTTATGCTTGAGCATCTCAATAATACAGGTGCCTACGGAAAAAATCCACAAATAACACATTATTTTATTTTTATTGAAAAATTACTTTCTATTTTTAGATTCGGTAAAGACAATGATCTTTGCATTTTTTACCCAGTTATTTCTCGTTTGTTTTGTTTTCAAGACCTATTTCCTCTCATATTTTTTGGGCAAGCTCAATCGAGATAGGACAATTTAAAGTAGCTTGAATTGTTCTGGCTGCATGTCTTTGGACGCATGTCACATGGACACAGAGTGGGCCAAAGTGGGTCAAAAATCTAGCCTGGAAAATGAACAGACAGTGTTTGCTATAAAGTGATTACCCATCCTGGATTCGATCAGCATATAAACAGATGACATTCACGTTAAGTCTGAAACTGGACAACGACTCGAATCCAGTGACAACATTGAAATGAGAGTGTTAAATGAATGCTCCAGAGAGTTAAGAGGAGAGCAGGAGGAGAGAAGGCCTCTCAAGGACGTCATATCTTAATTGAAAATGACAGCTTCAATTAAAAATGTAATCATTCCTCCCCATTTCCTAATTAAAATGAAGGCGGCTGATAGTTTTGTCTCATTAACTTCAAAGAGCACAACAGCTCAAAGCTTGACTGGGTTTGCTTTTTTCTTTTTTTCTTCTTTTTTATAGCTTAGCGGAATGTTGGATCAATTGGATCAAAGACTAAAAAGGAGATCGTAGTCCTGACGTCTAAGCAAAACTTAACTGATGTAGTCTTAAAAGGACTCACAAAGAGTGTGTAATGAAATTCTAAGACATGGCTTGAAGGAAGAGGAAAGGAACCCCTCCTAGTATGAGTCAGTCTTTTTTCTGCATCAGTTTGTTGGACTCGACATTTTAATTCCTCAGCTAGATGAAAATCCCTAGTGAAAGACCATCAATAATTGCTTAATTACCATTGACGAAAGTGTTTAATATATGTCCAAAGCTGACACTGAACTGCCATTAAAGGTTTGTGCAATTGAATGATTTTAGTAATCAAGAGACTTTAACATTGTCCTGGAGGCAGCAGAGGAAGCACAGTGTCTGTGACCTGTCTAGGACTTTCTAATTCTCTGTATGACAACCACGTGAGCCTCCAGGTGGAATGTTATCTAGAAATATTAAAGCGTTTAGTGATACTTATTTTAGCGTTAAGCATATTTTACACACTTGGGGGTTTAGTGCTTTGATCAAGACTTTAGATTTTCGAAATTGAACCAGTAGTTCTTTTTATCATGACCAGGCCACAGCTTCACTTATATTAGTTAGAACACCTGACCTAATATAAAGATGATCATCTTACTGTAGTTTTTGGGTTCATATTGAGTTTTTTTCAAAAGGCTTGGTCCTCATAAGAGCAGAATAACCCAGTAGCAGGACAATATCATAGCTTTTTAAAGTAAGACATGTTTGTAATTGCAGAGGATGTGCTTGTAGTGGTCAGGAAATTTGTCATGTAGAGCAAACTTTGCATTGCTTTCCCCTGACAGCTTAGTTTGCTGTGGATTTCTGTTGCTATAGATTTTTATACTATTTCTTTTTATAGATGAAGATTTATTTGTACACATTGGAAGTATTTTCTGTTGCCTATGTTTATGTTCTCTTTTAAGAATGATGTCTTCCAGCATTGCAGTTTTTGCTACGTTCTAACTGGCTTTTTGAATTTAAAGCCATTAAAGGAATTAAATCTATTTACCCCACAAGCGTGCAAAATAGTTCCTGAATTATAATGGTAAAACTCAAATTAAGTTATAAAAGTACCACAAGCTCAAACGTATTGGTTATTGCCTAAGTAATTCGGAATTGATCAAGTTAAATGTGATACTGACCCTGTGCTTTGACATGAATAGGAAGGTCCGTTTAAACCTTTTATCTTTTGACCACATTTGATTTGTAAAATCTTTACAATGTATGTACATGAACACAAGCTGCAAACATTTTTGCACAGCAGCCTTCTAAACTATTTCTTATGGTGGTGCTCATTGTGTTTCTGCTTTATTTTAACTGGAAATGATGTCTAAGAAAATTATGTGTAGTCATATCACTTTGATGATGAAAGTGACATAGTGAGAGTGAAAGTGGATGTCTGAGAATAGAGATGATGATGTGGAGGACTCTCAGATCCTGCTCTGAGGGTAATGAGAACTAACACCAAGCCAAGAATTTTGAGGAAATTATTTTAAATTTTTGTGACCAAGTGCTTAATCATGCGTATAGTGGAACATTGCATCATGTGACCATTAATATAGCATGAATATTTTTACTATTACGAAGTTTTGTTTTTATTTTATTAGAAAAATCTCGATTAAAACGTGGCGAAAACATGGATGCTTATTTTGTAGTAATAAATATAGTTCAATTGACCTGTACTGATAAAGCAAGTGGTATTTCACAGTAATAACTGTATACAATTGATCTCTTAAGATCTAGTCGATCATGTCTTTATGTAGACACCTAAACAGCTGATAGTACTGAATGGATTTAAAATAAAAAAAACATCAATATAATGGATGTAATACTTTACATTACACGTTTGATACATACTTTTGTAAAATTGTACGAATAAGGAAAAAAAGAAGCTCCATGTAGTTCCATTTTCTTCTCACTGTCAGAAGCTTCCTGCTAAAGACAAAACCAGCTCATTTTTTTTGTGGAGTAATTACAGTTCCGTCTTGCCTCCTGTCTGCAAGTGATGAAGGAGTCTTTGTTTCAGGTTTTTCTTTTAAAAACCCACACATCTCCTGTATTTTTAAGATTAAACACTTCTCTGTTGGGGTTCCGTGCTTGAACCCAGTAAGGACTCCTGTTTGAGGTGCTTTGTCAGCCCAAGCCGAGCTGCTTTACTCATGTACAAAGAAGTGAGGGAATATAAAGCTGGATTAATTTAGAGAGTTAAAGAGGCACCGGTCTTTGAGAGGAAAGTGTGACATTGACAGATGTTGGCTTCTCCATCTAATTCGTTGGAATTTCGATGAATTTCTAAAAGTTTTAATAATTTAAATTTGAATGAATTGTATTGTAAGGCCAAATGCAAAGCTGCTGACTAAAAGCCAGTTTCATACATTACACACAATGAGATGCTAGATTTTAGATTTGCTATTAGGTCTGTGCAGGCTTCTGCAGTTCCTTCGCAGCAATCTATTAAATTATGTCTTTATGGACCTAGCATTTTGCAATGAATGATGATTTATACTAGGCTCTATAAAATTGGAAGCATGTAAGGTATTTTGTATTATCTGTATGGCCCTTCTAAATACAACTTTTTAACATTTTGTACACCAAATTGGCACATTTAGTTATCATTAAAGGGGACATATTATGCAATATTCCGCTTTTGCATGTTTTTGTATTTCCATGTGGGTCTCTGCTGCGCCTATAATCATAAGATAGGTAAACATTCCACGTTTTGAATCTTCTATAAACTCTCCAAGTTTGAATAAAATCCAATTATCCATTTTCTGTAAATTATTAAAAACTGTTTGGTGTCAGGAAAGATGAGCCATTTTGACTTCTGCAGTTTTGTGATGTAGTAACTACATGATTTACATGAACCTCCCCGGAGACACCGCTATCCACTTATCCATCATGCCTCCCCACGTCGACTAAATCACACAAAGACAGACTACAACAAAGCCAGATTTCTAATCTACATCATGTTTTCAAATGGAAAGCAAATAATCAGGCGGATTTCTGTAATAGGATTTGAGCCTGATTAGATAGATGACATCCACTGAGCCACACTCAGAGTCCAGACTCAGCAAAGCAGAAATGCCTTAGCAAATTAAAGAGGGCAGAGTTGTGACCCTGGATGCCCAGCTCACTCCCAGATCAATCAGAACCAATGATTTACCTTTTAGTCATTTATCCATTCTCGTTTAGTCATTTAACCATTCTCGTTACCTGATCACCCTTTACTTCATGCATTACTACATATACCGATCTGTTAGTACCTTTTCCATCTTCATCTCTTATTATATAAGAGGTCAGTTGCAGGATTTGCTAGTTGTATTACAGACATGAAGGGTTTGACCTTGACTAAATGAACTTTGGAAGAACAGTGTGAGCTGATTGTTAGTCTGTGACGAGTGCGGCATAAAAAGTAACCCTTTTTTAATAAAACCAGGTAACTGAAACCGCTTTGCTTTAGTGTAATAAAGTGACCTTCAAGGTACAGTTCTCAAAGAGAACACTCCTACCATTCTGCTGAAGTTATACTTAATATTATCTTTAGTCAAATCTTTAGTTAAATGTATACAACTACAAATCAGAAAGTTGGATCATTATGGAAAATAAATGATAGTTTCTCACGTTTGCTTTGCTATCACAAAAGAATGTAAATGACCTTTGTCAAGGACACTGGCACACCCCATACCACGATAAACCCTGGCTGTTAGACTAGTTGCTGAAAATGGTCTATATGGTGCTTTTCGTTTTCGGTCCTGAGCACACAGTGTCTATTTGCTTTATAGACACTGCTAAATGCTAAAAAACTGTTTTGGTCTGGTGTAAAAGAAATGGCAACATTAAAGATTGCTAAGTTGAGCAGAAAATACATAAAATCATATTTAAAATAACTATGGTCCATACTGTCTAAAGTAAAATAAAGTACAAAATTCTTTTATTTTTCTAACAGCTCAAACTTATTTATTTTAATTTGGGGTTGTACATTTGTTTCTTTTCATATATTTTTTTTTTCTAATTTCATTGAACCAACAAGCTTGTCCACTACTTTAATTACTGAGCTGTGTATGTTTTTAGACATAATTATATGGACAGTGCTTCATAATGCTGAATTTAGATGTTTTATGTAAATAAATCAAATTGCATATTCCTCCATCTTTGTGTTAATTCCCGAATCCAAAAAATGCCCTTTAAAATTAGTACCACATTAAACTTTATTTCATATCTTTATTCATTAATGACTGTTTTGTCTCTGACCTATCTAGACCTTCATACTTTTGAATGTTTGAATAATCGAAATCTGCACTGTTTTGATGAATGATTAAAGACACTACTGTGACTGTTGTTATAACCTATATGAGAAAAGCTTTTTGAGGGAGGTGGAAGGAATACAGTGATTAATGGTTGTTTTTATATGCTGTGCCACCACAATTCAAGAGAATTACTTTGCATTCAGCCACACACATAGTATGCTGAGAATGCCCTGTTCAGAAGATCACAAGATAACATGCACAAACAGGCTGTTAATAAGATAAATCTTTTTTATGCTTCCACCCAACATCGGCACCTTAAATCTTTACTGAACTTTGCTACTAAACAAAAGCAACCCAAAAAACAAGCTGACATGCAGAACAACTACTTTTAAAATAAATTCAATTTGTCATTCCACATACAGATGTACAGTACAATGAAATGTTTCTCTTCGCATATCCCAACTTGTCTGGAAGTTGGGGTCAGAGCGCAGGGTCAGCCGACGTACGGCACCTTTGGAGCAGACAGCGTTAAAGGTCTTGCTCAAGGACCCAGCAGTGTAGCAGAGCCTGGATTTGAACCAACAACCTTTGGGTTCCTACCTACTAGGCTGCACTGTCCCTGCTGCAGAATCATGCAGAATCATTCAAAGTGCCACTTTGAACAACATGTGACAAAATCACTAATTAAATAATACTTTTATTACCAGCTTTGTCATAAACGTTTGAAAATAAATTGTGTGATAATTTATCTGCAGGTAAAAATCTTTTGGCAGCAGTTTGTTTACATTCAGCTGCAGGATTCCGTCATCAGAATAATGAAGTTATTTTAACTCTCATTCTTGGTTCCTTATTTAAACAATGTTTGTTTATCATCTGCTGTAGGTCTCACAGCTTCTTTAGAAACAAGTATTAAAAACAACTATTTGCAAACAAAACTCCTCGCTTGATATTGGATAGGTTAGACCACAGATCGAGCTTACTGATTGGTTGGGAGGAGATGTCACTCTTTACCGAAAAAAACACTTCTGGTGCTTATTAACATTTGGGGAAGAAAATACTACAATAAGCAGCACAAATATACAAGTACCTCCAGATCTGGTATAAAACATGAATGGAGCAAAGACTGAACACACAACAACGTAGTTGTTGCTCTTTTAAAGTGTAACGATTACAAGACTGTTTAAAAATTTTTAAACATGCCCATTGTTTATACCATGAATACTTTCTCAAGCTCAATTGTCATTTATGCTCTCAATTTACATTCAAATAAATGTATTACTTAATATCCAAACAAATGCTGTGCTATAGCTTATGGAGGGCAATTCATTTGAATTAAAATTTATTTCAAGAGTCTTATATATGACCTTGTTCAGCAGCTCCCTAATCAGTGTCTGTTTTTTTTTAGTTTGCTATCGTTTAGCACTTAAAATTATGTTTTTAGCCAGATCCACTAGTTAGGGTCTAGTTGTTGGACCTAAATTGACGTCACCTCATTATAGGTTTTAGAGAGTAAGTAAAATTTCTGTCCATATCAATGCCTTAGAGAGCCAGCAGTTGTGCTAATGGGTTAAGGGTGCGCAGTGGCAGCGCAGTATAAACCATGTTCCATGTTTTTATTTCCAGTGAAATGCATTTATAGGCAGCTATTATTCATGATACAACAGTGCAAAATATCTGTTCATATAATACCTGGCCAAACTATGATCGTAAAAGTCATTTATAATCACTTGTGGGGGATTGGTTTTTTTATGCAGATATATTTCATGAGTAGCCCTCGTGACATCTACACAAGCTGCTCCTTGTAGGGAAACAATTTCATGACAATTCTTTTATCATTTAGCCACACAATTAACACGAAAACACTAATAATTTTATTCGATTTTAGGGTTACAGAGTGTGATTGTAATGCAGGTTGAATCGGGGTGGCTGGATTTAAAGTTTAGGGAAGTGTTTTGTGTATGTTCGAGTACATACGTTTTACATGTTGAGCTTTGAAATGACGTGTAAGTTGAAGTATTGTTTGTATAAAAGTGTTACATTACCTTTTGTGGTTGGTAATTAAAGGTAATAAAGTCTTTTGTCGGAGAATAATTGAGTAAATGGTGTGTGTCTGAGGAATGAGCTATTGAGGGCGGGTATACAAGTAAGAGTGCAGATCACTTTGAATTTATGCAAGTAGACTTGCCGCGAGATCACGCCCGTGACAGCTGGTCTGTTATACGACTGCCTATAACACTTCAGCAGGAATAAAATTAACTTATGTTGATACGAGTGAGGCTCAGTGATGTTAAATTGGTGGGAGAAACTACTAGCAGGTGGACTAAATTTTGGACAGGTTTGAAAATATTTTGGGTGAACAGTTATTGCTTTTAAAAGCTGTGAGAGTTCGTAGATCATTATGTGCATAAAGCTCTGGTGTCAGTAACCTTTTCTTCATGGTGTTTTGTGTTTGGTGAGCTTGAGGTGATTTTTCAGGCTATCTCTGCCTAGGTCAGGGACAGTTGTTGGACTGACTGACTGTCTGGAGGCGGATTTAATTTAGCTCTACAATAAGTGTAATTGACTAAGGAAGGAAAACTCTGGTTGATGTGACCTAATTAGCCTTTTAGTCTAGCGCAGTGGCAGTACGTACTTCTACAAGGTGCGGCACAAAACGTAAATAAATTCATTTAGTGCGTTAGACAGTGATGGTTTAGTGGTTAATGTACTTGGCTAGAAAGCAGAAGTTCACCGGTTCTAGTCCTACTACTAGTTGACACTATTGAGCAAGGCACCGAATCCTCAATTGCTCAAAATGTGGTGTTCTGTTGCACTTGTAAGTCGCTTTTAATAAAGACATCTGCTAACTAATGTAAATGATCTCGAACTTGTCTCAAATGGGACACTACACTTCTGGGGAAGTGACTGATTCACCAGTTGCTGTTAATATAATTCTTTTTTATGCTTTTATTTGTTTTCATTTATCTTGTGCTAATAAATAATTTCATTAACACAGCAGTTGCTTCCGCTTCTTGATTTGGCAATGGCCACTATGAACTGGTTGAAAGTTTCGACCATCCGTTGCAAAGGTATAATATGGTCAGTTTAGTTTGTATTTAGTCACGATCATTTCATGCTCTATTTTTTGGATGTGTGAAGTGCAACATCCAGAGTTTTCTTGTATTTCTCGGACGCAATAAAACATAGTGTTCCAAGGGTGCAAGTGTGCAATTTGGGACACAGCTTTAGGTCCTCAGCGGCGACCCTGTTAAGAGTGCATTTCGAGTTTTGGAGACCCCTGTTCTAGGCTGCGCACCTACTCGTCTTTATATTTTGAACTTGTGCTGTTTTTATCTCATCTTCTTTCTTAACTCTTTTGTTTTTCTTATTCAGGAGTAGTTCATGAGACTGAAGTCTCCCCAGAGGGGACGCCCCGGAGGAGCAGCGTCAGCACCCGGGCTAGTGACAGGTTAGACCGGGGTTCAAATCTCCAGTCTTGTTCCTTATTTCTGTCAGGGTTTTGGTTTTATTGTAAGCACTGTTTTACACTCGCTTTTTAGGTCTTATTTTTTTTTGTTTACTTATATGTATATTTGTTCTAATGGTTCAGCTCCAACAAAAGAAAGCAGAACGGTATATCATATGTTGATGTCAATAATGTTTTTCTATTGTATGTATTTCAATAATAAATATAAAATACTTATATATAATACAACAATAAGACAAAATAATCTTTTATTTTGGACCAGGGGCACTTTAATTAGAATATGTTTTAGCCGAATTCATTGAGTGCACTTGGTTTAGCAGGAACGCAGTTGACAAATAATTAATTAGTTCATGTGGCAGAAAAAAGCATATATCCACCAAATACATAATGCACATTGTGGCAGTCAAACAGACATAGGAAGCTCTTATTGCTAAAG
>JAOUQU010000028.1:7877642-7899442 GCA_028566735.1 Ammoglanis amapaensis
ATCCCCCAATTGTATCACTTTCCTTCTTAATGAGGCATTTTAATGGTCTGGAAACTGAAGACACTAATTATTGCAGTTGCAATCTATTCCTGCTTTATATAAGACTTTAGCTGCCTAATTGTCTGTGGTCGCAGTAGTCAGATCCTCCTCTCTCAGTTTTCCATTAACAATGTCTTTAAATATTTTAGGACTGACAGGCAGTTTTGCGAATCAAAAATTGCTGACAAGTGCACCAACAATGAAAGAGACTAGGAAGTAGCCAGGATAAATAGGAAACTCTTCACCTCATTTTAAAATTCATGAGGCAAATGTAGTTTAATCAAGAGAACTAGGCCACACAGGGACACTATTCCTATTATGGGTGAACTGTGTGAACCCTTTTCTGCAGCCACCCCGTTATACGGGCCTAAAAATACCACATTTAGTTTTTCCATATCTCCAAGTAATACCTGTTGACTCTCAGATGCATTACAATGCCCTGATTCAGTAATTTTCTCTCAATCACTGATATGGTGTGAAAAGGAATGTAATACAGACTAAGCTATTTGTCCTGTGTGACTTTTCTGCAGGGAAGATAAGATCATAACCTGCTCTGAAACTGTGCAGCATAGCGATAAACCGTTCAGAGAGGGGGTCCATCACATCCTCTTTGTAATCCATCCATCCCCAATGCTTCACTGTGTCTCTCACTGATATAATCATTCATCTATCCCTTCTGGCTATCACAGTGCATGACCGGGGGTGTAGTCTAATGGAGTCATTCCTGCCCATGCAGAGAGTGGAAGAGAGTGACCAAAGGAGGGGGGCGTTGGTAGAACAAGTTGTTCTGCTTGCCATTTTCCCCTCGGCATGAACAATTCATCTCAAATTGATCTCACAACTGGCTGCAGCGGGCCACTTGGAATCAATCTCAAATTGATCTTGGTGCCAGAGGTGGAGAAAACTAGCAGCGAACCTTATCAAAAATATTGTGGTGTTGGGCAAATCTGACAGGCAAACTTATCACCAAGAAGCAAAGGAAATGGGCTTGGAGACCCCTCAGGCTCTGATATAGGACAGCCGCCCACAAACATACAGGTATACACCTCCTCATAGATGCCACCTGGGATTTATAAAACAAATACATTTGTTTAGACGTTGTTCCTTCATCACCCTTTACACACACAAGCACAAACAATTTATAAGACATTTGCCCTATTTAGTATACTAGCAGAGTAATTGATGTTTCAGCTATTGATCGACATGTCTGCACTATTAATGATGCTATAACTTTAAAATACAGAGCCCAAGAAACAAATTGCTACACATATTCATCACATTATGTTTGTTTAATGATTACATATCATTAAAAAACATAAACTAACATTAAACTAGATTTACATACATTTATTTAATTATGGAACAATGGCATTTAGCATGCATATATTTCTCTTATCAGTAATAAGCACTATAGGATCTGCTCCAGCGCTTACTGTGGACTGCACATCTTGAACCATCATAGTGCAAAAGGGTGGTTTGTCCTTCACTACTTAGACACTAGATGTAGTACGGCACTTGTAAGAATTAAAATGACTCTAAAAAAGATGTTTAACCAAGCTCGAACCACAATGTATATAAAATATACAAAAATATGATAAATAGCAAAATCAAAAGAGAAACAGGAGATGGGTTAGATAATGGATAGCACTACACAGTTCTCAGACCAAAGAAAAAAACATCACAACAAGCCTAGAGTGGCAGTGAATAGACAGCACCCTACAAAATGCAGGGCCATTGATGGTCATTTTGCCTCTGAGCCAGCTCGCTCATCCAGGACGGTACCCTCATGACTCTGGGCCGAGTTCCCAGAAAGAGATCAAAGTAAGCAGCGGGTATGGTGCTGGATAGTCATCAAAAGCTTGCTGGTTTCCAACCCTGCAATGCCAAGTGGCATGAACAAGGCCCATTACACATAACTGCTTGCATTGCATTTAGGTCCAAGTCCAGTATTACAGTTTTGAGAGAAAGCAGGTTGTCGACAGAGGACCTGACAAATGTGAGAAAGAAGCTGTGATAAATAGAATTACTTCCACCTGGAGTAAATCGACTCATCTCGAGAGACAGAAGGACAGAATCTTCTGTCCAAGTCATGCTTTTGATGTCTGTGGAAAAGTGAAGAGATAGCACATAAATAAAAACAGTTTGTCACAATGGAAATTTGGAGGTCAAAAAGGTAAAAAAAGAAGAGGAAACAGAAAAGAAACTCACAATAAACCTAGAGCAACAATGCAGGAATGGTGCTTCTATGTCATCTTTGAAAACCAATCTTGAGAAGGCAAAAGTACCCAATTACATAAATGAGTCATGGCACAGATACCAATTATATTTATCTATTATCCAAGTCACTGTACAGTTCACTTTACATGAATGGGTCTCTTATAATTAAGAGTCTTTTAAGTCGGTGGAGTTTTCACACTAAACAGCTAATAGGCTATTGGGGGCTTAACACGACATCATCCATCACCAATCTCAAATTGCAGACTAGGTTCTCTGGTCTCTCAAACAACATTTTTTTCAAGAGACAAAGCATGAGAAGTGACAAGGGGTTTAGTGATGTCCAAAAATGCAAGTCAGCATGTAGTAAGCGATCAAACTGTGTGCGCTGATGTGCACAGTAAAATCTAAGAGAACAAAAGGTTTTTATGACTCCACAAGGAGTTAATAAAAATAGTAAAGACAAATCAAATATAATTGACACTAGTAAGATATTAGCACCTTTAACTGTTAGTACCTGGGTAATCCCAAAATATATGGACATTTTAGAAATAAAATGAGCTTACTCTTTTATAGAAATGTCAAAACGTTATAGTAAATATTTTTTTATTTAATAGCTGTGATAGATGTGAAAGGCAAGTGCAACCAGAGGGTGATGACAATAATTTTCAATAATAAATGATAGTGATTACTTGGCTCTTCACACCTCAGTATGTATTAAAAAAACCAGTATGTGGAGTCGAACAATACAATACAAGCTTAACCGACTGTATTTAGGCTGCAATCACATTTCAGTATTTATCAAATACTTACTGGTTTTACTCTATTCAGTAAGAGTTTGATACATCACAGCTATGGGTTTACATTAAACTTCTTCATCTGTTCAAAAGGTCAACGGTTTCCCATCAGAACACACACAATAGTATTATACAGCCAATGTAAACCTCATGTCCGTGTGGTTATTAGAACTTTTAACTGTTATGTTTATGATCAAAACGACTACATTTTATATTCAGTTAAAGAGAATTGCATGAGTGCCCAGATGGTATAGTGGGATGTTTCACTGCATGCCCTTGTCAAGAATCTGATCTCTGAGGTTAAAATCTCAGCATTGTCAGTTGGCTGGTTGTCACCTCAGCCACTAGAATGCATAAACCAGTACATTAGAAATGTAGAAAAAGGTGTTGCATTAGGAATGGAAAGCAATTGTGCAAATCATGATCTATGATCCAACTTGACCACATAACTGAATGGTAATAAAACTGGGAAAACAAACAATAGTTTTGTAAAACTGCTGAGAAGAAATTAATGTTGACAGTCAGTTTTGTTTTATAGTGCCGTGTTGTTACTTCAGATTTATTTTAAATGTTCACAAGACCGATTTGAACTGGCTGAAATTCATAAGTAGATAGCATTGATTATTGCTTAATCAATGCCCCTGTTAGTGAGTGGAATATATTAGTCAGTACGTGAACATTCTATCTTCAAGGTCGATGTGTTGGAAACGGGATGAATTGGCTAGGGTAACGATAAGTAATTGAGAAAGTCTGACTAGGTTCCCATCCTGCAGTGGCCAGTAGCTATCAAAAGCCATTTAATGGAAGGACAGTAGTAAAATGGTAAGGTAAGCATGGGTTATGAAGGCTGGTCCTGTGGTCCCATCCAACAGACAAGCTAGTGTAGCTCAAATTGCTGAAGAAGATAGGCTGTTTTGACAGAAAAAGGCAAACAAATATTAGGACCACTTTCCTAATATGTATTTGCAATACGTCATAATGTTATGCCTGATCACTTTTTTTTCATGCATATATAACTTAAAGATATAACTGGCATTGCAGCATATGTCATATATTAACAAGTAATGGCATCAGAATTATGGAAGCTGCTATGATCCAAACTGTTAAAATAGCTCATGTCAATTCTGATTATTCATGACAGCATATGACACCTGGCATAAGTGGATTATATGTTTGGTTATGGTAAATTTGTGTCAGTAAAGAGTTCAAGTAAAGTGCAATCATCTTTTAATTTACCTTTAATAATAGTTCAAACTACTATTTTAGCATACTTAGGCATCTCTCGTCCACATAATTTACTAACAAACACACTGATGATCCACATTTTTAAAACAGTATTTCACTATTCTTCCCAGTGTCTGTATTTAAATGTTATTATCCTGAGATGCCGTTACGTACACTCACAGGCTTTGACAGACAGGTTGTTGATGGTGAGATAATCAAGCATTTAATCTGTTTAAAACATTAGAGCTCAAGAGGGTCCGATCAATGGAGGCATACATTAAAAGCTTTTCTACTGCATTTTTCTCTGGGGAAAACAAACCACCACACAAATAAACAAACTTTTGTTGGAATACAAAGGCTGAGTGAAAAATCATTATAGCAGTCAGTAGAAAGATGGGGCTGATTGAAATCGTGTGGTTTGCTTCTGAAATAGCAAAAAAATTCCCACATCATAGATTTACCTTCCAACAATAAATCTATTATTAAACTGTTGATTTGTGCACTCATGCAATACATCGTATAAATGTAGGAACAAATGACAGGCATAAGGATCTAATAATATAATCATATAAGCATTAATAATGTTTCTTACAACCCCCACACCTCACAGGTTCTTACAATGTTCTGAAACCCTAGTGCTGCCTACCTAGCTAGTTAACTTGATAGAAATGTTTCCTGCTCTAGTCCTGTTTGGTTGCAGCGTTGGCTCTTATAGATTTATGTTATTCAGTTGACATTGTTTTAAAGTCGGATGCCCTTTGTGACACAACTCTCCTATTTATTCAGCTTGGGACAACAGAATAGTGAACGCCTTTATTTGTCATTACACGTATACAGATGTACAGTACAACAAAATTCTTTCTTTGCACATACAAACTTGTTTGGAAGCTGGGGTCAGAGTCTGGATTTGCACCCCCAATGCACTACAATATACTGGTTTGAGCATCTAAGTGGATTGTGGCACCCAGCCAAACAGCAATGTTGTGATTCGAGTTCAGACTCTTGACATCGGTGTGCAGTAGAAAGTCCTACTGCTCTTACTAAACAGTTAATACATACTTTTTAATGATTGTATTCCTTGTAATTTTTTGCAGTCTTTTAGAAAATAGTGTTTTGTTGCTTTGTCACTTTAAACATTCCTTTTTACTTCAAAATAATTAGAGGTTTATCTTAATTGTTTAGGTGCTAATATGTTGAAGGCCCCGGGGTCACATTAAGTAATGTGTAGTGAGCAAATACTATACCAGAACCTACAGGCATGTCACAAAAACTGGAAAAGACTCATAGGGTATGACCTATTAATAAACGTCTTTCTCCACCACCATCTTTTGGATGACCTCTCTGCTTGAGGCTTAAATGTCTAATAGAAACCGCTGACTGTCAGGATGAAAATGTGAGCCATGGTCAAAATGAAACTTCAGAGGAATGAGAGTTTTGGAGTCACAAAGAAAAATAAGGATGAGAGTGAGGCAGAAACTTCAAAAACAAATAAGTACATTCAAGTTTTTAACTGAAGACATAAAGTATATTGGAGCAGATGCCCGACTGTGAGCTGTTTGGGCATTTTGTTCCAAAGCCAGTTGGAATTGATGTGATGTTGGGGAATGTTGGACAAGATGACAGGGTACAAAAATGCTTGTCAAACCTTCAAGCCTTGAGACATTGAGTGTGTATAGTGCATTTTTGGCACTATATGTAATATATGAGAGCTCAGGTGGTACAGTGAGTTTGGATTTCTGGCTAAAGCCCTTGGGTAGCTTGGAACCCTGTCTGGAGGGACAGCTGCTCTGTGCCTACAAGCATAAGGCAGTTAATGAAAATAATAATGGAAATAAATATGTTGAACCTAATACATGACTTGTCAAGTATTCATTGTGAAATGATAAAATTGAAAATAAAAATATGAATGCCATAAACATCTGTGCTTTCAGTTGAAGAAGCTGTGGTTTATGTCATTTTGATTGGTCAGTGAAGTGATCCACAGCTGCTTCTTGTTTTATTTGTAATGCTCAGGGCATTATGTGAGCAGCTGAGGTTCCTTCAACAGCTACTATTTTGAGTTTCATATTGATGTTCAATTTTATAATAAAATTATATTATAAATACAAATATAAAAATATATAATGTATGTTTAAAAATCTTTTAGTGTTATATAGTTAAGCCTATAACAAACACACGATTTGTATAGTGTGTTGTTTAAAATGCAATGCTGTGGTGAATTAAGGGTATATTGATAGCAGTTCGACCTTTTATCATGACTTGGCTTTATATCTTTCCCAACAGTAAGGTTATGGTAATTAATGCAAAGTATAAACCAGGCATGCATGTCTCTATGTGCCCTTTGCACCTTTATTCTATCTACTACCCAATCAGCCACTCCTGACTGAGGCTTTGCCTCCAAGCAGCTGTTCTGTTCTTCTGCCACTTAAAAAAAAATCATCGCACATATAAATGTGCTATACAACCAAAGATATGTGACCTGAACAAAGAGCGTGTTCTATTAAAAAGCATTATCTGTAGCAAAATCGGCCTGTTTTATTATAACAGAATGTATGAGGTTATTTATTGAAACTGGCTGAAAAAACACGTGTCACAGTTTAGATTCTAGTTCAATACAAAAGCTTTGAATAAGGCTGAGCCTTGGACTAGGAGAAAGTCAAACAGGTATGTCTAGCACCAGGTCTTTTTATGCTATAGCAAAAATATACTATTGCACTGTTGCCAGAACAGTACAAAGCAGTCATGCTCTAAAACAGAAACCATTAACTACAGACCACAGACCAGTCCTGGCCACACAGAAAGAATATCTAATTAGATGTGACAACAGTCTTAGTGTCTCTGATCCCCACTAACTGTGATCAAGGTCTTGTTGCAGCTTTTGTTGCAGCTCAAGATTTCAATTATTTTTCTATCCAATTGCTTTACCATCAGGGTAGGTTGGGAAGCTTTACTCAAAACTGTCTGGCAAATATGATTATGACAAATCCCAGCTAGCAAAATGAAGTTTTAAGAAAGTTATATAATGTTACATTTGATGAATGAAACTTTTCCTATTAGCTGGGTTGCTAGCATGGCAGAAAAATACAACTCACACTATCTGTACAACACATTTACTGTATGATTGTAAACTTCAGCATGTGCAATTCACATGTGCAATATAGAAAATAGAAATATATAAGAATTCTAAATAAAAGAATACATAAATCCATAAATTAGAAATCTGTGGGTGCAATGTTGTCATTCTATTAATAAGTTATTTTTATCAAGTGTACTAGTTTCACAAAGATAAAGGTAGCATTCACTTTTTCATTTGCATAATGGAGTGTAAAAAAAAGCTGTTTTATAACATTTCGATCTTGGCTAAACTAAATATGTATTATATTACTTCCAAGAGGTAAAACAGTATATTCTATTCTTATTATTTAGTCCTACTATTCATATTACAGACACAAAAGGAGACAGATATGTCAGCCCTCAGTGTGATTATACCGCATTGCATTGCACTCCAGAGTGGCATCAAGTTCAGTGCATTTATCCCAGTTTAATAGCTGTTATTAGCTTTGGCCTGTGGTTTAATTCACCCTGGACTTTTGTGAATGCTTTTTTCAATGGCGGAACTTTGGCTGAACCCTGATAAGCTCTATCCATTAACAACCAGAGCCAAGAAATTTTGAGTTTTAGACCTCTGTGTCCATCGTGCATTACTAATAACCACTGATTTAAATTTAAATTAACTATTAACAGGAATAAGAAGCAGGTGAAATACAGAATATATAAACGCATAACCCAGATCACAAAAAATATTTGGACTAAATAAAACTCAAAGGCTTAATCATCAGGTTTTGGTTATTTCAACTTTAAGAACACTGAAGTTAAATCTATAGCGACAAATTGGGATTCTGCCAAATACAACTTTTTGGTCGGAATGGACTGGCTCTGTGGAGTTTGCACAAGCTTTGTTTTCCTCCGGCAGTCCAAAGACAAGTGAGGTACTACAAAATGTAAGGTGTTTTTGCTGTTAAAGACTTGAAGCTGTCATGAATGTAACCAAAGTGTGCAAAACATGATGTTTAAATTCTAATTAATAAATAATGAACTCGACAATAGCATGCAATTTATGCTTGCCAATGTGGCACAGCCTGGCACACACCACCTATAACACCCAAAGCCACTGGCTTTTTAACAACTAGCAAAGACTATACAAAGAACCGTAACACAGCAAAATATTCTATTCTAAGTTAAATATTCAACTGCATACTCTACGAGCACCACTACAACAAAGTTGACATCTGCATTCAGTCTTCCCTCAGTAAACTTACTAAATAAATGAAATACATAGGAAACATTTTAAACAAAGACATTTGTGTCAAGCATTAAAAAAGTACTGCCCTGACATGATGTGTCTTTGCTTAAAAAGTATGCCAACTCTATGTCTGTGTGAGTCTGGGATTGGTGAAAGGCCACAGGTACAGGAAGAGTGTACATGGCTGTGAGGAAATCGTGCTCATCTGTAAGTGTCACTGTTGGAGTTATGGATCTGTTTTTTTTTAGCTTTCATGAACACGGGTCATTTTTACCTCCCACCGGAACAGCAGACCACACTCTGAGGTTGGTTGAACAAATGCCAGATCTGTCAATCAAACACTAAACCTCAGTCAGCTCTCATGAGGCAGTGCTGACTGGCAGATCATTATTCAGACAGAAACATTTTATTCCTTTGGCTGCACTTTTTGGCACTTTTCCCCAAACTAATAAATAGCAAATTTAATATTAACGCCTCTCATACACACACGCATATAAATGAACTTTGAGTGCTTTAAGATGTATCTAAAACATTCGTGATTTAGATGCAAAATTAAATTAAATTTTGCTTGTAATCTTATCAACTGCTACCAGAGCAGGGGCATCTCTCAATACTTTTAAGAAGCTCACTTACCATCCTAAACAATTCCATAGCTTCACAAGTACTGCCAGCCAGCTGTAGTCTGGACCTAAGATGAACATAGCCTCGGAGATAGAAAAGACTTAACAAGAATATGTGTGTGTGTGTTTAGTTGTTCATGTTTAAAAGATCTTATACTGTGTCATATATTTGCACCTTTTTTGACCATTTTAAGGCGGAGAAGATTTACACATTATCCATCAGTAATGTAAAAAGGGTAATGAATCAGTGACTGTGTACTCTTGACTGCATTTTTTCTTTTATTGTTTCCAGTGGCCCAATGACAACATTCTTTCTCTCCACTAATAGCAACTCCCAATGGCAATAGTGGCAAAAAAGCATTCACCATCTGACAAGTAGCTGCTGTATACATTTTGTCACCTCGTCTTTGTGAGTATAATGCATATCAGTTGTGTATGGAGAAGCACACCTTGATCAATGCTCTCTTATCGCTCTTTTTTCCTATCTCTATATGGCTGGCATGTAAAGATATATGATGTACCAGCGCTTTCCCCATTGTGCTATACCCTGCATTACTGGCTGCTATTCATTTCCCATTCAGACTGGCTATGTCACTACTAAACATTTTTCTTTAGCGACCCTGAGACGACCGTAATGGTAACTTGCATTTGATGGTGGTATATCTAGTGAACCATTGAATATAAGAAAGTGAGAAACAGTTATTTGTTCCAAGGATATTATAGAGGATGATGGAGTTTCAGCCTTGTAGGTATCTAGATAGTGGAAGAATTAGTGATGTTAGTGAGTCAGTGAGTACGGGCTTTGTTGTTTATATATAAAGATTTGAGATCCCAGCTCAGATACACAGATAGGTTGGTCATATTAAACTCATTTTATTTATGCCTTGATTTATTCATTCCCTCACTTGGTGAACTTAGCAGGTGGAATGCTTTATACCTTTGTATAATGCAAAGTCAGCTATTTACGTTCTTACACAGCTTTAATTAGACATAAATTAACATATACATACATATCTGCTTCTTGCTTTTAGAGATCAATAATATACTGGATCACATCAAAAACGAAACCAGTTATTATTTAGAGTTGAATCCCGTCCTTATCATACAAAATCCATGTTAGTTTAAGACTAAAGACGGCAATGGTATTTATTAGATTCAAACTTACAATCAGAGAAGACATCCTGAGCGATTACCGTTATACCGCAGAAAAACTTTCACTTCATTATGGCTTATAATGATGGTGTAGAACAGTAGCAGACGTGTAAAGTGGCCTTATACAAAGTCATTGTACAGCTTGCTTGAATGTATATCAGCTTCATACACCAGGTCACAATTGCTGTAATGGTTTGCTTTCATAGTTTTGACGTTTCCTATTAAGCCTATACCTCATCTGGCTAAACACGCTTAAAACGGGAGGTTGACTTTCATTTACTTGAGATGCACTTATTTCATTCGTGCTTCGCATTTTAAGTCCTTTTGTCTGAAGAAAAGCAGAATGCTTTTATCAAGCTCACTCAAGCTGTACGCTACAGGCATAATCATAATTCTCTGCATGCTCAGCCGAGGACGAGTAAAGGGAACACTTTTTAATCCTTGTGATTTGGGACAGAGCTCCTGTGTCATTGTGGAGTGTCGAGCAAGCGTTATAGATTAAAAACGTGTTGGGTTTAAGGAAGTCACTCTAGGAGACTGTGCATATGTTTGGATCCATGAGACTTGTTTTATTACAGTTGCTGTTGTTGTGCAGTTGTTTTATTGCATCTTACAAACAGCAGAACAACTGGAAGTCCATGGAGACTGCAGATATCAACACAATTATGTGGACATGTAATTATCATACCAGCCATTCCCAACCATAGGCATTAATATATTGCCAAAACAACTTCATTTTATTGAATAACTTTTAAAAATTTTGAGTTGGATTCGTGCCTAATAGGTATAATAGTAATATAATATAATATAATATGGCAGTTGAGAGGAAGTGAAATGCAACTGGGTCGCTAGGTTACTAGGTTGGGAGCAAAATTGGAAAGAAAAGCATGTATCAATTTTAAAATGTCTGTGTAACATTAATATAAATACTGAGGTCACTGGTCTGTGCCAGTCACAGTGTTGATACACACCAACCTCATCGCACTGTTTGGCATCAAACCTCTTTAAATAGGAGGAATATCCACAAACCTTTGGTCATATACTATATTACACTTGGAATAGCTTAGTCTACCTATTGAAAGATCTGGAAAATCATTTAGTAACACCATTTATTATTACCATTTACTATATACTATATACTCTATACTATATTTTAACACATTCATGCTAGTTATCTATTATTATTATTCCTATACTCCTATACTAATATTTATAAAATGTTGAGGCTGCGTTGAACCCTTAAGCATTAAGATTAACCATCTTAGTTTATATCCTGCTTCTTGAAACATATCCAGGGACATGTACTTTTATGAATGAATGAATTACTGTGCCAAGTTTGCCCGAATATCTTATGTTCTCCTTGATAAAATAATCCTTTTTATCCAGACTTGGCACAGGCATTTGCACTGAATTGTTCCACAGTTGCAAGCTTAACACAAGCCATTCCATGTCTGTATTTGTGAGCTTAGCCCAGGGAAATGCAGTTTTCTGTCATGCGGCACTTACTATTAAGCCACCTGAGCCCAATGAGTGACACTGCACGACAAATGTTATATCAGTTCGTTTTTTCCACTGCACCCAGTAGGTAATAATAACGCATTGGAAGTCTATTTTGATAGGTCTGATAAGAAAAATGGAATTTACGTTTCATGTGGTGTGCAGGTCTGTCATTTGTTTTCAATTTCTTTACTTTTGTTCCAGTCTCCCTCTGTAAATTGGAATGCAGTTTAATGTCATTCAGCATTTTTCTGTCAGATAGTTTGGCCTTTTCCCTCTCTGTATTATAAATATTTGAATTTCTTTCACTTTTTTCCTACTGTAGCTCACACTTCACTTCTGGTCCAAACGACTTAAATAAATCAAACTGAACTTCTGAAATGAAATGGACAAAAATATTGCCGCGCTTAAGCACACATATTGAAAGCAATGGCTAAAATCATTAGTTTCTTATAACCATCAGCAGTGCTCTACATTTCTGTTGGGAAATCAAGAACTTGGGTCAAGGACTGGGTCATTGTCTTGCTGAAAGACCCATAAGCTTTAATGTATGTTCATATTTCTGACACTGTTGCAATTAATCTTAAAGAGGGCTTATTGTAATATTGTCTATAATTATAACTATAACATATATTGTATATGATTTACTGTCTATAAGAATAGGTTCATGACTGCTGCTTAAACTATGTTCCTTAATGTAACAAGTGTATGATTTGCATATTTAATTTAACATACATTTATATTATTTCTGCTTTTTTTAAAGCCATTATGTCCCATTGCTATACATAGTAGTCAGCCACTGGGAATGCAGAGAGAGGGCATTGTCTTTGGAGAGACAGTCTAAACATTCTAGACACTCATACACTTCAGGACGGGGAGTCTTTAGACCACTGTGCCACATTAACACAATTTTTTTCCACCAGGTAATTTTATACTTCACTGTTTTCGTAGTACCACTGAATAAAAAAGTCACTTTTTGTTACAACTTTATTAATTTTCATGATGCATCATTGCATTACATTCTTAGACTGCCAGCAGCACCATTGTTTGGCTCACTCCATTATTGTGCCAATTTAAGTTATTTTTAAATGAATGTAGGAAAACTTGGTCTGAAAGTCAGTTGAAGGATGTACACTGCAGCATTGTGTGTTTTCTGCTACAGATGGTCTCTAGTGATGCATCCTACACAACGTCCCACTCCAAATACTCCCCATCACTCATGAAAACAATAAACTTAATTTTATATGAAGAGCTATGTTTATGTCAGTAGCTGGATTGTTATTTATATTTAACACCAAAGGTGATCTCTGTAACAATGCAGTATACAACTAAAAGGTGACTTTATTTTGTCTTTGATTGCAAACTGTTCTGTTTTTTTTATCTTTTAGATTTACTGTATTATTTATTCAAATTGTCTGATCACATCTGGTCAATAAAGGACAGTAATTACAATAATGTGGATTTATCGTTTCAATCCCAAGTACAGCTGTAACACGGACCTGACAGTCTGTTAATAATAATCACTAACACAATTGCAGAAAGGGAAAGCCGCATTCTTACGATTTCTGTTTTCTAACTATAACAGAATCTGATGTTCTTTCAAAAAGATTTAACATGATATTTTCGATTTAGATTTTTTTTTTACATTGGACTGGTTTGATCTAACTTGCAGTTTAATTTAAATGAACCCAAAATATATTTAGTGTGGCTTGTGTTCACAGTCACAAATGATCCATTTTCTTCATTTGAAACTGATGAACATGGCTAAAACATTGAATAACATCAATTACAGGAGAAATTTACATCTCTGTGTAGTGTTATGCATTCATTTTAATGTCTAGGGATGGGTGGAGTTTAGAAATGTAAGAAAGGGAACATACATACATATACAGACAGCCTGTATGGGATGCTAGACTGTCGCAGTGCTTAGACACACATGCCTTTCTATAATAGTAATTCAGTGTTTTTGATTAATCGGACTGCATGTTTTGGACAGTGGTAGAAAACCCGAGATCACTGGGGAAGCCCAAATAGACACAAGAGAACATGTAAACTTCACACAGAAATGATTCAGGCTTCCCCAACTAGGGTTTGAATCTGGGACCTTCTTGCTCAGGTGACAATGCTGTTTACTTAAACCGGACTGCTAACGTTTAAATCTGAATTTCCAGTGATGCTGTTTTCATCAAAATAATGCTTTTTCCTGTTCACTGAGCTGCATATTACCTTTTATATTAACTTATTAATATTTACAGAAGTAATGTTATTATAAATACAAAGCCAGCCTTGTTAAAACCAGTAATAAAGCAATAACAGACAAATTGCTGTGTATACTGTCAAGGTCAGTACAAACGGATCTGGCATTGCTAGCTTTGCTGGTGGCTGTGTCCTTTAGATTTAATATGCAGTAGGAGTGCCATGCTGTTATCACTCTGAGATCACTCCATATGATTCTATTATTTGCTCTATAGGGAGGCCTTCACACACTTTTATGAAGCTCTTTGTCTGCCTGTCTACTTCATTACAAAGATAATAAACTGGCAAAAGTGCATTGCATGTACAATCTGGGTTTAATATCGGATTTATACCCTGAAATCTCAAGAAAGGCAGGGGTAGCTTGTTTTATTGCACTAGATTAATAATCTAGGTTAAGCGCTACATATTAAGGTCCACCAATAGACATTTTTAATTTCTATTTTTGTGACTTGGTAGTCTATTTTACACAATATTTAAGTGGAAAGGGTATTTTTCAGTTACGTGTGCTACATCATAAAATCATTGGCTAGGTATTTTAAGTTATATAGTAACTCCTACCCCATAAGTAAACATACCAATTTAGTGCTCCATGACTAATACCTTCATGAGATATAACACTGTTCTAGTTCTTCTTAAATATTTTTTTGAAGAGAAAACTCCTAAAACACAGCGCCTAAGAATGAAGTGATGTCTAAAGGCAGAGGGGAGCAAAACCCGCTACATTGTACTTATTAAGTAAACTATTTAAACTATACATTATAATTGTAGCTGCTCTTGACTAGAAAATCTTCACATCCTGTTTAGACTGTAAGTCTTACACTGTAGATTCCAGATTGTTTTGTTAGCTTTCATGTGAATGCTCTCCAACATTTTGTTTCTGGCAACTATAACATTCTGGTTCTGTAGTTGTCCTGTTGTTCTTCTGTCTGATTTACATGGTGAGTGTTTGGTTTGCAATAGCTTGTAGACTAATAACCTGGCAGAATTTTCTCTTCTTGTATTAGTCTGTGTTTTTTCTGCTCCAGTAGTTCCCTCCCATCTTCTAACCGCTAGTCCGGCTTCAGGCAGCAACTGAGATGAGTTTTTTTTGTTTTGTTTGTAAGTAAATGTTCCTGCATTTCATTTGTGTGGTGTGTGTGTCTTTACTAAGAGTTCTTTATAAAGCACTATAAATAAGCAATAAATAACATTGCAGTGACTGCCGTAATGTAGTCAATTATTTTTTATTCGATGCATGCACCCGGTTAGATCTGTATTAGTTTCTTTGTTAGATAGGGACACAATTGGTGTAAAATATAGTGTCAGTTATGCTTCTCAAATAGACAGGCATTATTTCACACTATTGATTTGCTTATTGGGAAAAATGCTATTGACTATGTCATTATATGAAACCATTTATTTTAACTAAGTTTTGTGGTGGCCATCGCATACCACAACCAGAATACTTTTCTCATAACTTTCTGTAGGAAGCTGATAGTGAGTGAATTTGTCAGCACAGTAGTCCTATTTATTTGCCAATTGCCTTAGTTTGGCAGGTTATTATCTGGAGTGGGTGAATGTAAAATGTAGTATTGATGCTTTCATTTGTACACTAAATGCACTTAAAAATTTCCAAAAAATGATTTATATCCAGAACCTGTTTATTTGGTTTCTTCTGTTGAATCTTTAGGCAAGACTTTGTTGCACATATGAAGAGCATATCCTAGACCCATAATTTACTAGACTTGACCCCAATTTAGTTTCTCTGTGTCTTCCTTGGTCATCATGTTTGCTCCTCTACGCACCTGTGATGGGAGTCAGCATGGTTCCAGAAACATGTGACAACCTACCAGGACCATTTGGAGTCACTTCCAGCTCTTTTATTTGCTAAATGCAACTTTCCCCTAATAACACTGTGTAAAATTAATAACTTTATAAGGCTATTATGGGGTTCACTTTTCTGGAATTATAACACCTTCGTCGTTACAACGGTAAACATTTTTTCCAGACCTGTAGAGGGAGCTTTGTAACAAAACCAACCAAGGGTTGTACAAGAAAGTTGCTTTGTGTGCCTTTAATAATGTTAATACAGAAATTAATACTATCTGAAATCTCTGTAAATTAATATGACTATATTAATTCTTCTTCAATATTCAGAACTTGTCAAACCAGCTGCCAATTTTAGGCAATTTGTATAACCTACAGATCTAAATAGAAAACTACAAACTGTATGGTTTGTCTGGTTATTCAAATTGTGGTGCTGGGAGGCCCACACGTGGCTATCTGCTCTACCAGCTGCCCATAACAGAAATCAGTGTTAATCTATAATAGGCTGTAGTACCAGTTCAAAAAATTAAGAAAGACACATAGCATTTCAATGGCTATGGGTAGAGAGTGGTTAAAAATCTATGGCTGATAGTTCATTGTCTAATTATCATCCATCAAACTCGCCACTGCTGATATGCTTTCATTTTTCAGATGGGTTTAGTTTTTTCACCACAACCCTTGTTGTGTTGTTTGGTTTCCACTTGATCTCCTCTAATGTGCAAGGGGACGTAAACGGCACTCTTTACAGTTAACTCAGACAGATGTTTTAGCCTTGTGTTTGCCTGTTTGGAACATGGAACAGTCTCAGGATAATCATTGTCGAAGTCCCTTCATGGATCAGAGCACAACCAGTGTTTCTTTGTGAGTGTGCACGAGTGCATAAAACACTACTGAGCGATAATTAGCCGATGTGTGTACGTGGGTACTTAGAGTGGTTGAGCGTGTAATGGCTTTAGCGTGGTCGAGGACATTAATCAATGGGGCACTCCCCTTTGTGTAATGACACAGATCAATAGGACACAAGCAAATGGGCAACAGTGACCACAGGGGCTGAGATATAGAGGCCAGCCACTGCATATCGATGGACTCCTTGGTCGTCTCAAAAGCATCTTAGATGCTATAAAGCTGTGTTTCTGTCCTCACTCAGTTACACTGTCTGACCTGCAAAGTAATGAAGTGATTTAAATTCATCATGGAGTATTAGTGTCAGTGAAACACTGGAATACATTTTAAATGTAAGGGTGAATAAACATCCCAAATTTTCGTAAATCTTCTAATTTTTGCTGTACAAATAAAAACCAGCAAATTCTTGTAGGAACAGAGAGAGAGAATGAGGGGCAAATGTTCCAGGTTGGCATTTATATATCACATAATTACAAGTTTGGCCAAAATAGGAGCAGCTTTCTAATCATTTTATCATCATACTGAAACTAGAGCCTCTTTATCAACTAAACACTACCTTCCCAATATTGTTTTTTGAGACTCTTTAATAGTGTTTTTCATTAACACGTGTTGTTATTGATGAATATTCTATCTGTATAAATGGCGTCTTAGAAGCATCAAGCATTCGCTCGAGAGTCGATGAGAACCCAAACTGGTGCCATGTGTTTGGAATTCAAAATACACACTTAAAAATATATCCGTAACAGCGTTAGGTTATTTTATCATATGTTGTAGTGTATTGTAGTGTACCTGTTTAACTAATCATTAGTCTATTAGATTTTTATTTATGTCACACTACAAGAAACCCCTGGGTTTAATCCCGAGGAATGAGGCATGGTGGTCCGGATGCTTTCAGTGTGAAGTTTATATGTTCTCATTTTGCATTCATGAATTTTTTATGGTTGTCTAATCATTTTTTTGTCCACCATGACTTTTATTCGGATAAAGTGCTGGTAAATGAGTGAAATCATGAATACAATTTTTAATGTACATAATTCATGTACACTTACATATAACAGAAAATCATAATATCTTTGAAAAGTGTGGGTTCGTTTTCTCAATGCTGTGCTGGGAGAGCACACACACCTGCTATGAGGTGAGGGATACTGGATGGCCTCACACACACTTTTGTTAAGTATTTCTTCACCTGATATTAGTTTTGCACTGTTATTTTCTTTATAATTTATTTGTAATATTTCCTAATTATCTGACCAAACTTAACAATACAAATGTCTATATTCTGTCATGACAATAAAACTACAATTAAGTTTGAGTAATATTAAAGCATCCATATTTTGTTCACTTTTAATAGACATTTGTTGTGTAAATGAAAATCTACATGCATGCATGGCTGGCGTGGTGGGCAGCCATATTTTAGTTACAGCGCTATATATCTAGTTACAGCGCTTGAGAAGCAATTAGGTGCCTTGGCTAAGGATACTCCATGTGACTTTGTTGTAACCGTTTGATTCTTGGAATCGATTTGGCAACCTTCAAAGTCTCTCTAACCACCAGGCCACGGCTGCCTCACAGCTAGTAACAGTACTAGCTTAGAGGTTAATGCACATGATCAGTTCTATTAGCCCCACCCCCCACCCCCGCAGTAATATCTGCATTGTTTTCAGTCATGACAATAGATCGTGTTGAATAGAAATATCCTAAATACCATAAATGTAAAACGTTGTAAGAAAATGTAAATGTAAGAACGTAATATGTGTTGGCACACACCTAATCTCAATAGATCTCTCTAAATCTCAGAGACTCTGGATTGCCCACAGTCACGGCACTCCGGCAAGCATCCGTTTAAGCTTCAGCCACCATCTATAATGAAGAGATTAGTCAGTGAGAAATGGTTTTTTCACACCCTAATAATCCAGCTGAAGTCTATTAGTGTCTGTGTCAAGATAGAACAGTCTAGTCTGGATCACTGCCAGGACCTCAAACACATCTGTCCAACATTCACAATGTTTTCCTTTTACAGTAACATTTATGCATCCCAAAATAAAAAAAACATATATTCAGTGGTATTATAATCTTCCAATTTGTAGTAATTGCTTGTGTTCAGTTGCTCCTGGCTTGCAACACGTAATCTTCACAGTATAATATCAAGTCAGTTGAACTAAAGGGATTTTATCTGTGCACTCAGGCATTCTGGATGATTGTAAATTAATTATCTTGCTTGCTAAAAATATAAATGTTCCAAATAAATGGATATATGCCCACAGGTTATTATAATGCTTGACAAAGTCATCGTTAAAACATTTAGTGATATCGGCTAGTCAGTTCTTTATGAAGACATAAAATGCCTAGTCCCAACTATTTTAAAATAATGTTGCAGGCCAGAAATGAATGAACATATGCATTTATAAATAGAATAATATACATGACAGAAACAACTTGAAAACGAAAGAATATACATGAAATGAAAACCACATTTAATACAACAATATGTTTCATACTTTCTAATCTGTGTATATGGATGTAAACACAATAAATAATCAATAAACAATACTTACAACACAGCATGCTAAGATTGAAAATGTGGTGCTAGTGTTTCAATGATTATTGTTTAGCCAAGATCACCAATATTGCAACAGATTCAATGATTCTTTGTTGTCATTGTAACTGCTTTTGATACATGAGGTAGAATAAAATTGTGATCACAAGGTCTAAGTTACACCTAAGAGTAAACCAAAAGTAATTTTTAATTAAAATGAATAAGGGTAATATGAATATTATTACACCCATAATAAAATAATACAATAATTATACATATATAGAGAGATATTTTATGTGTGTTCAATAAAAAGTAGCAGCAATCAGGTCACAGTCACAAGTAGCAGCAATCGGTTCATAAGTACAAGTAAAGTGCCCAGTGTTACAAAAGTGGCACTGCAGGGGTGTTTCCCTAATTTCACTCTAGGAGGAGTTTAAGAGTCTTAGTTAGTCTCAGTTTCTGGAGTCTTACCGCTTCAGAAGTAAAGTTATATTTGATTTGTTGAGAATGCCAAAAATCATGATCAATTAACTTTACTAAACTCTATTGATTATTTTTTTTAGCATTAAGTGAAGTAAGTTACACGGTGCGGTGTTCATCCAATCTTGACTCTCTCAAGCGTTAAGTGAGTGTTAAATTCTCACGGGGAGGCCTGGCATGATTGCAGCTTAGCCTAAGGCAGGCATTTAGCAGTTCAGAAACTCTCAGCACTTTTCACTGATAGCATTGTAAAATCAGAGTTTAACCTCGCACATTCTTGCAAAGCCCTGAGCGGAGGCAGGAACCGAGACAGGTGGATTGATGCTGGGAGCTAGTGCGGCCATGTTTAGAAAGCAATAAGCAAAAATTTCCTGCACACCAAGCAGGATATATTCACTTACATCTAAGACGGAAATGTGTGGAGTGAGCAGTAGGGCAAAGAAAGCCACCATACACACCTTGTATTGCTTCCTGTGTACCTGCCAAAATCCTTTCACATCATGGTCACTCTCCTATGAACTCCCAGGGTATGCGCAGAACAACAGAGCTATAATAACTGGGATGCCTAAAGTAAATCACTGCAATGGTCAACTTCTGCAAAAGTTTTCAGTAATACAAGGTGGACAACTTAATGGAGAATTTTATAATAAATAATTCATTTCTCTTAGAAGCAATGATAAGAAAACATCCAGTGGGATTTAGTGGATGTTGTCAATTAAGTTATTAGGTCCAGTATTTGCATTGTATGGTCACCTACCAATCCAGCAATAGTCAGAAATCAGATTTTTAAAGAACTAGATTTATAGTCCTATGGTGCAATGTTTTACTCTTGAATGAATGGTAAAAGAGTTAACAGAATTTATAAGATAGTGTATATAACTAATTACATAAATAATTTATAAACTTTGGTAATTTATAAACTTAGTATATAAACTTTGGTCAGTTGTGGAATGTAAACTTCATCACAGGATCAAGACTTTTTTGACAGAAGAGAGAAGGATTAAAACCATAGAAGCATTATTGGTTGCTTATAGTTTGTCCACCCCCTGTATGTGTTTGTGTATGTAACACACCATGACTGGTAATTCAGCACTAATTTACTTGATGGGTTGGAGAACAGCTGAAGTGGCAGGAAATCAAATTTCCAGACCATTAGGCACACTGTAGCATGGGCTGATTTATTACTTTGAGGCCACTTCACAGTGTGAACATTGTGAACATTATCTGAGAATAAATCAGTCCACTCCTGAAAACACTTCTGGCAAAAGTGCAGAACTCAAAAATCCTGGAATGGAGTGGTCAACATGTTTAGGAGTCGTTGTGACCTTTATACTGACCAAGCATAACATTATGAGCACTGACATGTGAAGTAAATAATCCTGCTTAGTTATCATGGCACCTGCTTGATATGTTAATTAGAATTGGACGTCGCATGTGTTCGGATACAACAGGACTTCTTGCTGTGCGACCGTGCTAACCACTGTGCTGCCTAACATTTTCTTACACTAGTACAAAAACAGAGAATATAAAGAATCAGCAAAGCTCTATTTGAAGATAATGGAGATAAAATATCGATTTAGAACTTTCTGAGGGATGGAGCAAGATAAACTTGACTTGTGTGTTGAAGAATATAAAACAAAGTTCAGAACTAATTTAGGTCAGGTAGAGATTTTAGTCTTTGGCTTTTTTAGATTTTTAGATTTAGATTTTTTTTGTGCTTTAGGCTTTAAGTGACCTGTTTTGGTTTGAGGAAGGTCTGATATTACTGGTGTTGACAAAGCCCATGCATGACTACACAAGCATACAGTCATTACAGATGACAGATTATAAGAGCCTAACATTAAGATGGAAGTTTGCATGTTCTCCCCGTGTCAGCATGGGTTTCCTCCGGGTACTCCACAGTCCAAAAACATGCACTAGATTGATCGGAAATGTGAAAATTGTCCCGTAGTCACAGAAACATGATCCCTGTA
>JAOUQU010000028.1:7899542-7916760 GCA_028566735.1 Ammoglanis amapaensis
GACCAAAATACAATCAATAAACGCTGCAGTAAGAAAACCCTGCACGGGGCTATGCGTGAATAATAAGAAGACGGAAAAAGCGTGATAAAGAGTATACAAAAGGACACAATCAAAAAACGCTGCAGTAAGGAAACCCTGCACGGGGCTATGCGTGACGGAAAAGGAAAAACTACACTCGTGAATACGTCTAAAAGAGACGGTGCAATAAAGATTAAGTGAATATAGAATAAGAGAAAAACGCGATGAGAAGTATAAGAGAGGTATAGGTGATGGGTAGGAAGGACAGGTAGTATGTTAGTGACAAAGTAAGAAAGCGGTATTAATGCACCAAACCCGATAGTGTAGATGTTAGAACAAAGAATGGTAAGAAAGAGGTTAGTAGATGGGGATAGGACGAGAAAGGACGACGACTCAAACATGCGAACACACACACACACTACTAACAGAGAAACTAATCAATCACACAAAACTCACCCACACACGAACAGAGCTGAGGAACTGGAAACATAGAGATAGCAAACAACAAGGATGAAACATAGATCAAAATGGAAACACTTGGTACGTTGGTAATCATACGGCAATACTTCGCGCTAGGGCGGCGAACAAACAGAACTTAAATACAAACATAATTAATCCAAAACCGGGAACAGCTGTGTGTGTGTGTGAGGAAGTGCGCGTGCGCAGGACTAGAAGGCGGGACTGAGAAAGTGAGTGACAGGAGTGGAAGAGTAGTGTTAGAAGGCGGGGCTGTGTGAGCGTGTGGGCTGTGTGTAAACAGAGGGAGAAACCGATCGCGGATTTCTGACACAGAGAACATATGATTTCATGGGTTCCAATTATATGCTCACAAATCAAAGTCAATGTAAGTAATATTTTTATTTAGTTTATTTATTTCAATTTATTTTCCATGTTTTCCATTTTTCCTACTTTGGTTAAAAGTAAAACGTCACTTTGTTACCAACTTGCTACTGGAAAATTTCATTATTTTAGAATCTTGAGAGTAATTGAATTTCTATCTGACATGGTAGAGTTCTCATTATGACTTAACATGACTTAAAAGCACATGACGTAATAGAATTTAAAAGATCTTAGTTGGAACTTTAATTTCTTGCTATAATTGTATTACTCTGTGCACTTTTTTCAGACTTTGTCTGTAACAGCACTCATACTTTGATTTATGAAAAAAACATATATCTTTCTGTTAAGCAAATGAATGATTTCTTCTCAGGCCAGAGTGGTGCGGGCAACAACTGGGCTAAAGGCCACTACACCGAGGGAGCAGAGCTGGTGGATTCAGTCCTGGATGTGATCCGGAAAGAATGTGAAAACTGCGACTGCCTTCAGGGCTTCCAGCTCACTCATTCCCTTGGAGGGGGCACTGGCTCAGGAATGGGCACACTCCTAATCAGCAAAGTAAGAGAAGAATACCCTGACAGGATAATGAACACCTTCAGCGTGGTCCCTTCCCCTAAAGTGTCTGACACAGTCGTAGAGCCCTACAACGCTACACTGTCCATCCACCAGCTGGTTGAGAACACAGATGAGACATACTGCATTGACAACGAAGCCCTGTACGACATCTGCTTTCGCACATTGAAGCTAGCCACACCTACTTATGGTGACCTCAACCACTTGGTGTCAGCCACCATGAGCGGAGTCACAACATCTCTGCGCTTCCCAGGCCAGCTTAATGCCGATCTGCGCAAATTGGCTGTCAACATGGTGCCCTTCCCTCGCTTGCATTTCTTCATGCCTGGTTTTGCCCCTCTGACAGCACGGGGTAACCAACAGTATAGAGCTCTTACTGTCCCTGAGCTTACTCAGCAGATGTTCGATGCTAAAAACATGATGGCTGCGTGTGATCCTCGCCATGGCCGCTATCTTACCGTGGCTACTGTCTTCCGAGGACGCATGTCCATGAAAGAAGTAGATGAACAGATGCTGGCCATACAGAGCAAGAACAGCAGTTACTTTGTTGAATGGATCCCCAACAATGTGAAAGTTGCAGTGTGTGACATTCCACCCAGGGGACTGAAGATGTCCTCAACATTCATTGGTAACAGCACGGCCATCCAGGAGCTGTTCAAGCGTATCTCCGAACAGTTCACTGCAATGTTCAGGCGCAAGGCTTTCTTGCATTGGTACACTGGTGAGGGCATGGATGAGATGGAGTTTACTGAGGCTGAAAGCAATATGAACGACCTAGTGTCTGAGTACCAGCAGTACCAAGATGCCACAGCTGAAGAGGAGGGAGACATGTATGAGGATGATTATGATGATGAATCTGAGATGCAAAAGTAAATGCCTTTGTAATCCTGCATTGCGTACACCAGATGCTCTCAAACCAATCTCAGATCCACCACTTCTCACACTGGTAGAATAACCTTTATCATAAGTACCAGTTAAACATTAAAGTATGCACATTACTGTGCTATTACAATGTATGTGTTGTATTGTACTTTGTTGGGAATGTTGTTCACTGACCAATCTTAAATAAACTAATAATTCACGTGTACTAATGATAGATGCTCATTCACTTGGAATTTTACTCTTTTCTCATATATTTTTGTTCTTAGATAAATACATAATGCTATACACATTTTTCTTACCATTTTGATGACCGCTGCAAATATTTTCTTTTCATTGTGCACACAGCCACTGTTGCTTTCATGTAATCATCACATGAAAAATCTTCATCTTAACACCTTTAATACTCTAATAGTTAATACTATTAACTCAGAGACAACCAATTACTTACTACTCTTATACAATTATGAGAAAGTGGAAACTTTCTAAATAATTTTTCATACATTTAAAAACAACAGCATTTTCAAATTCCTATTGATCATATTAAAAATCACCACTGGTTATAAATACACTAAATAGATATTCACCAACATGTAGACATCGGGCTTAGTGACTTCAGGTAACCCCAGGCTTAGTGACTTTTTGTATGTTTAGTCCAAGGATCATAAATAAACTAAGATACTAAAGATGTACAAGAAGACCTTTAAATGTTCTGATTCATGTTAAAATCTTAACGAAGGTGTACAATGATTAAATCTATGCAACTGTGTGCAATTCTAATACATGTTGAGAACTTATTTGACTACAAAATTACATAGATTATACACTTTTTATGTTGTACTTAACCCATTTTAAAACTGTGCCAGCTTGCTGTTTTTTACACCATGACTAAACGAGATGGGTGTGCTGAAAATGGACTGTGCAAATCTCCCACGTGGAAATAACCTAGATATGGCAACAAAATGGAGCAGCTAGTAATGTATGCTACGATAACGTACCTTGTGATCTTCAGGGTGTTTTCAGGTAGCACCAAAACTGCTGTGACCCTAAGTTAATTAATGAAAACATATATAGGATCATCTTCATAGTATATAAACACAATTTTTTTTTTATTTTATTTCTCACTTTGACTTATTTTCACACTTTATAGTAGACTAGATGGAAAAATCTCATGTCGACACTATGATAGTTTGCACAGCTTACAAATGAGGTCTGACAACAGAGCATGGTTTGATAAACACACTAGTCCTTTTTATAGCTTCTCAGACACACTATTATCGAGGGCTCTACCACCTAGAGCTGAGTTTTATATTGGTTCAGAACACGTTTGTATTTCAAACATGATACATCTAAATATATAGGACACCCACCAGTGTAACTAGGGTTTTATTTTGAAATATTTAGCCAAACATGTGGTTAAAGAGTACAAGAAATTAAAGAGCTATAACCGCTAGCCAGACATAACATTATGACCAGAAGTAAAATTAATATAAACAATGCTATTGTCTAAAAAATTCTGTTATATTATAAAACCTTAAGCGTTTTACATAACCTTCTATGTATTCTATGCACTCAGCTAAAAACTAATTATAAAGGTACGTATATAGCTAGTGCAACATATCGCTAAATCCAATTACTGACTCACTTCCCCCAGTAAAGAAGATTGACTGCTTAATAATTTAGCATCACGTTATTTTGGGGCATTTCCAAAGCAGGAACAGATCAATAGATGCTCCTGCAACAAGCATCTTCGAACATGTGTACAAACTTTTGCCAGTTGAACTGAGCCCACAGAAAACCTAAATAGTAAAAATGTTTTTATTCTTTTTATGAGAACGGTATTTGCATTCAGTATAATGTCATTACAAAGAAAGGCCATAGAACTGCGTCAGATAGATATGATAATAAAAGATGAGATTTTATTCATCCCCTTGGAAAGATGTATAAAATTCAAATAAGTGAAAAATGAAACAAAATTGATTTGAATAAGATATATAATATGAACACAAGTAGAATATTTTACACATTGCACTATTTTATGTAATCAGTTAAACATACAATCATTGGAAGAACATAGTAAACTTCATTCACATTGTAAATAATGATGAGAATTAATCTTAAAATTTATAGAGCACTAAAGGCACCTGTTGCTCAAATCTGTTGCATGCAAGTGCATTATTTTATATTTAATTTATTCATTTTCAATTTTATCTCCAGAGCGCCATACACCACTCACTCAGAAGTTCATATTGTTTACAATTCAACAACTAATTTACAGGAAAAAAACTCAACTGCAAAAACACTGATCAATAATGAGGATCAACCCTTTATCTACAAGATACAGAAACCCTAAAACAATGCTGCCTGTCAGGGATGTAGCCAGTGTGAATATACAGAATATATATTCCTATTAATTCAAGATATTATTTGAACACTCTCAACATTTAGCAAGCACATTTTACAAATCTGATCAATTTTAAAGTTTACAGTTTACATCAGTTTACAAATTTCTGGGTTATTCTGAATGAGAGACCATAGCGGCCAGTTGCTCAAACCCTGGTGGTTATGACTGCTTTGAGAAACTAGTTAGAAATCACATCTTGCCATTCCTTCCATGCACTTTTGACTCCGATCAGTTTGCATATAGAGCTTGCAGATTTTTGTAACACAGATAAGTGTCCTCTTGTTCATCATCTCAAATCTGGTCACCCTACTTCAACCATAATCAGCCCGATCCCAGGATGCCAGCAGACTCCCTGCTCAACCGAGCTTAGGTCAGTATAAGCGAACTATAAATTAAAATGTGATTAATTCAGTTAATCCCTCTATTGTTTCGTATTTTCTCATATTTTGGTGTAATACTGTAAATAATAAAAAGGTTAAAGGTTGCCCCCTCATCGCACATCCATTTTGCTGACAGCTTTTGCGGTTGCAATCTCTGCTTAAATGTTATTGTGTTGTGACTCCACGGTCCACCGTACGACATTGATTAAGATTAAATGATTATTAAAGAAGATAAATGCATAAATAGGTTTTAAACAATGTAGTTTATTGAAAAAGCAAGACGTTACAGAAGCGGTGGCTTAAATTATATGTACGCAAGAGGGCGCTGTGTCTCAACTACAACAACACAGCGAGCTTACTGAATGGTACTACGTGATACATGTTTACTGGATGCAAAATGTTACACAATGTCAAATATGCTTCGTAATAATCGCCTGAGTGAAGGATGTATTTTATGATACGTTGATGTTAATACAATATGAGGTAAGCTGACTGTTTCTATAGCATATACTCATGTTACCTAGCTATCTGTGCTAAGCGTAAATAGCCAGTAACAGGGTTTCTTATTGTTTAACATTTTTTACGAATATCTTTATTTTGGCTAAATAAGGTCAATTTTGTATGTAAATGTAGGCATTTAGCTAGTTAGTTGTTTTCCCCGTATATGCCTTTGCACTGTTTGTTGACAATAGCCGGCTAACGTTAGCCTCCCAATTCGCATACTAACGTACTAAATAGGGTGTTAAATGTGTAACAGCACCGCCCTTAATGTATAACTAACATGCACTATTTAGTATGGTAGCATGTACGTATGTCGGCGGCATTGGAAGCGTAGCAAGACGATTAAACAGTTTTGTCTCGTATTTATACATTGTGACGTTCATTCAGTCATGTGTTCATTCATTCTATCTGACAGTTGGTCGTTCTGGTCAAGGTCGCGGTAGGTGTGTTGTCACCCTAAACCATTTGACGAACTATGTGCTTTCATATAACACCCATTAATTCCCCACTAATGGTCATTCCATTCTAGTCCTAACGAGTTACAAGTTATTTCGTCACATCTCTCGTCACCAAGGAGAGTTGTGACAAACTCATGGAGGGTTGCCAGATTGCAACAGTGGTTTCCAGCAACACATTTTGAAACAACACAACATGGAATCTGCTTTCTTGAATTGGATCGGCTACCATTCTGTCACAAGCCTAGTTCTCCAACCACCAGACTACGGCTGCACCACAGGCTTATACTGTATAGAGACCTGTATCGTGCACGGAGAGGCATGCATTGATTCCATTATCCCAAAGCACACTGCAGGCATCATTGTACAACCAGCAAATTGAATCAGGAATGCAATTCTAACCAATGAGAGTGAGATAGTAGTCAGTCACTCACTCACTTACTCTAATGAAACTTTATGACAAATAACACAATCTCACATCTGAGAGCATTTAATAGTAGCCATCCCATTACCCACCAGTACTATCCACACTGACAAATGAAGAACATTCAAACACGTATCATAAAATGTGACCAAATGTGTGAATAAATCCATTATTTGGCACCCACTTTACCAGCGTTGTCACTATAAAGTCCTTATGTTATACAACAGGTAGCTCTGAATGTGTGTTCTGGTTCTCCAGAACTGTCTATCAGAGAACTCCCCAGAACTCTCTCCATCAGAGTTGTGTTTCATCAATTCAAAATTAAGACTAAAGACTAGCGGGTTAGCATAGCTGATTGCTGCACCACTCTAGCGCAATGGTGAAATGACATGTTTGACTATTGTACAGAAAGTTTTGTATTAATTTATCAACGTCTTTCATTTAAAAGGAGTAACCGGCAGTATGGAATACGATGAGAGACTCGCTCGCTTTCGCCAGGGTCATGTTAACCCATTTGATAGGGGGGAGAATGATGTCACCCCAGACAAGAAAGACTCTCCAAGACAAGGTAAATGTCTCAGGGTTAAAAGGTAAAATGCATACACAACTGCAGATAACTGGTTTGTTTTTTGTGCATTTATTGTGGATGATATCCCAGTCATTAATGTGACAAGTGTTTTTTTGTCACTGTCACGTGCATGTCCCCGGCATGTTTATTTTGTTTCTGAAGATCCACAACCTTTATTTGAACATAGCTCAAACATTAACTTGCCCTTAAAGTACAGTACGTTTGAGACTTTTTATAATGGCTGGTTATTGTCTGTTATAATGGCAAATTATGGGAACAATGTATATACACTTGTTGCCACATATGATACAGCAAACTCACCCATTTGTATTTACCAGTCCCCTATTTCACTTCAGTTTTACACTCTCATTTATTCATGCTCAATGGAAGACAGCAACGGAGAAATGTTCACTTCAGTACCTTCTGCAGTAACCTCTTAATATCTGATTTAAGATAGAAATATAGATATGTATGAATAATAATAAGTAACATTTTGCACTTTTATATTATAATCACACTTACAGCTTCACACAATAGTTAAGATAGTAACTGAAACCCAACATGGCACACTATAGATTTTGAAAGACTAAAGCTGTATCTCAAATCATGCACTTACGTGTGTGCACTGGTATGTATTGTACATTTTCATGGTTAGGTGTCGGTCATTTGATGTGCGCCATCTGGCTACTTTCTATGTTTTACAGTACCTGTTAATGGGAACCCACCATGCACTAAAACATAGTGTTTGAAATATGCAAGTGCTCGAATTGTGACAGACTTTTATTCTGTTACCCAGCCTTTATAAAAGCCACATCAGTTGCCATGACTTTAAGAATCAGAGAACAACAACTTCCCAAACCATAGAGTTAATTTATTTTTGTTTCTCTCTAACAATATACAGTGTAATGATGAATGATGATGTTGGCTTATACTGTCTTTTGGCTATTTAAGGAAGCAAAAGTATTGACTCCTAACTGTCAAATTGTTCTACATTTATCTACACCTCAAGCATCAATGATTGTCCACACAGAATCTTTCTGGGCAGTGGGTTTGGTCAAACAGCCTAGCCATTAGCAAGCTCATTTGTCACTAAGCTCACAGTACCAGTCAATAGGTTGAAGGGGAATAGTTTTAAGAAGATTATCCTGCACAAAATCATTTTACATATAAGATTTATTGCTATGTAATATGTGGTGTGTATATATAATGGTTAAAAGGAGTGAAGTAAAACAGGAACGTCATGACTGAAACAGGAACACCAGTGCACAGTTACCACACTGCAGAACGCTTCATTTCGGCAGGTTTCTTGTAAGTAGAGTTAAATAAAGATCTGGCTGCTACTATATGAACTAGAACTGTTGTGTTAGTGGAGGACTATATCGAACCATGCTGTGCTCCGACATTTATACAGGTAATTCAAATAGTTTTGTGTCATTAAATATGTTTCTATAGTTTTTTTATATGCATTTTATATGCATAAGAGTGGACGGCTTCATTAAAAATATTGTTTTTGTTCTGTACATTCTTGTAGCTTGTTAGCACTATTTTTTTTACAGTTGGGCTAAGAAAAGCGAGACTCCATACTGGTCTAGTTTGTGGGAAATTTAAACTTGATCTAGGGGTTTTCATGGTTTCCTTGTGTCCATGTAGGTTTTCTCTGTTAGCGCCGTTGTCTTTTTACAGTTCAAAAACATACAAGTAAGGTTTATTGGAGATAAGGTTTATAAGGTTTATGTGTTCAATATAAAAAACTTAATGTATCTTGTGGATCCAGTCTTTAGTATATTTTTTGATATTTTGCACCACCCAGATAATTTAGTACACCAGTTTATAAAAATTAACTTTTTCCATGTTGCTGGTTCACCAAGGGGTTAATGCAGATATTCCAAACTGTTCACAAACTTCTTTGCTGTTACACAAAAGTCTATTCTAGTTGGCTGTGTAGCTAAAATTCTTATCAGTGTCTAGGATTGTTAGTTTCTGCTGTTTGAATTTGAGCACATTCTTTTGTCACATGCTGTTTTCAGTTCAGGCTATTCACTAGTTATTGATTTAAACTGGAATGTTATGCTTTCTTCACAGACGTGAGAGCGGAGCTTTACTCTGCTGAGACCAAAAACCAAAACACAGACCGGACCATGGACCTTGGGCTGACTGAGGACCATTTCTCCTGTCCTGTGGTAAACACCTCAGTCTCTATTTGAGTCAGATAATGTAATTTTGGATATTTTTTTAAGTGGGGAAAAGGGAAAATGTCCTGGTGTTTTAGCTGACACAATAATCATATGATTTATAATATTTTGTACAGATTACTAACTGCTGTTTTGCAGAACTTGCACTTATACACCACAGACCAGATCAGATCTGCTGCAGAAAATAGACTTGGTGAAAATTGCTGATTAGGGAAGATTTTGAATGTCTTTATCAGTAAAGTTTTGGTAGATTATTTAGGTATTGCTGTATGAATGGCTATAATTGGTGGCTTAGTATGTAGCTTACTTGCCTCACAGCAGAAAGTTCTAGGTTTAAACCACAGATGTGGCAATGGAATATGGTTGGTGGAAGGTGCTACGGGGTAAATGATTATATTGACAATTTTGAAAATGCTGTTTATTTTAGTACACAGCTGTTAAAGTGTCTGTAAAAATGAGTTAAATGAATAGATAAGTGAATAAAGTCTAAATAGATGTTATAAATCAACATTTTTCTTGTGTGCCTTCAGGATTCTTTTGCTGGAACAGACATAGAGCAGCTGAAGCAGTCTATAGAGGAGTGTAAGAAACTGATTTTAGAGCTGCCAGAACATTCAGAGAAGCAGAAGGACGCTGTGGTTAAACTGATTCATCTGCGCCTCAAACTTCAGGAATTGAAGGTATTAAATTCCCACCTAAAATTTGACACAATACATCACATACTACACTGTCCAGCCCACCAGCTAAACTCCAGAGTGCACTGTGAGCAGCACAGACAGCAGATAGATGTGCTGGGTAGGTCGTCGCTGGTAACTGGAATGAATATCTCTCTCTCTCTCTCTCTCGCTCTCTCTCTGACGAAATGTTGCGTTTTATTACTGCTTTGATATAATAATAATTGATTTAAAGTAATGTAACGGTCAGTCTCATAAATATTGGCATTAATCTCTTTCACCTACCGGCATTAATCTCAAAGATTCTATAAATTAACAGCAATGGATTTTAAGAGAGCTGTTCCATGCACGTCCTGTCGATGGTTTAGGTTTGGCATGGACCTTTAAAGCACAGAAGTTAAACGGCATATTTATACGTATGTATATATGCTTGGCATTATAGTTTGGTGTCTACTTAGATTGTTAGGATTTACCCATTAATGTTTATGGCTGTAATAGTACCACAACTGAACATTTGGTTACATGTTTAAAAGGACCCAGAGGAAGATGAACCCAATTTGCGAGTCGTGTTGGAGCATCGCTTCTCCAAGGAGAAGAGCAAAAGTGTTAAACAAACATGTGACAAGTGCAGTGCCATTATATGGGGACTTATTCAGACCTGGTATACATGTACAGGTAGGTGACCGTAGGAAATCAGCATCACTTTTTTAGTGTTGGCTTACTTAGTAGATGTTCATATAGTATCCAAAAGTTTGCACACTTTTTTTCTGCAGTGTAGATTAAAATTAGATATACTAACTATCATGAAGCATTTTGGTTTCCTTAAAGTAACTCATATTTACTTTAATGACAGCTTTGCACAGTGTGAGCTTGAAACTGAGCACTCGCTAGTAGCGGGCTAGTGGAATAGACTGCTGCGTCACATGTGAAGAGTTACGACACTGTTACTCTATATAACCAGAGCAACAAACACAAGAGTATAATAATTTTATACACTTCTGTATGTCCATTATGTTTGTTACTTCTGTATAACAAGGCACCTTGTTTCATGACCAGTGTTCCTAGTTTTACAAATGCTGGGTTTCACAAGGAAATGAGAAAAGGGCCACCAAGCTAACAATGGAATACAGCACACTATAAGCAGTATCTTTACTAAAATCCAAGATAGATAAAGCACATAATGTTGCTGTTATTCGATTAAATTTTCTCTCTGTAACGAGTGAAGCTGCATGTGGGTTATTAGTATAACAATAGGATTTTAACTGCCAGTACCTCAGTGTTAAATCCTTCTGCCCCATCAGCTTGTTATTATTTTATATTATATTATACATCAAATTTCTCAGGTGCAAAAAACCTCTAAAGCAGCCGTTTTTATTTAACTGATTAGCAATAGTTTCACGGATGTTATTTGTTGTAAATATGAATTTCACTCCCCTTTCCTTGGAATTTAGACTAGTCAGTGTGCTAATAGAGACCCCAAAGTAAGGAGGTAACTTAACTCTACTTATTTCACTTGTTAACTTGAACCTGTTGTGTTAGTGACTTTTCACATGTGTGCTATAATTTGTTTATGCACTTGAATATTTATTTAAGAAACATTGAAATGGAAGAAATTTTTTTATTCATTTGAGAATTCTAGATCACAAAGCTTTTTGTACATTTTATTTCATACAGTTGTGTCCATATACTTTTGACTTTAGTACATTTGAACATTTAGATATTAATGATGTTTCTATGGTGTCTTGAAAGTATTTCATGTGTAACACAAACTACTTTGTATTAAAAATCTTCAGTCAATCTGTCTTTGTTCACCCAGGATGTTACTACCGTTGCCATAGTAAATGCATGAATCTCATCACAAAGCCGTGTGTCCGGTCTAAAGTGAGCCATCAATCAGAGTACGAACTGAACATCTGCCCAGAGATTGGCCTGGACAAGCAGGACTACAGATGTGCAGAATGTCGTGCTCAGATTTCACTCCGTGAGTAAAAACATGAATCTAGTATTTGTGGTATAGTTTGTAACATGCTCAGAAATAAACAGACTTATTGTTTAGATAAATAATAAAAAAGATAATCACAAATGCTTTATTTCCTCTAAAATCACTACTAATAACACTGGCTTACTGCTAATTGACAAAATGAAGTTGTAATTATCTTTTTACTGATCACTATCATTATTATTTTACTTTTTCTGTGTTATTCTATATTTTTGGCATGATGATTGATTTGTAATGAGTTGTAATTTTGTAGGTGGTGTCCCTAGTGAAGCCAGACAGTGTGACTACACTGGGCAGTACTACTGCAGTAGTTGCCACTGGAATGACACGGCCATCATCCCTGCACGTGTTATACACAACTGGGAATTCGAACCCAAGAAGGTACAGTTTTAAACTAGTTCAGGTCATCCAGTCTGTGTCCGTGTTGCTGCTTTACATTTGTTAGCATTTGATTGGTTTGGATTCATAAAAAAGACTGATCGAACACTGATCAGTACTGTTGCCTCTCAGCAAAAAGGTGGCTTTGTTTTTTTTTCTTTGGGAGCCCCAGGGTTGACTTGCTCTGGGAGCCACATGACTGTGTTGAACTTGAATGTTATATGACCATTAACCACCTCTCATGTTACAAATCAGCAAGTTTATGGTCAGACTATATCACTATATTCACATTATATAAAGTCACATAATGATTTGATTTCTTGTTCTTTTTGTATTAAATGTAGGTGTGTCGCTCGTCCATGCGTTATTTGGCTCTGATGATCTCACGGCCAGTTCTGAAGCTAAAGGAGATAAATCCACTTCTCTTTAACTTTGTGGAGGAGCTGGTGGAGATCAGGGTAAGAAACTTGCAATTCACAAGACACACAGGTGGAGCAGCAGGATTTTCCAGTAGTACGGTTCCCACACCCATATAAGCACATCAGTAAACAATGTGAAATCAGAATGACTAAAATAAGATGCTGTTTATTATACCACAATTTTTTAATGTTTTTGTAGCTTTCAAGAATATATAGATTAAAAAGTATTTTTACATTTTTTTAAAAAATTAAGCACTAAAATCTGTACAATCCTTTGGATACACACTTTTTACACCCTTTTTTAACTTGTTGTTTCTACGTTTTCTATTATAGAAGCTACGTCAGGATATCCTATTAATGAAGCCCTACTTCATCACCTGTAAAGAGGCAATGGAAGCCAGGCTGCTCCTGCAGGTAGGAGAAGGTTTGTGAAGTTGAGAACTTTTGTGCAAATGGCAACAATAGCTACATCTGTTGGTGTTGAATAGATGTGAGCTGTGAACACAAGTGACTCACTGTTGTGAAATACAGGTCACAGTGAACTAGACAGTAGCCCTAAAGTGCAAAACAAGTTACAGATGATGACTGTAGAGATGCTTTAAATACTGGGGTGGTGACATTCGTTCTTTCTTTTATTTCTAACATCTGCATCTGCTCACTTGTGCTTACATGTGATTGTGCCTCCCATTTCTAGCAAGAATGCTCCTAGTTCGATCCACAGCTTGATTTTGCTTGATTTTGGGCTTCCTTCTGGGAGCTCTGGTTTCTTGTGGTTAGTCAGTGACACCACATTTCAGCCCTGCATCAAAGCAGGCTTTACTATTGCCTTTTACTGATTAAATTGACTGTTTCATTTAAACTCATCCCCTTTATCACCACAACTCATTCCCACACTGTGGTTTTATATTTCATTAGTGCCAAATTTGACTAATCTAAGCAAATATGTCGAATCTGCCCTTCTTTAAAATTTGCTGCATTATTTGTTTAATCATTTGTTTCAATATTATTTATTCGTTTTGCGATTTGATTGTTTATTTTGTGTTTTGTTAATTTGCTTTGCACTTTAGGGTTACAGTAGTTTTGTAGCATCTGCATGGTTGCTCATTATGATCTGATCATGATCTCATTCAGAAGACAACAGGTTCATAAGGTATTCTCACATACATTAACAGCTTCAATGAGGAGCTATGTTCTAGTTAGTCTGGTTTTATTGTGTTATTGAATTTTAAAATGTTTAATTTTATTTTGATTTAGAACTATGGTTATAAATTATTTTACAATAAATGTACTTAATCCAGTACCATCAGGTAACTTTTTATTTTCTACTGATCTGGTTGAGTCACTGTCCGCGAAGACAAGGATAATGAGCTACATATAAAGAAGCTCCAATGGCCTTCATCTAACTCTACTAACACTGGTGGCTGATGTTGCAGATAATTTAGATTGATGGCTCTACAGAGTTCAAGTTCTACAGACTGTGAAAGGCCTGTTATAGCCACCGAGGGGTTGAGGAGTGAGCCAAAGGTTCATTAACAAATATTATGCTCATGGTTAAAATAAATATGTTGAATTAAGTGTGTGAAACACACACTATCCTTCTGCAGTGCAGGCCAAACATGCAGAATGGTTTTAGATTAGGCACCGAGTCATTATCATTATTGTACTATTTTTTTGGATGTGGCTTACCATATGTGTAAATCTTTTGTTGACACAGCTTCAGGATCGACAGCACTTTGTGGAGAATGATGAAATGTACAGTCTTCAGGACCTGATCGATATTTCCAGTGGTCGTCTTAGTTGCTCTCTTACAGAGATTCACACCACATTTGCCAAGCACATCAAACTGGACTGTGAGGTGAGAAGGAATTGAGTATATGTAGATAAAAGATACCTTTATTGTCAATGCACAGTATGCCAATGGCGCTTATACTGACAATAAGTAAAAATACAAGTAAAAAAAGATACAAATGATAAGTAAAAAATAGACTCTAAAGTAATATGTGTGAACACAGCACAAATGTACTATGTGTAAACATATAAAGTAATTTTAAAATATGAAGAATCAGAATATGGCTAAACTATAATTAGAGTTTAACAGATGGATAACTCAGATTATAGTGAGCTCACTAAGGAATACTGCATTCCGAGATCAACTGTCTCCACCATTAAGAAGGTAAAGACAAGGAAACAATAAAGAGGGCAAAGTAAGCACCAATCACAAACCATCAAAGAAGTCGAGTCACACAAAATATGATTTGTAAAAAAGGGTTTTGCATTCAGATTTTCTGAACAGACCAGGCCCTCGTGGTGTAAATGTTTAAAGCCAGTCATGGAGCCAGAGCCACTACCTGGGGAAGTTCACTTAAATGGCTAAAAGGGAAAAAAATCCCAGTTTAAGTGTCTGATGTGTTGCATCTTGATGTAAAAGTTTGTACTTTATGATTAGTTTTAATTTACCCATTATGTGTTTTTATTTCCTGTTTAGAGATGCCAGGCCAAAGGATTTGTGTGTGAGCTATGTAAAGAGGGAGATATCTTGTTTCCATTCGACAGCCACACATCAGTATGCCATGACTGTTCAGCTGTCTTTCACAGGTAATGCTTTTATTATACAATCCCAGCATTTAAAACAATTTTAGAGCATCTGCTCGTCTGCCAACATTTGTTGGTTATCAAGAGTAGAAGGAGTTTATGACCAGTGAAAACAATACAAAAGTGCCCTTGTATCAGACTAGATTGATTTTACTTACAGTACTAAGCAATCCAGGACAATAAAATGTGACAATAAATCATTGTATTAATATGATTTCATATCTTTTCATAACCTTTCATGTGTAAAAACATAGTTAAAAAATGAAATGCCATAAATTAATTTATAAGTGTATTGTTGAAAATGCACTGTAATTAAAAAATTTTTCCTGGAAATTTAGAAGGGTCTTTGTTATTCTGTAAGAGATATTTAAGAGTTTTATTATTGAGTTTTAAGTTCTTGTGGAAATTTGAACATTGTAAACAGGGTTGGAACAATTGGTGCTTGTGAATTTTGCATAGATTGCTTGTTAACAATGTTTTATGTGCCGTTCATTGTCTTTTTTTTAGAGATTGTTATTATGACAACTCAACAAGTTGTCCTCGCTGTACAAGAATGACAGAACGGAAACTGGAGGAACCGGATGACCTTTAGAAACGCAAGATACACACAGTGTAGCTTTTCACTGTGATAGCACTTATGCTAATGTTAATCGAACATTATGAGCATGTTTCCCTTACAGTTACCATGTATCAGTCGCCTTCTTATTCACGCTTGTGTTATTGTTACACTACTTGATAGGCGATAAATGTGGACAAGGCTCGGTTGATGTAGTAAAGGAGCAAATACCAAGTAGCCCAGACATTAAAATCTTTGCTGTGGTATTTGCTGTTGTAGTGTTTGCATAGACATGATTGTCTGAGGGGAAAGGCGAGCCATTGTGAGGCACAACAGAATGTGTGTTTGCTATGGTGATCACTAAATATGGATGCAGGCATTTAGATTTCCTTTTTATAAATGTGATACATTTTAATCATCAAATCAAATTTAACCATATAATATTGCCACAGCTGTAATTTAGATGCCCACATAACTAGCTGAATCACTTATAGGGTAATCCAAACATTATTATGCCAAGTATTTAATATGAATATTTGAATATTTTGCCCCTTGAGATTCTTCTTTTTCAGTATTTTGACTTATTTTAATTTAATGTTGGCGATTCTTCAGAATAATTCTGTATAAATGATATTATTTGTTTTAAAATAATATAAACTGTGCTGTATTACATTTCAGCATTTTAACTTGTGATCTTGTCTCATCCAAAAGGTTTGCACATCTTTACGCAAATTTGCCTTATTTTCTTTTTTAAGAGTTGTCGCTTAATCTGCCTAACACCACCACGATCCTAGCAACATGTCTTCTACAAGTAATTACAAATATTAGTGTTTAGTAAATATACAAATTGTAAAATAGTACAAGCCATCATTTCTGCACAAAATCCACTATTTTGCATTCTTTATTGTCTGAATACAAATCTGGTTTTCACAAATACATAAAATAAGTAAAAATTAATTATGGGATTTTATTGTGGTATTCAAACTTAAGATTGTCATTGTTTTTTGACATTATACTGACATCTGTGCAATGTAACAGTTATGAGGACCAATGTAATTAAAGAATTAATTATTATAAAGGACTTTTTTGTATTCACTGATTTTTGGCTTTCTGATGCTGATACCTTTATATTAATGCTCATGAGTTGAATTGACATTTCAAAGAAGTTTTCGTTAAATGCTGTGTTAAAGAGTATGGGTAGTGTAAATTTTTTTACTAGCTAAGGATCGTTACCTAAAGATAACACATGACATAAAAAGCGAAATAAGAAATTAACTCAATTAGATGCATGTCAGCAGGACTTGGATGATATTTACAATAGCATCCAAAAATCAGTACATGTGAAGTCGCTTCTGTTTTATAAACTTAG
>JAOUQU010000028.1:7938246-7948772 GCA_028566735.1 Ammoglanis amapaensis
AAGCACATAAGCATTTCACTCACGTTTCACACCAGTGTAATGTGATGTGACAATAAAGAGATTTGATTTGATTTGACATCATTATATTGCTTATGTGGTTAAGGTTTAATTGTGTAAAAATGGTGTGCTGACTTGCCTTGGAATATAGAGTAAGTATAAAAAAGTAATCATTTGCCAATGGCTGGATTAACCGCCACTCATTGGCCGCCAGTTGAAAGTCAATGTGATAGTCCACATAAAGGAAATTCTTGAAAAGAATCATGAGTTTTACACAACAAATAGCTTAATAGAAAAACTTGACAATTTAAATACAATATTTAAATTTGATTTAGAGTTACGAGACCCAACAAACTCAAAAACCAGCATAGTCTAATTAAATGTTAGGTTTATTTAACAGTTCTGTTGGCAGAGTGAGAGAGACGAGCGGTCCAGCAGTGACCCCTAGGGGAGACTAGCGGTAGTGCCCCAGGTTTAGGACATCGGGGAAGAACGGAGTGGAACCGCACCTGCGTCCATGTGCTCGAATTCGGACCAACGAGTTGTGACTGACACTCCAGGGAAGGGAACCGAAACTGGGCCAATGAAGACTCGGAACAAATAGGAAGATCCGATCTAAAAAAAAAAAAGAGAGAGAGAGAGAGAGAGAGAGAGAGAGAGAGAGAGAGAGAGAGAGAGAGAGAGAGAGAGAGAGAGCACTAAAATGTAGGCCTGTTGTGGCCTTTGGCAGAAGTATTTAGATCTGATATTGTAAGCACTTTTAATCAGAGGGGTAAATTTAAACCCACACCAGAAATTATCTGTACAACAAAATCTGGGCTTGGCATTCAAATTATGATATCAATGAGTTTAATTTCCCTTTCTCTCTCTTTGTCAAGGTTAGATGTGAAACATATAAACGTGTGGCCAACATCTAAGCTCAGGATTCCTTTAATATTAATCAGTGCCAAGAAGTATGATTTCTTGGCCTGCCATTTAGCAGAGCAGGCCTTGATGGTCTTCTATTCCTGTGAAGCTCCTGTTACACCTTGTGCTTGTAATTAACATGCTTTCCCACTCTCAGTAGACACATGGAGAAAGCTAATAGTTTCTCTCGTTCTTTCCGGAGAACCTTTTTTCTTGCCTCTCATTGTTTTGGGGCGTGCATGTGTGCATGTGTGCATGTGAGTGAGCTAAGCAGCCATGATAAGGAAGGTCAGAAGGAAAAATGTAAGTCATTAACAAGGTTGTGTAATTAAATGTAACAGGTTCTGGGGTCTTTGAGGGCAGAACATTCACACAGGTGGAATAGCAATGATACATTTTTTCTCTATTGTTTTTTTCCTCCATTGTATACAGTTGAGAAACAAGTTTTGGAAAAATACTTAATAATAATAGCTCACGTGTGATTTAAAATGTTAAACTTTATAAACATTTAATGGTTAATGTCATATAATAACAAAAATTGTACTGTTAATGACTGTTAAACATAATGAACAGTTATTTTGATTACAGACTTGCTTGCTAGAGCCACAGATTTGCTCAATACTGAGCTCTAGTTTCTTAACTCTGATACTACCACCATCGTACTTCAGATGCTATCACAAACATTATCACAAAATAGGCTAGTATCATATATTGAAGCCACAATAAAGGTTTTTTTCAAGTCCATATCTGATTTTGTTTAATAATTCAAAAATGGAATTTATGTGTTTAGGTAGAATGTGCTCGACTGATTTTATGACCTGGAGGAAGATCAGACATAGGTGCAAATGTGTATCTGTTCAAATTTTAAGCCAGCTCATTTCTTAAAGGTCTATTTCTGTTAAACTTGCTTACATTACTTGGGTGTTAGAAAACAGACTGAAACATTCCTCGGTTTTAAGAATTCTGCCAAAGAGTATTTGTACAGCAGCCCAGTCATAAAAGGACAAGAATGGTTTGTGGTTCGCTCATCTTTGGTAAAGAATACTGTCGTAAGCCTAGAGAGCCTACTTTATTTTCTTCTTTTAAACTTTTACAAGGTTCTCACTATATGACTTTCTGGGTCACCACTTTGGATTGGTAGTGGAAGGGATGTGACATTGATGTTTGAGTTGATTGCATCAAACTTCAATTCTTAAGACTGTAAAGTCAAAAGAATCTATTTATAAATTCAGGGAACGGTACAGTCACACTAATTTCAGCAACTACTCTGTGAGTGACTTATTAAAACACATTGTAACATGCTCAACTGTACATTGTCTGCGGCGCCAGATCACAGAATCACACCCATCTGCCTTGCCACTAATTTAGGTGCAGATTATCTACAATCAGAAAGTATTGGTGGTTCATGAGCCATAATGCCCTGCAGTTGGGGAATCTGTTTTAACACTGAGCTCATTTGCTGTTTGCTTGCTGGCTTATTAGCTTTGCGTTGTATGGTGTCCATGACTCACAACTACTATGCATACTGCACATGACCTTTGTGTCTGTTGGTTGATTTTCCAGTATTCTAGAATCTTGTTATAATGCTGTGACAGCCGATGGATCCACGTTGGGCACTGCACATATCTCACATTCTTTGCTAGTGCTTGTCTTTTGCCTTTCTGCATTGACAGACTTTACTTTTGTGTTTGGCCTCTTCAAGTCTGCTATTTTATATTTCATTCTGCCGTTTTTGTCCATCTTTGTTCTTCTTTGTGCTGATGCAAACATAAAAAGTAAACATTTAAAATCTAAACCTGTAGATCTGAAAGTACACCAGTAGGTGATTTTACTCTTAATCACATCATTGTGCATAATGCCTGTCATGGAAACTTTGTCCATTTACGTAATATTTAAAATGGATTCAGATGCTACTATAAGAGATTCTAAACATTCCACATTTTCAACTGTTCTGGTAACATGGTTGGTTATTGAAAATATGTTTTCTTGACATTTTAACTTCTATTCTCTTGCAATATCCATTGTGCATTTATAAACTGAATAACCTGTATAAACATCTTGATTCTTTAAGCAACTGCAAGTTTGGACTAATGAGTAATGCATTTCATGAGCTAATGTTACACAGTTTAAATTGATCCTGTTTTTGTGACTTGACCTTAATGGCAGTGTGAAAGTCTGGGTTGGTGCTGTGAGCCAAGTCAGTTTATCTGTGGGTTGGCAGTGGTCACACCACGCAAACCAGCTGTGGCCTGAGGATGATATTCCCCAATATTGTTCCAGTAAGCCACTGCACCAGAGCATTTTAATGTCCCAGAATCCTGAGAGGAATCATGAGGCCTGTTTCAGTGGAGGTTTGTTTTGGCCCTGCTCTTTCTATTTCACTATTGACTACAGCTGTTCGCGATCTGTGCGTGTTTCCCAATTAAAGCATTAATCCAAATCAGTTAAAATGATGGCACGCGGAGGAAGGACGCCCACGGAGTGCGTTCTGTCTTTCTCTGTTTCTTTCCCTTTGGTAATTGCTCACCAAGCATTCCTCATATGAGCATCAAAGAAAAGGTCTGGTAAATGTGGAAAATCTGAACATGAAGAACAAAAAATGCACAAAGTGGAGAAATTAGTCTGCGATTCAGCTTACTTCTACCCTCTGTATTATTTACCCACATCTTACTATATTTGTCTTTTCATTTGTTCTGGTTTCACTGAATGTGTCTGCAAATGTTCCTTAGTCAATAAATACCACAATTCTAACTTTTCTATCTTTTTGTATGTGGAAGGTCTTAACATGTGGCGAACCTCAACCATAAAACTTTAACAATCTAAACCTAACAGGTTTGTTTTCCAAATAGTAACATTTTCATTATTAATATTCTGCCCGATAGAATAAAAAGCATGTCTACCTAGCCAATGTTTTGGTAGTAACTAGTATTTACAAATCAGTGGATTCCAATTAGAGTTTTTTTGTGTTTTACTCACTTAAAATTTTTTGCTTGTAAATATTTAAAATTATGTATAATTCTGAAACAGTTTCAAAGCTCACAAACACAATCAAGTCACAAACACAATCTTGGCATGAATGATAAAATGTAATTAAAATGTACCACAGTTTGAATTTGCATGTGTGGAATATTCATCAAAATCATCTCAGAACCCAGCCATGTGTTGAACAATATTTTTCTTCGCCTATTCCTTCTGTTATATAGTTTAAGGTACTGGGTAAAAGTAAAAAAAAAAAAAAACCTTTCCCAGAACAGTCTATGTTTCACGTAGCTGGATGTATTACAGTACTATAGAAACACCAGATTTATTTGAATTATTACAGGTCATACATACTCATGACTTGTGAAGATGTGTAAGAAAAATAATAATTTTATGGTAGGCTATAGATGCAGTTGACAGTACATATGACCAGCAAAAATGAATCACAATTGTGCAATATAATTTAAGTATAGTTTTGTTTATGTTAATCTATAAATTCCTCAAACTCCCGACAGTAGTTTAGCCATTCTTTGTCTGCATCAGAAACTGAAAACAACGTATCCATAATCGATATGCTGGTGTGATAGCAGATATCCCCCTGTGCAAAATCGGTCGGTCGGTCGGTCCACGTTGAGTACGCCATCCCTATTGGAAACAATTGACAATGCCAAGAGTAACTGTTGGAAAGGCAAAGGCTACGGCTGTGTTTGGTCATCGAGAGACGTTAGTTGATTGAATTCCTGGATGCCAAATTACCTGCCTAGTAAGTCATCTTATAAATGTATCTTATAAATATAAATAAATGTAATATTTAGTGGAGAACGAGTCAGCATCAGAAGCTCACTCAATCAGTAAGGCAAGCCCAGAATTCATAGTGGAAAGACTCTCACTCACAAAAACAATACATTTGTCTGCCAATATGGGGCAAACATCTGACTTTTTCATGAGAAAATACAATTTTGTTAATGTGTAATCTATATAAAGTGGTATGAGTATTAACTCACAAGTTCTATGTTGTATATAAGCAATGACTTAATAGAACTCTCACTCTACATAGCTGTAAACTTTAACATCAAGGCAACGAGACAGCTGTCTATATAACCTATGTATGTGTTGGGCAATACATTAGTGAATTCAATAGCTTCAACGGAAGCTTATAAACAGATACAGTGTACCTTCTGACAAAAAGTATTCTGCACACTGCAGGTCCATTGTAAAGCTTATGGGTTTTGACACCTTGCATAATTTAGTTACACTCACCCACCCAATGGTCACAGACATTGCTTGGCCCCATTCATTTCCATTAAGTTTTGGGAAGTTTGAGATATACTTAGAAACTAATTACTTTAGCCTTACAAATCTTCAAACGTGGTAGAGACCTAAATGACTAATGAGCCCTAGATTTGGATCATTCTTTTCTTGTGTGATCAGTTAATATTTGATTTGCCTTTTTGGACTTATTTACATATTAAATAGTGGCAAAATCAATCTGTGATCCAGGAAATTTTCTCATTTTTTCCCTTTCACTTAAAGAATTTAAATCAGTTCTACAGGAACGTCTTCCAGATTTAGATATTAACATTCACATCTGAGATTTTTTCAGGTGATATAAACAACCTGGAAATACTTCCAATGAGTTTATTGGGATCATGACCTTTAAAAGTTCTTGGAGCTATTGACATCCAGGGACGAATGACAGGAACATAAGTTATTTCTGTTTACACGTTACTCTTATGGACTGCACACATAGTGTGTAAAGAACCACAGAGGTAGACAGAGTCCATCTTCTCTCCCTCATCAGTCTTGGTTAGTATAAACAAGGAATGAAAAACCTAGCCTGCACCTCTGGCAAGTCCATGCTAAACATCCTTTGGCTGCTGCCACTAACCTCTCATGCATACAAACAGATGACTGGAGAGCTGCACGCCACACACTGTGGCCAGGAACACCTGCATGGTCCAGTGGCTTCAGTTTACGGTGGCCTATCTACAACACCCTTCGGCTCTCGGACCAAAATTTCCTTACGCTAATTTTAGAGCATAAAAACGTGTCTCAATATCCATATACAGAGATATGGGTCCAAATCTGACGTGTCAGACCACAGAAATGGACGAAGACATCATTGTTGGATGTCTTGCTTGTGTGCTTGTCCTTACATGTCAGATTTTCATCAGTAAGACAATTTCAAACCACAGTGTGGAATTCCAATTTTAGAGAAGCCTTATTTCTTATTTATGCAATTTAAAAAACATAGTTTTTATATATATATAGTTTTCTTTTCTTTCTCAGTGAACTTTAGTATGTAAGTTTGACTTATTACTTAGTTTTACTTTCATTTTTTTGTTAACTGAATTTGAGTTAACTTTACAAAAAGCATAATGTAAGTGTTCTTGATAATATTTTGTCTGGTATACATACACACGGTTTATTGCTGATTATAATCAATGGTATGGTTCTTTCTTATGAACTATGTATGAAGTGTCATCTAATTTCATGTTGGACTGCAGACGGTCAAGTGAAGCACACTTACTGTGATTTGTTTCATGTGCAGAATGAGCCCTAGCATCATAATATAAAGAAAACATGGATTTCTGGACAGTGAACACTAAGCAGACCTTTCTTCATTCTAAATCTATCATATTCAATTATGATACTATAACCTGCCTACTGTTGAATGTTTCAAATATCAAATGTTGTGTATTTGTCAAATTAGCAATCTGAGAGAAGATAAAATCATTTTTATCATGCAGTGACTTTTAAATGCTTATTACAAACAACTGCTATCTGCTACAGCTTAATGCTTTAATAAATTGATTCATCAACTTGTTAGGGACAGAATTAACCGAACAAAAGATGATTTCACTATTTTTTTTGTATTGTGTATTGCCTTACAAATCAATCACAAGGAGAGTTTACTATCATATCAACTGGAGAAAAGGGAAATCTTTTTGCTGTATTAAGTTCATTGGATAGTGGACAGAATGTTAACAGAATACAGTTGACAACTTTGATGATAACATTTTATTGTATGTATATTTAGGTGTGCATTTGCAAGTTGATGAGGTTGTTTTAAATGTAGAACACCATTCTAAATCTTTTCTCAGCAAATCTTGGGGGGTCGGCGTCAGTCCTGCTTAGCTGCTGCAGCGGCCCGTGTTATGTGTGGGAGGAATATAACAGACAAAGCTGCATGAATTATTCTCCCCGTTCCACTGATGATAACAGTTCTTTGGGCTGAGGGAGGTTAAAGAGAGGATGAAGGGGAGCTCACTCACGCAATGTGAAGCAGCGATAAGGAGGAATTGGAAGGACTTTGGACCGTAGACAAGTCTAGGAATTCCATTGTGGAAGAAAGGCGAGTTCCTGAGCCAGGGAGGGCAGGAAGGGCATAGCAAGGTGAAGGCCGAAACAGCATTCATTATTATACTGGGTTCATAAAGCACCTGTCTAATCTTGCCACTGTTTTTAGCAATCTCTGTTTATTATCTCGTTCATCATCTTTTTTTTAAAATCTCACTCCAGCTCTGTGTAATATTTTTAATTGATGTCTAAATTGTGGTTTGTGCGAAAAATGATTTTATTATTATTTTTTAAATTCTGATTTTAAAAATGTGATTTAGTTATTAGTTAGAACAGTATCTGTGCATATATTGAGCTATCATTTATTATTGTATTGTAATTTATATACAACATTATTTTTTAAAGGCAGCGTCAGTTTTTTCTACTAGCCATATTTATATAAAAATATGCTACTATAAATTATATATATATATATATATATATATATATATATATAATTAACATAGACAGTGGTTACATTTAACATTTATTTTTACATCACGGTTACCGTAACAATATGAGCAATTGAGGGTTAAGGGCCTTGCTCAAGGGCCCAATAGAGGCAACACAGCAGTTGTGAGGTTACTAGAAAAATGAAATATAAGAAAGATTTACATTTTAAGTTGTAATAATCCTGTGGGATCTTGTTTTGTAAGCTTACTCATCCCTCAGAAGATTTCTAAACACAGTCGTCTTAAACGAGGTGCACAGAAAACACAAATATTTATATGAGTGTTCAGGTTAACTGTTTTTTTTTACTACTCATGTGTACCAGAGAAACGCTGAACTCCTCCCGGCCCAAAATTTGTTTGGCCAACAGAACTTTTGGACCTGAAAGACAATAACACAACGTGTTTACCAGCACTTCTTTACAAAGGCTTAGTACTTATCAGTATGGCAATTAATAAAAACATATAATGAACAAAAATATTTTGTTTCATGTTTTTTTCTTTAAAAAAAGAATATGACATAAAAAAACAAGGTTTTATTAAAAAAAAGTATTTAAATATCACAATGTTTTATTCTTTCAATTTCTTTGTTAATTTATATATATTATTACAATTTAGATTTCTTTATATATTTTTTTATATTTACTAATTCGTTTAGCTGTTTTTATTCATTGTAAAAAAATTATACAGAATGATTAAGTAACAACACAAATACTAAAACGTTTATATATAGAGAGATATTTTAGGTAATGAAACATATTTTGCAGAGGCTTTATTATATTTTGTTTACTTTTTAATCATATATTTTACTAATTTAAATAATGTTACATAATTATTTAACACAGGGTGTGAATCTAAATGAAAGGTAATACAGACTTTAGATAGATTAGTTTAATTAGATTTTTTTTTCATTTAATACTATAAAATGTAGACAATTCATTAATATTAAAATATATAATTACATTTTTTGTACAGAGCCATATTTTAGTTAGACTTTGGTAAAACTGTATGATTGTATAAATCTAGAATCTATATATACATAATTCATCCCTTTGGAATAAAAAAGTTCTCTGATATTTTGATGAAATTGAGTTATTCAAGTATTCTAATTTTGTGAAAACTTCTTAACATTATGTGAAATGGTTTTTATACTTTTGTTTTTTATACTCTTCTTTTTTATACTTTTGTTTGAAGGACACTTGTTACACGTATTAGTGTTTCTATATGGAATGCAAAATGTGTAAAGCTCAATATTTCAAAACTGCTCAAAATGCAGATAAAACCTTATAATTATAAGGAGCTGCATTGCTGGTTATAGATTTATACATATTGGTTCTTACTAATAAAAAGCAATGCAATAAAAAAGCAATAAAAGAATTTCGTGAGACTAGAGCTGATTGAGCGAATTGTTGACAGGAAGCTGTTAATACAGTCAGACAACACAGAGTAGTTAAACTTTCTGGTGGGTCCTGGTCTGCGTGAGAAAGTTTTTCAACTATTTTGGGAAAGCAACAGTTTACCCTCAAGTCCCCTGTCATTCCTCTCTATGCTATAATTTAATACATTACTGCAAAAGTAGGGCACTAGTGTGTCTGGTATTGTATTCATGGTTAAGGGAAATATCGAGTTTAATGTAGGAAACACCTGTTTAGGGTTCATTGAGCTTATTGTTCCTTAGCGTCTCTTCGACACTCCTCTGCACTTAGGCAAAACTAAGAGTTAATCGCACCTCAGCTAATGACGCTAGCTGGATGGTCTCAGCTGGAAAAAGAAAGCAAATGAAACATATTGTGAGTGACTGAGTGAGATTTGTAACAACTTGTTGAAATAATGAATGAGTGAAGAAAAGAAATTCGCTTTTAGATGAACCATCATTTATAGATCCCAGCAGTCTGCTTGGGTCCGGGTCAGGAGCAGATTTTGGCAGTAGTGGTGCTGGACATTTTTCTCTGTCAGGCTCGGCAAGAGTCTCTACAAAGAAGCCAGCTGTTGGGCCTCATGGAACCTGGCCTCTAATTAAAACAGTGGAAAATTAGATAACTCCGCAAATTCATCACGGGAGCCCTTAGCCGTCAGGGCTCCACTCTGGGGCTGCCACCCATCTTTTGTTTATTCCAGGGAGATTTGACCCCTCGTCACTCGATGTTTTTTAAACTTTTTAGGACCGATTTTTCTAATGGCTCACAAGGGTAGCCCTTCATGACCCCACCCTCTGCACCCCCCGAAAGAGTTCCTGATCTAGTTGATGGAGACAAGACCATTTCTTTCACCTGGACTGAATTCACTCACGCCTACCTCGTTAGCCCCTCATTTATTAGGCACTAATGGAGGTTGTTAATGCGCTGATGTCATGTGCTGGCATACAAAGAGAACATATCCTCACTCTTTCAACCTCTGTCTGGTCATGTCTAGTCTACTCTAGTCTGGAGGCTTAGCCAGAAGACCAACTATGCATGCGAGTGTGAAAGAAATAGATGCAGCATTTTATTTCCCTCTGTCTAAACCATTCATAGCTGTCTAGCAAGGCCAGGTGGACTGAAAGAGATAGCTTAACATTCTGTCGACTGTTTCTAGCAAACCAGAACCATATATCCATTTTTGAGAGCTGCCATTTACTGTACATATAAACAAACTCTGCAGTTACATGGAAAAGGCATTGGAATGATAATTGTTTTAATAGGGTTACAGCTAATCTGTCATTACATTTAAATAAATAAATAAATTATATCACAGTACTAGCCATAAGTATGGCTGTCCACAACCAAGGATTTTGCTGGTTGACCAGTGGTCGTCATTTACTTCAACTAATCGACTAGTAGTCGACTAAAAATACCATTTAGACCGGGATACATATTT
>JAOUQU010000028.1:7967986-7982107 GCA_028566735.1 Ammoglanis amapaensis
ATATACGAAGTGTATATAAGTGGAGGTGCAGAAGTGCGCAAATATATCAGCAGTTATTTAGTTTGTACCAAACGAACCGAGAAGTGTTAAGCGCACTAACGGCTGCGGGACCGAATCTCCGCTATTTGCGCCTAAACCCACACATTACTAAAGTCTGAGTATTCAAACCCAAGTCACCAGACCGACTCTAGTATTTACTCCGCCAATATGTGTTTCTGGACGGGGTCCGAATCTTTCCTAAGACTTCCTGTATGCTGACAGGTATTCTAATAGGTGGAGGGGAAAGTCGCGCAGTTGCCATGGTTACTTCCATCACAGCGTATTATTTAACAATGCGTGAAGTGCATTAAACAATAGATCATTTCCGAGTTTCTCCCATTGCGTCGCTTACTGGGAGCTAATTAATGCATGCTGGACTATTTATAGAGCATCATAAGAACGAACATGGCGTAAATAAGCATGAGTAAGCTCCGGGTTATCTGAGGGACACCTACTCCCCCCACCCCCCACCCCCATCCTGTTAAAACAATGTCATCCTAAATTATACATCGAGCAAAGAGTTGAAATCATTTAGGAAGTATAGTAAGGCGTTTAAACCCGCTAATGTTTATTTTTAAATTGTAAACACAAAATTGCAAAAATATCAGAATGCAATTTTTCATTTATTGCTTGTTTTCTAAAATCTTTTAACATACTTTGTTTTTAAATAATAAATCCTAATAGAATAAAAACAAGAATACAAAATAATAATCAAACCATTTTAGATAATTGTAAAGCATATGTAATATGTAAAATTATTATTTTTATTAATTTAATGAAACTAGTTTTATAACCCTTAACCGTAATTAAATTGCAAAACTGAAATTATTTTTACCCAAATGAAAGAAAACATTTTTTTAATTTAGCAGACACTTAGACTAATAGAACAGTTATCTGAAAAGAGGATTGAAGGTTTTTCTCAAGGGCCCAACAGCAGTAACTTGGCATTGATGTGGGGGCCACTAGTAACACAAAGCTACTTTTTTGCCATTCTTCTTTCAAAACAAAAGATTTTGAATGTTAAATTAACTAAATCATTAAAATTTGCATTTGAAGATGAGTTTACAGCTGTAATTAGTGGCCCAGTCCAACAGCTTTCCCATAAATATCAATAAGAAAATATATTATAAACTAATTTACATGATGGGTATATAGGGATATATCTAAAATAATTTATTGGTATTACAATTGATGTTTAGTCATACTTCTGTTCAAATAATTCATTTTACTTTAAATAATTTAAAATTTTAAAGAATATGTTGTAAATGTAAAGCACATTGAAATGATTTTAGTAACATCACCTTTTCAAAAAAATATTCTTCATTCTTATAAATGTTGGTAATATACAGATACATTGTTTTAACTTGGATATTAAACTAATACGACATTATAAATGTAGGAATATAATTATTAATAATTATTAAGTATACATGTTTCATAATGAATTAATTGGTTTCTCGTACTTTGAATTAAATCCATTTCAATACACAATCATTTGTTAATTCATATTACATTGTATTATTAAAAGTCAAATAGGTTATTCTAAAGTTTGTGTGGTTTGATAGATTTTAACTTGAAAATTAGTATATCAGCGCTAATAACTAGCATTTGCATATAAATATATAAAATGTTTGTTTTAAGATATACAATATTAAAATAAATATTACATTATGATGCTTGTCATTGGAAATTATATTCGTAATACAGCTTGATTTAAATCACAGTAAATGTAAAAAAAAAACTATATTAAAATAAATGTGTGTGAATACATTAGTAACATGTTCAGTTTATGTGCATGTACTTGCAAACTTTTTATAATGTGTGTGTGTGTGTGTGTGTGTGTGTGTGTGTGTGTGTGTGTGTGTGTGTGTGTGTGTCCAATGCTTTGCGTAAGCACATGCATGTTTTCCATGCAACTCTGTAGTTCCCATGATGTGTATACCTCTGTGTGTATTAGTGCAGGCTTCCCTGTGTGTGTGGGTCATGACCCCTGTGTCGCCCAGCAGGATCCCAGACACCCTCATAGCCCTGCAGGAAGGAGAGAGTCTGTGTTATTCTTTCTCTGCCTCTCAGTCATATTTCATACACACACACACACACACACACACACACACACTCACACACACACACCCACACACACACACACACACACACACACACACAAAAAAAAAAATATATTGGTAAAGTCTAAAGTTATTGTATAATCATACACAAAACCGTTTGCATATTGTAGTATGTTGTAATAATGCAGTGTTTCGAGTTTAGTATTTTAGAAAGTTGGTGACTTTTAGGGTCAGTTGTGGCCTGGTGGTGATGAGGAAGGTTGCTGGTTTGATTCTGAAAGTCAACAGGTGATCACTGAAGTGCACTTGAGCAAGGCACAAAACCCCAAACTGCTCCTTGGGTGCTGAGGCTACATAGTGTGTTTCACTGCACGACTGGGTTAAATACCAAAGAATCATACATACATGTGTAAAAGCAAAGATGTGATAAACGTTTTTTAAATTTTAAAACTTCTGGGTTCTGGGCTTCTGTCTTTAGTGGTCAGTGGACACTTTTTTTAATTTCCTTAGTTGTATTTTTGCTATTATTCTGTCGGTGCAAGTCTAACATGGTTGCAAACCAGATATAAATCTTACTGGTGCTTTCTGCTGATTTACACAGAAGCAATTAAATATGTCTATGTAAAAGGTGTGTGTGGGGTCGGAGGCTGTTACAACCTTCGACTTATTATTTATATAATTGTGAAATGCATTTGTCCTCAACCTAATGATTTTGGGCTTAATGTTCTTAACAGATAACATATTTGCTATTCTATAACTTTTCTGTCTAAGAGTGCAGATTGTTTGGTTATTTTTCCTGTTACATTTTTTAATTATACTCATCAGCAATTCCTGATATTACACATTCTAATCTATCACATAGAGTGTAAAACATCAGATAGTGAAAGTCATTCAGATCATATGACTGCTGCTCAAGAACATAAAAACAATATTCACGAGTTCTAACAGTCTCTTGTAATAAACAGATGAAAATAATCTAAATAAATATATCACAATGTCGTAAAATGTCTCTTTTCCTATCAGTTATAATTGTGATGGATATCTGATGTTGTGTCAGATATAACACAATGATATTAAAGAATTTTTAATCCAATCATGTAAACATATTTGCGTTGAATATGTACAACAATTAACATATTTTTTTATTTAAATTGACTATAAATGTATGCAAAGTATCAATACATGATTAGCAATTACTTGTGTATCAGAGGTCTAGACTGGAAATGCGGAAACTAATGACCTTTCAACTAATAGTCCAGTAGCTTAACCGCAGCCCATACAAACATACATCAACAGCATCAGGCAAAACAACATTCTCCTCAGGTAATAGCTTATCTTTTTAAGTAGTATTACTCTATACATTCACATCAGTCCTTATCTCTGTTCCAGTGTACCTTCCTTTAGAAAAGTAATGAATATTTTCATCCCTACTGAGGTGATTTTTCTGTAAACTTACTGCGGTATGCTCTTCTATAGATTGTTAGTCTCTGACTTAAAATGCTTTTCATTGTCTGTCCACAGACTACAAACTAGCCATTCTAAAGTGCCCATATTGCTAACACAAAGAACCACAAACATTCTAATTAACGTCTATAATTATAAGGATTGCATATAAAATTTACTTTGATTTTTTAAAAACCATTCCATTTGAACATGGCACACTTAACTTTCCTCTGCAATTAAACGTAATGTCTCTCAATCATGAAATCTAGAACCGAATCCTGATGGTTCTTCTCTCAGGAGAAGGAGATCTTTAGTATATGGCCAACCAGCTCAGGTTGTAAAGTGATGCAAGAAACACATGGAAACGAAAAGCATGTATTGTGTAATTTTTTCAGATCCGGCTAAATGTGTTTATTGACACGTTTATTGACACACCGTGTCTGATTGTGTTGCATTAGTAATTTGTTCTTATGGCTCTTCATCAAATATTTCCATGTATGCATTTATCAAACTCTTTATTCAAAATGACTTAGTACCTGAACTCCTAACTAATTAAAGCAGTTATTTCTTTTTTGGTCCACTAAGCTTGCCATTTATTCATGTTTTAATTTATTTTGCTACACGAAGGTATAAATATACTGTATGTATGCAAAATATGCATCCCTCCATTATCTCGTTTTACCCCTGCTTAATCCTACTTAGGGTCACTATTTAGGGTCACTATTTAGTCCACTATTTTGGACTGTGAGAGGAAACCCATAAACTCCACAAAGAAAGCCTTACCCGTCAATTGAACCTGGGACTTTTTGCTATGAGGCGTCAGTACTAACCACTAAACAAACGTGCTGCCCTATGAAAAAATACATAAATATATAAATACAGTAATTTACAGTAAATAAGATATTTGCAAGGCTGTTTGGCCACAAAAGGAAGACCAACACAACATTAGGAAATTGTTCATGTTATTCCTGATCTGTGTAAATGTATAGAATTAATATAAAGTATTTTACTTTTTTCTGAATAGGTTTGCATAAGTTTAGCAGTAAGTGGAAGGTTTTCAACCAATACTATAGGAAGTAAATTTCTGTTGATAGATCCAAAGTTTGTATTCAGTCACATACATACATACGTCATATTACTAAATACTTCAAATGTATTATAAAATGTCTTCAATATATTTTTATGTCAATAAACATTGATGCGACATACATAGTTGAAATATTTCAACTCACAACTATGTTTGAGATTAAATTGAAGAGTTCTTGGCATCAATTTCTTTTTGAGGTGTTTTGTAAAATATGATTTGACCCAATCAATAAATCCCTCCTTATCTTAAACCCATGGAATTTATTAGTTTTTGCTCACTCCATCGGTGTATATTGCTCAGTTTTTATTTGGCAGCTGCAGTGTTTCAGCATGCGTTCAGCACATTAGCATTACGTTTGGCTTATCTGTTGGTGAGGTGCTGATTTCAGTAGTGTACATTCGATTCTCGTTCCAACTCTCCATCTCTATCTTTCTCTCTAGATGTCATGATTGTAACAAGGGGGTTGTAATTATGACTGAGAGCATTACTCCTCTATCTGCCCCTCAGGTCAGCCTGACACTGTCCAGATAAACTCTCTGACAAATAGCCAGCATGGCATTCATTCAACAAAGCATAATTTATGTCAGCTTCTCTGGGTATTTGTGTGGATTCTGGTTCAGAATCTAAAGTATTTGCACACTTTTGCCTATGCATTCTAATAAACACCAGACCTATAGTATTTGCTGATATGCCACATTATATTATGTAAATATTATGTTATTGATTTTTAACTAATAACTCATTTTCGTGTTTTTTGCAATATGTGACTTGTTTGTTAATGAATTATTATAGCCTAAACAAGGACATCAAATCTATGCCATCAAGTCAATACTGTGTCTTGTGACAATCTGTGCCTTGCCTTTACAGATTAAATGTATTAATTATAACACTAACTGTATTGAACATAGATATTTAGGGACATTAAATTGATTTCATGATTTAAGAGATTTATTTGATACATTTACTCCATTACTATATTATTCATGAATATCAATGAAAATTCTCAATTTTGAGAACCAATTAAAATATTTTACAGACATTTTGGAAGCATATCTTCATAAAACTGTGTTTTCTTATTTGTAGCATCTGCAACATGTAATTTTGAGAATAAATAAATACTATAGTCATAACATTGACTTGTCGGTTCAGAGAAGCAGAATAAAACCATGCTGGTGCTGATGTACCAGGAGAATGATGATTTGCTTTATTTGTAAAGCTGATAGTTTAATTATATAAAACCACGATAAACTCTCATTTCTAACTTGAAGAACTTTCAATAGGCTTAACATTTCAACTTTAATCTTAAAATAATTTTAAGTTTTATAGTTACAGTGCAATCAATGTCTAAGATTTTCTTTTACAAATATTTACTTTTACTCAAATAAAACATTCTGAATTATACACCTAAGTTAAAATTGCTAGGATAACAAACAAATAATTTATCCTACTTTTACCAAGGGTGATTTCTTACGCTGAGTGATGGCACTTTTTTTAATGGGCATGAATATGTACAGTGACACAGGGGCCTACACTATTATAGTGAAAATGTCTAAACAACTTATTTAAGTGTCTTGCTGCTAGTTATTCCTGCATGTATATTCAAAAACAGATGTTAACACTTTATTTACATTTGGCAATAAAGTGGATTCATGTTGAAGCAATCCAATATGGCTTTTCCTGTTTGTATTTACCCTGACCCATTTGACAAATCTGTCTGTACAGTAAAAAAAGAGTAAAAAACATCCTGTAATAAGATGAATCTTTAGTCTGGCTCCAAACGGTGCATTTACCGTCTCTGGCAGATTGTTAATACCCCGTGCGCTGCCCTGACCCGGTGCTAGCCTTTGCCCGTAGGAGCGCCCTGTTGATGGGGCGTGTATTTGCCTGTGTAGAACCCCCCACCCTCTAACTTGCCCACGTACATTCTCCCCAAGTCCCTGTGTGGTCCCAAAGTTGCACGGCTGTGTGTGTGGTCCACACAGGCCCCCCGATCATCTGTCCGAGGGCTGCTAACTGCCTGCTCAGCCACTGCGGCTGTTTACTTTAGCTCTGTCTGCACCAGCCCGACTCTGATCATTCGCTTCCTCCAGCTGGGCCAAATCAAGGCCCGGGACCCAGCCCTTCATATACATGCATCAACCAACAAAAAGACAGAGGATCTTATCAAAGTGTAAACTGATTCTAAAATGGCATCAATAACGCTCGTCCACTCATGGTTCCTGTCCCTCTAGCTACAGATTGAATGTCAAGCTCCTAATAAGAGATGTTAAATCAGGTGCATGTTGCAGAAACTTTGTGGACCAATTACTATAGCAGAGGCTTGGCCCCACTGATAATGTAGTGAACATACTACCCGTCGAAACCTGATCTTCAGTAAGAGAGTCTCTGGATTTTTTTTAAATAATATTTATATTCATTTGTGTCCCTCCATATTTTTTCATCAGGATTTTCATTTTACTAGTCTAGGCACAATGCAAGTGTTGCATTGTTGGATGTCTCTAGAAGTTAGACATGTTCTATGATTTACCTTTAAATTAATTTCCAGGGTTTCCAGGGGTGATAGAACTTTAGAATTCAGAATATTCTTTTGACCACTGTGTTTTTTTTTAATACACATAGTAATTATTCCTCCAAATTTAACCCACTCCAGGCAGTGTAACAGACATTTACAAGTATTATTATATACATTATTACACATATTATTATTTACATAATACTTATAATAATAGGGAAAGGGAAAATTACTCAATTACTATTTTTATTTCATTATTGTTTACATTTAATTACTATTTTCTGTGCAGACCCCTTTTCACTGCATCAGACTTCTCATACAGTCCTGTAATACCCCAGCTTTATGCACAGGAACGCATCCATGAAAAAGGTCCTTCCCCAAACTATTACAAACAAAGGTGCTAGTGTGGCATATACATTTGTTTATGTACATTTTATCGACGTACTTTGCAGACGCTTCTATTCGAAGCAACTTATAATTATGACTAAGTATGATTATTTTTAAGCAAATGTGCGTTAAGGGTCTTGCTTAGGGACCCAACCATGTCAAGGTGGTCATGTGAGGTTTGAACCAGCAACCTTAGTCAAATAATAAAATGTGGCTAAAAGGTTTTAGTAAATAATAAATTTAGAAAATAGTCAAAATAAGTAATCAAAATTATGTAAAAAATAATTCTACACAAAATGATTTTTAAAAATGTACTGTTGCTGGTTTTTATTTTGTTGTTTTAACACGATGGCAGGTCAACGACTGCCCAGTAAATTATTTTACACATATGGTTTCCATCATTGAAGCGTTAACATAATTTATATATGTAAGATACATCTGTCTGCTGTTAGAAATCAAATTGGATTTATATATTTTAAATCATTACTGAGAGAGAAATATAGACTAATGAAGTAAAGCAGGATAAATGCTCACTATATGGTTTATATGCTCCCTATAATGTTAAGAACATTATGATGTTATGGTGATTTATGTATGTCTTTTTTGCACTATACATCCTGTTCTGTTTTCAGAAAATGACTGTCATGACTGTCCCCACAGTGCTTGGACTCACCCCTTGCCAAAATAATTCGACTCATTGGGAGTGTTTATTGCAGCTAACCCTTCAGTAAGGCAATTCCTCTTATTAAAGTGTGTTTTTACAGAGCGGCACAGAAAGGTAGTAAGGTAATTTCTCTTATTTGTCTAGTCGTAGTCAGGATGTGGAGTCCGATTTGGGGGCCTTGGGCTAGCTTCTAGTGTTTAAGCTGTCTGTTTGGACTGGGAAACCCTTCAAGGTTGGGGTTTGCTTTTTTACAAATTGAGGGCTGTGCTGGCAGGCGCCAGGGCAGCACGGGATGACTGGGCCCTGTGACCTCTGACCCTGACCTTGGTCCATTCTGCGGCCCAACTGCAGCAGACTACTAAGCCTCCTGGAACAGAATTCCAAGCGTTTCCTTCTCTGGAGGGCAGTTGAGAATTCATCTGATTTGGCGAGACTGTTTTGCTAATTAAATTTAATACAGACGTCTTTTAAAATAAACACAGCTTTAAATGCTTTTATGTTGTGTATCATGTGCTAACCAAATGAATTTCCAAATAGATAGATAGATAGATAGATAGATAGATATATAGATAGATAGATAGATAGATAGATAGATAGATAGATAGATAGATAGATAGATAGATAGATAGATAGATAGATAGAGAGATAGATAGATAGATAGATAGATAGATAGATAAAAACTCTAAGGTCTGCTCGACCTCAATGTCTGATCCCTCTCCAGCCCTTGCTAGATGCACCAGACATTTAAAAAAAAACACAACACAAAGAATTCCAGAAAAAAAATCTAATGTGTTTCTTTAGCCCTCTACTAGCGTGGGTGGTGGGATGCACCCTGTGTAGCTGCTTGTAAACACCCCCAAATCTCCCACCACTCCACACACACAACCTGCTGGGCACAGTGGCCCCACTGCTTCATGGTAATTGGTTCAGGAAGCTCCAGCAGCACGGTTCAAGGTCCCCTTAATTCTATCAGCGAGCCAGGAGAGGCGACCGGCCGTGTGGTGAAACTCTGAAGAACCGTTAAAGCTCATTTACCACCAACAGCATCCATATTCCTGTCACTCAGCCACAGGCTGACCCTCCTGACAGCAATGGATCCGAAAGGCTCCCAAGCTTTTATGTAGCATGATTGATGCATTAATCACTGGATATGGTTTATGGACTGTGACGAGAAAGGGAGAAGAAAAACTGTACGACTTCCATTTGTAAGACAGCCGGCTTAACACGTGTTGTGGTCGCATTAATGTGTGTAGGTGTCCTACAAAATTACGAGCACGAGAATTATTGTTTGTTCTGTAAACGACGATTGTAAATCATGTCTTGACATCTTGCAGCATGTTTTCTGTTGAACATCCACTCTGACTGATGAACAGTAAAGAAATGTTTGTTCTACTTTGCTCGATGGGATCTATACATGGTCCAGCTAGTCAGAGCAACTCACAGCCTTTGTCATTTTTGTTTGTTTGCATGATTAAACGACAGTTTCCTCGCGTGCATGTCATGTATCTGGTCCTCATGATGATTACAGGGTTGAACCCCAGCAAATGGCAAACACATCCTGTCATTGGACATGTACCTCCACTAAGAGACCTCCCAAGCTGCCCATTTTCCATGCTATGACCAGTAGAGAGACTGTGTGGTCATGCAGTCTGGTCCTGTTATAATTTTATGCCAGAATCTACAACACACCTGATGTGACTTCACCGCTTGTAACTTTTTTCTTGTAGATCACTATGCAGAAAATTGTCTTCTGGTGTATGAAAGTATTATAATACAGTGGTATTTAAAATGAAGAGCTTGGGGTTATGAGAAATTATGAAAATCACTTTTAGTTGCTTGTTTGGTTGGTTGGCGGATGGACGGACAAATAAAATTAGGGTCATAGTGCTCTAAACACTTGAACAGGTTGCCATTTTATTGCAGGGTACACCAACAAACACACACGCACGCACGCACGCACGCACACTTTCAGTAGTCTCAATTAACCTGACTGCATGTCTTCTGACTTTATGCTGTGATGCAACAGTGCTATTTACCAAGCCACCATACCTATACTAATGTTTATGTTCACATATTTCTAATAAAACTTTAAAGGAAAACATGTCAACTCCTTGAAAGACACTTTAACAGTGTATGGTATGTTAGTCATGTTATATTTTGTTTTAATTACTTTTCCAGAAATAGCTCCTCTGTTTGTGAGGTCATTAAGTGACCAGGTCAGTATGAGCCAGACCATGACTGTGAACCAGACTGTGAACACTGCAAGCAACATGGGTTCTTGTGGTAAGTTTGATCCTTACCTCTAGTCACTGTAAAGACTGATTCATGTTCCTCATGTGTGCAAGTGTGTTCATTTGAGTTCTCCAGTTACCACCCAAACCTATGTACAAGGTGGACTGGCAAATCTAAATTAAAACTATTATAATCTATGTTTAATAGTGATTTAGTAAATGTTTGAGTGTGTAATGGAGTTGATTAATGCCTTGCCCGTATTGTATGTCTGCCTTGTATCCAGTCTGTCCTGGTGATGCTATTTTTCTCCTCAGTATCCCAGAGTGCTCAAAACGTTAAATATCTAGAGTGTTGGGAGATGTGTTTATTGCCAGAATAGATGGGATAAAATTTATGGAGTATACAATAACACTATATATACTTAAATTTAGTATTGCACAAAGGTTCTAGGCACACCATACAAATGCGGTAAAGATTGCTGTAAGAATTCAATAACATTAATAATGATTGTTTTTATTAGTTTGCAAAATGCAGAGTGAGCAAACAAAAAATATCTAAATCACATACTTTTGGTGTTACTAAGCTTTGCCTTCAAACCATCATTAATAATTATAGCTACACTTGTCAGAGATTTTGTAGTACTTTAGCCAGGTATTAATATTTTGTGTCTTTACTAGGCTCCATTTATATTCATAATATTTATATCAAACAAACCAGCAGAATATTTCAATCACATATGTGTTCAATTTAATTCAGATAAATGAGTATTATATAATTCATATAAGAAATATTTCACAAACATTCAATTACATGAGTATGTTTTGTAATCATAGCAAAATGATGAGTGTAGGGTAAATATAGCACTGTGATGTTCACAAAGAATATGAACACAGTCATGCACATGAATGGTGGTTGCACAGCAGAGATGACATCTTAATGGCACTTGCACAGATATCGGACATTAGAAATTAGTTTGATACTCTTAAGATGTGGATTTCAATGTTAACCTTCCTCTCATCATTGAAACAGGCATGGGCAGCTACTGTACACATTTTGGAAGGTGTATCTGCAAGCGAAGTGCAATTTGGTACTTGGATGTGTAATGTAATAAAAGTTTTAAAGGCCCTGATGCCGATGAAATTAATATTCCACGGTGTTAATACAAGACAGTTTGTTCAGTGTAAGAATAGTCCCTAATTGTGTATTATTGTTACATGGCCATACCGTATGTAATTGAATAAAAGAAAAAAAAATATTGAAATACACAAATAATTATGCATCGCACATTAAATACTCCATAAGCACATACAAAACACAATTTATAATAATTCTAAAATAAAGACTGAAATAAATATAGGACAAGTGGTTACCCTTGGTCCTAGCATCAACATTCTGAAGTTGGTACTGGGAGCTATATTAATGGCTCATAGGTTCCCAGACTACATGTATGTTTATGGAGGGATGAGCTACAGGCCTGCTGCCCACATGTGCACCTTCTCATCCAGGCGTGCCAAGTTACACAGTCCATTAACTACCCAAACCTGTCAATAAGGTTAGAATGTTGCATCACTACATAAGGAGGAGGTTCGGTAAAAAGGTGAGAAAAAATGTCCCAGAAGCTTCTTTTGTCTCGCAAAAAAATGTTTTTGTATGACAAAATCAACCTTATCACGTCAACCTTATCACATCAACACACTGCGTTAAAGCTTTAAGGACATACGCTGCTCTATTTTTGCTTTTATGATTGCTGCTTTTAGACATAATATGATTGATTCATATTTTTAGACACAATGGGCTACATAAATTAAAAAAAAATATATATGGATCCGTTAAGACATATTAAAAACCAATTAATATTAAATACTGTTTTCATGGTGTATGATTATCATTAGAGTACAATGAGCACAACTAAACAACTTAAGACTAGTTTGCTTGCAAGATGGTGCAGCAGTAAGTTACACTAGCCCATACCTACTGGGATGCAGCGTTTTTGTTCAGTGCTGTTGACAGGACAGGTGTCTGCTTTATGATGTAGGTTGTCATTGTTGGGGAAGATGGTGGTTTGTTTAGGCCCCATGCTGAATTAGATTGGTGTAACTGTATTGCTACCAGCAATTCTGGGGAAACCAAAACCATCACAGCCATGACCTCATTTAATTATTAATAAAAGTGCTAGATAAACAAAGACTTTGCAAGTCTAATAGGGACAAAGTGCAGAAGCCTGAATTTAAGGATTTCGTAGATGTTAAAGTTTGTACGATGTCAAAAAGAGATTGTAATAAAAGTACTCTTGTTTCTTATTGCTATTGAGTAGATTTTCTACCACCAGTAGAACCACAAGTCAGGCAGCCCAGCATTGTTTAATAATTTCTAATCACTGTCTCAATAATAATTCATGTCTGGACATTGACTGGCCATGGCATAGTCTTGATCTGGTGGTTCTTCATCTACATTATGACTGAACTAATTGTGTGACATTGAAACAGTGTCCCACCATTAAAAACGATCTTCTGGCTTGTCAAAATTAATAAATTCTGCCTTTTTATAGCCTTGCTGAACCACACACAGATGATCACTGATCTAGAGGCATTTCCAAGTCTCCTGTCATTAGATAAAAAGGTGTTGGGTCAAGTTGAAAACTTCAGCCTGCAGCAATGGCCTTATTGTAGTCATTTGCAAAACTGGAGTCATCATGTTGCTGAAACAGTCTGTGGCATGGTGTTATTACAGGTCTGGCTCCAGTTTCTTATCCAACATGGTGTGGAGAGAATTCATATGGAGGTTGGTATCAGGTTGAAATAACAGTGTGGGTCAGGATGTTCACTTTAATCATTCGTGAAGTGTTTAAAAAGTAGGTCTTGGTTTTTGGATTAGTCTTTGTGTCGACCTGCAGTTATTTTATAAATCACGCACTATGCCAAGCCACAGTGTGCCCTGTTGCTCGCTCAGGGGCATGGTTTGTCCAGATGTGCTATACATATCAAAGACTCTGACCACTGCATACTATGCTTGGAGGTCTTAGCACCCAGCAATGCACATGTTGAGAAAATCTAAAAATAAGTAAGATTATGGCAGTTTTATGTCATGAAGTGTTTACATAAAGTTGCATTTCCACATGTCCGAAAAAATGGCTTTGCTTTAATCACACCACACTGATCCACGCCACTCTGGATGATGGTTGACTGATAAATTTACTCATTGTGCTTTATCAAGCTAATGTCTTGCGTCAGTTATGGTATGCACATAGCAGCAACTCTTCTTTAACTTTAGAAGAAAAAAAGTTCTTAGGTTATAACTTTTGTGGTTTTTCTACAAAATGTGCCAAAATAAACTGGGCAAAAACTTAATTAGTAATTATTTTTTTTATGTTTATGTTATTTATATTGGGACATTAACTTTCAACTCTCTATAGTCAGATCAACAGACGTCACTCATTAGACTGATTTCTGAAGATTTTAGCAACTTTTAAAAACAGCAATATTTAGCTTAATAAAAAATATACGGCTTACTGTTTGTAACATGTTTACTGTGACATCTCTATATGCTTCAGTTTTCCTCAACAACCACATATCTTTTGGCCTTAATGGCATTGGGTGCGACTGTAAATAACATACTATTAATTAGGGCTGTCCGCAAATAATCGATTATTCGTTGGTCGACCGAAAAAATTACTAGTCGGCCAAATTCCATTGGT
>JAOUQU010000028.1:8006653-8022906 GCA_028566735.1 Ammoglanis amapaensis
TTGCGATTAATTGTGATTAATTAATTACAGACCCTGTAATTAACTCGATTAAAATTTTTAATCGAGTCCCACCACTAGTTTTTATTTCAATATCTGTAACTAACATAAACACACTAGGAGTGTGGCTTGTGCTGGCCAGGATTCAGATTCATTCAGTGGTTACAGGATAAGCTCTGGCCCAGATCGTGACACTATACAGGATAAAGTGGTCACTAAAACTATATAGATTGATAAATATTTAGCTTGTTAGGCAATTTCAGCTTGCTTGCAGGCTTGGTTTGTGGAATTTGTTATATATTGTGCAACCACAAAATAGCTATGCTGTTTGCATTTGATTGACATTTCTCTTAAGGTATTATTCTTGTTGACTGGGATGCGCCCTTTGACAAGGTAAAATCTGTGGATGGCAAGTAAGAAACCACAGATTTGTACATATTAAACAGTACAATGTAAGGACGGCTGATTTCAGAGCTGCTGAGCAAATATCCTGCGTCTTAATGCCTCTGGGAATCTGAAGTCGTATCTGTACTCTGGAGAAAAGCGCATTTAGAGCACCATTACCTCTGCGCTCCTGTCTCAGCCAATGACCCGTCAGCACTCAACCCTGGTCGCATGTAATATTAAATGCCTCCAGTGCTTACACTTCCTTCCTGTCAGTCTCTTTTTCTTTGCCCCCCTTTACTCCATGTTATTCACCACACTCCACTTAGCATCTCGACCGCTGCTGTACGTCGGTCCCACTTGTGCCCCCTGACCTCACTCTGCCGCTCCTGAGCACCCTATTCTGCTAATGGCTTTGTAAGCGCTCATGGGGATAGGAGGGAGGCAGGGGGCCATTTGGCGATGTGTAGCCAGGCAGAAAATGTGAAAAGAAGTCAGAATCTACAGACCGGGCGGCATCTCTGGATTTTCCAGTGCTCCCTATTTCACCTCCCGTACACCCTCCTCTCTGGAATTATCGACTGTATGGATCAGACAGTCTGAAGGGCCACACAGCTGTACATTAGCGCCACCGCTTTTCTTTATTTGTGGCTCGGCTGCTGACATTTAGCCACAGCGGGCTCAGCACTATGAAAGCCATAAAGCAGAATTACGGGAGCTATGAGGCAGAGGAGGAGGGGGGATCTGTGCTTCTTTCCAAATGTTGATGCGAGTTAAATGGACGGCTCTCTTCAGGGCCGGTCTGGATCATCGCTCTGGGTGTTCTCACACCATGAAAAAAGACAGGGTGTCTGTTTCTATTTTCACATGACAGCTGTTCAGCACACGGTCCAGAGAAGATGATGATTCGTTACTCTACGTTCGATCACTTCCTGGTGCGAAAAGTTAACAGTGAATAAAGTCTTAATGGCTTTTTAATTTGCCTCATTAAGACGGCCATGCTTGATTCTTTGCTGCGAGGCAATAGTCTGTTGTTCTGAGATTATAAAACCCTCAAAACTTCTGTCTTCATGCTGAAATTTTAAATATGTAGATAGAAAATTGCAAATGCAGTAAGATGTTAATTAAATTGACTTGAAAGTGTTTAACATTGTGTCCTTGCAGGGTATCTAGCTTGTGCAATTCGAGCTGGAATCTGGGCTTTACATACCCAGCCAAACAGGAATTTAAATGCAGACACAATGAACTTTGTCTAGATTAGAGGTGGCCGATTCTCACTTTGGATTAGCATCCTGTACGACATCTTTTACACTATTATACATGTTCAGGGTGAAGCAGAGGGAAGTTATGATCTAGAAAATGCATTTATATGGGTTTATATATGACCAGTGATGCTACTGTGATTGGGACTGTTGGGCTGTTAAACAAGACACTTTCCCCTCAGTTGTCGAAACAATATACTGTCCCAGCTGGATAAAATAATTTGCTAAATGTAAAAATGTACATGTATAACACTAACCAATTGAAAGAACATTTTTGAGATGTTTCATCCATCAGTTCATCCATCAATCTATCTAGTTTTGTCAACAAAAACTTAATCTAACCCCAAGTGGTTCAGGTATGCTAGATCTTACCAAACATATTTACAATGCACTGCATCTTTATACCTGCAGAGAAGCTTTACACCGAATTCCTTTTTGGCTGTGCTGATGAGATCGTTTTCTCAGACTGGCATGTTGACCTTTATGCCCTCTACTGGCTATTCAGTTACAACGCAGCCTCACAATGTGGTTTGTGTGTTTCTCTCAGGGGTGGCAGGTGTGAGGTGGGTCTGCCCACATTAAAAATGAAAGAGGAGTGTGTTGTTTTCAGGGCCTGCGGCCTGCCTGCTGCCTGGCTCTGTAAAGCCTTTGTGTCTTTTGTCTGACAGCCACTCGGGCAAAACAAGAGACAACGTTTCACCAAAAGGTACAACCCCCACTGTAGCAACAAAAATTCACTGGCGAAGGGTAAAGTCCACTCATATATTTACTGATTTAATGATGGAGTTCATTCTGGAATTAAGAAACATTTTCTAAATTAAACGGGGTGGGCATGACTAGTGCTTTTTTTTTATCTTGCACCAATTTATTAGTCTTGTTCCTGCATGTTGATAATGCATTTTATCCCAATTTTTTCCACTTTCACTGCTCTTAAGAAGGGTATATGTGCCCACTCCATGACCCTTCTGACATGTGCACAGTCCCTTAGCCTCTTTTGCCATTGCTTACAAAGGCGTTTCATCCTGTCAACCAGGGTTACTGCAGGACAGTTAAAGTTTCCACATATTTATCTCTTTCACTCAGACGCCTGATTTGTCTGTTGCAGGCAGTTTTCATTGTTGCACTAGATTGTGGTCAACCAGTAGCAGAGTCGAGATTTAAACAGGTGTGTGATAGTGGAATATCAGGCTGCGCCACCTATGCAATATTAAAATGCTGCTAGTTGTAACCTGGTGTCTAGCGGACTTTCAAGCACTTTCATGTGCCAGGTTGTCACTGTTGGGCCCTTTAACCTCAGTTGTTTAGACCGTATATGTCAAATTAATGCATCTAAAAATTTCAGCATCTGTGTCATAACATGCTGTAATAACAAGTTAAGTATAATCGACTATGTGTTTTTCCTGTTGTAGAAATAGTAGCGTTCTTAGCGTTCCATGTCCTATGGACACGTGGTAGAATGCACCCTCCGTTCACAAAGAAGCATGTGCATAACACACACACACACACACACAGCATTATATGCTAAGTGAACGCCTGCTCATTTGCCCTCCCCTGTGTAGTGGGGGTCAGAGATCGCTATGCATCAGAATGGCATTCACTGGCGTCACTCAGATGAAGCGATAAATCCGAATTGCCAATTAGGAAACAATTACAAGCTGTAGAGACAGAGTGACGCCCTCTTGTTGAAAGCAAAGCTTCTCACTAGTATGGTTTCAGTATTCTATACTATTTCTACAGAGCTCACAAAGCTAATCTGACACTGCTGAAATAATATTTAAAAAAAAGATAATGTACAGATCTACCCAGAACTAAATGTAATTATTGGATAGAAGGCAGGGACAGTTCGCCCATCAGGCTCACTGTCTGCTGCCATCAGTGCAACAAAATAGTGATTGATCCGACTGTTTCTTTTTTTCCTCTCTGCTTATGCAAGACGGGTCAGAGTTCAGTCGCCCCAGCTTCAGGCTTTAATTGGATTGACAGCTTCGGGGGAATAGGACATTCGCCGGGGGAGGCGTGAAGGAGGGGTTCCGACTCGAATCGATGGCGTAACCTCCTCATTCTGAGCTGATTAAGAGTGAAGAGCAAACAGAGCTCTTTTTGTTCAGGATTTGAGGGGGGTGGGGTGGGGTGTGTGGCTGAATGAAAGCCTGCTGGGACTGATGCACAGGCAATGACCTAAACTGGCACTGCTGCGTCAACCTGACTGACCCTGGACCCCAAAGACTTCAGTGTGTGCAAGTGTTTCTGACAACAGATATTAGCCAAAAACCACAAGAGGAAAAACACTAATAATGTTGTATTTGGACGTAGCTTTGAATAAAGACTGACTGACTGACTTAGTGTTAAAAGTCATTATGGTAGTAAAAAATACAGAGTGTATAGCAATGGGTTGTCAACTGATAAATTACTGAAGAACTCTGTATTATTAATGTAGCCACAATATATCAAATTATTTCCAAGATATTGGAACAATCAACAAATAAAACTAAACTAATTAGGAGCCCCGATGATAGCTCTTATTATAGATTAAGTCAGAGAGCAAGCTTGGCTCTAGTTTCTGACTCAAAAGCCTTAAATATAACAAAACCCCTTCAATAAAGATCCAGACGATGTTAATGTGGCTATGCATCAGTGCTTACCTAATATCACAAATATAGTACAACACTGGGAAAAATGTCTCACAAAAGAAGGTGACTATATGGAAACATGATGTTATTTGTTTTAATCTCTTCTTGTGACTTGCCTTTCTTTCCCAACAGAGAGAAGAGTTCAGCTGGTCACTGACATCCTAAAACAAAGCTAAAAATGCTTGTCAGGAGGGCCAGAGGTCACAAACGAGACAATCTGGGGGAAGCCCAATGGCAATGGCTATAGGCATCATAAGCATGTGATGTATTTGGCTCTTGTGGCAAGTGGATCAAGATAAGAAGGATTAACAGATTGCAATAATCCTTTATCAAAGTGACCACACCTTCTTACATAGCCCAGAGAGGAAAATAGGGATGAAGTTGATTGCTGGGTACAATAAGGGAGCACAGATGTTGGCTGTTGTTAAAAGCCATTGAATCGGTGGCGTTTTGGCACATGTCCATATGGCACATGTTACTGGCCTGCCGTTGAAGTACCTAATTTTCAGACAAACGTGCACTGTGAGTAAATATTAAGGATATTGAACCAATACAACAAATGTGATGGTATTTAATCACAGATTCAGTAAAACATCTGGACCTTCAATTCTAACTAGATATATTCAATTAGATATATTACTTGACAATAACAGTTCTGAAGACATGGTTACAATCCTTTCTACTAAGCCACTAGCTAATACTAATTTATTTTCATTGACACCCCAAAAAGATTTTTGGTACAAGAAGTGCAGTCTAATATGGGTCCCATCTGTACGTACCAAGTAAGTGAGTCAAGATAACCTTACCTCTCTTACAGGCCGGCTCTCACTTCTCCACAGACCGTTGACCGTTTTAGTTGGGGCAATGGTCACTACAGGTGGGGTGCTGGGAACACTATGGCCTCCAGGTGGCACTATGACTTGGCCAAGAGGTCCCCGCTTGGGCGTGCTCACTGGAGAACTCTGGTTGGTGGCTGGAGATGAAACTGGGGACGATTCGCTACTGATAGATGAACCTGTGGAGAAAAAGGTAAAGACAGGTAAAAAAAAGAAGAGAAATTGAACTGCAACTATGTTTTTCTTTGTTTATTTAACAATGTCGTCAGATTAAGTGAGGAAATTAAAAACACAAGCACTGATATCTCTGTTTAGGTATCTTGGTGGCATGTGATCACTGCAGCTTGGCAAAGTGATAAAACACACAGGAAACCACATGTTCACAAAGCTGCTGCCTTATACACACCTACACAGCTCATATGCTGACAAACACACACAACCCTGAAAAGTCTGATCAACTGGAATAAAAAGACAAGTCTTTGAACTGTGTGTAGGAACTGTAACACCGGGAGGAAAGCCACAAAGATACTATCTATAAATATATTTTCTATAAATAAGAAAATATCTAAACCTCACCCACTCCACCTGGGCATTGAACCCAAAACTGTCCCAGACCCGCAAGTCTCAATGCAATAGATGATTATAGCATGTGATATTCCGAGCTTTATTTGCACAAAAGCTTTTGGTTAACAAACTCGAATCATATTTTGCAGTAGCAACAAATTAAAATGTTTGTGAAGTGAAGTAAGAATAATTTAAATCAGTGGTAGGTAAGTAATAAAAAAGTGAAATATAGACAATTATTCACATATTTTTGATCATCCAGTAAATTTGATTGGATTGTGTAGATTCCTGGTGTGCCCTTAATAACTTAATCAGCAATTTAATAATTTAGCTTTGAGGCTTAAATCTATTTTACACTAGACAGTGACTCATCCAGACCCAGATTTTCCAAACCATCCGACTGCTAATGTACAACGATGCAATTAATACAGCTATCAGAATATTCTAAACACTTGGCAAAGTGTGCTTTTAGAACATACTGTCAGATATTTCTAGCCCAAATAAACAGAAAGGTTGATACGTGTGTACAATATTAGACTCGCACAGATTCACTTGGAAAAGAAGAAAAGAAAAAAACTGCTCAGCATATGATATGTGGAAACATATTCAAGGCTGTATAAAAACATCCCAGGTGGCATTAACGAATGCCAAGGTTGGCATCTGCCATCAGGCTATTTTAAAAACTTGTCAGTGCAAAATGCTGTTTTTTGACAGGTGAGTGAATCCTTTCGGGTGCTTTTGTTAGGGGGTCGCCACGGCGATTAGTCTTCCACAATATTGATTTGGCATGATGATACTGGATGCCTTTCCTGATGCAACCGTCCCTATTTATCTAGGCTTGGGACTGACAATGCAGTGCAAGTGTAAGATGCAAGTCATTTGTGCATCATAGTAGCTGGGGTGGGGCCTAGCTGACCCTTGTCAATGGTGATTTTTTTTTAAATCAACTTTCGACTCTCAACATTGGTGTGCTGCTCCACCTCGGCACATTTGTTGTTAAGTAACATTTAACCTCACTCATTTTTTCACCTGCCTTTGTGCTGCAATTTGCCCAGCATTTTGGTTAAATGTGTCCTCAGTGATGCTGCAGCACAAACACACCCATGGGCTTGACGGCACTGCAATATACTGCTGTATGACTTTTCAGTAAAGAGCAGTATGACAATACACAAAAGTGCTCCATCTTGAAGACCATTAAGTGTTGACATTTCTGATGAAGGACTTTCCAAGTAAATGACACAGCCGGTCAAAGACAGACGAGGTGAAAAGGGGGTGGGAGAAAAGAGGTGGCATTTGCGAGGCTTTTGGATACAGTAATTACAGAGCTGCTGCTGACTAAAAGCCATCATTAAAGATGTATGGGAGGAATTCAACCTGTTGCTAATCTGTGGAGTACCACAGACGCACACCATTGTGATCTGTTTGCCAACAATGACTTTGGCATTTATCCATGTCATTTTTTTAATTGTATTGATTGAATTTAAATATAATGTTTTAGATCATTTTAGTTGATAGACCTTTTACAAAAGCTCAATCATAGACCTTTACATTGTTGTATGTATTGCTAATTTTTCTGAAACAATCAGATGATCACCCCTCCACTATTGGTAGTTAATAAAATAGAACATTGTCAATTTAAGGTTTACTGCTCAGTGCTAAGCTGCAACTGCATCACCATTTTAACCACTGCTGTTAAATCAAAACAGTATAAGGTTTGGATCGAAATGTAAATCACCTGCAAAAGAGCAGGTCAGCCCCTATTCTTACATTTTTAGGCATTTGCAAGTGTATCTTAGGACTGTATGCCTACTTTAATAACTCATCCATTTTAGCCAGCAAGATTTTAACATTTTGACTTGTGTGTGAATGTTCTGTCCTACAGGAACCTTTTGAAAATAATATCAGCAAAATTCATAAAATTGCCACAACATTTAGATGGACGATTTGTGACTTTTCAGTCATGTTCATTATTTTTTATTGTTTTTATAGGTTGTTATTATAGGTTTACTGTTGCTTATAGGTAGCAAGCACAACTGCCGCACCACAAACCCGAAGACGAAGCAAGTCAAGACGGGGGTAAGGGGTTAAAAGGTGGTGACAGCATGTTGAAAAGTGAGACAGAAAGGAAGTGTGTCGTGTCTGCACAGCAGCAATTAGTAGCTTACTCCCCGCCAGCCATTAGTCTGTCCTGCTTCTCTCAGGCAATCAATACCCACTCACATCACAGACGGGTTTAACACAGCCATCAAACTAAGGCAGGATGGGACGGCTAAAGTTAGGCTTTATATTGTGTAATAATTGGTCTGATTTTGCTGATAAGGACAAACATGTATTTTAAGCGATTGTGCTTTAATGTCTGATTCACTATTGATGGATTCAGTCATGTCCAAACGTGATCAACAATGTGTAGTGTGAGGCTAAAGTCCTTTCGTTAAACAGGCAGAGAAAGGACTGTTTAAGCAATGTTTAAACAACATAATTTACAACACATAGACTAGGCTTAGAAGTTTGCATATATGCTGTCTATTAAAAAATATTATTTAATATTTGTTTACCAAGCCATTAATGACATGCCATATCTGAGGATTGGGAATCTCATACACAAACGAAAATACAATATTCTTTGGTACCAAAAAGAACTGTACAATTCTGTGCTAAAGAAGCCCAGTTTTGAAGTCATGCAGCAATTTTACAGAGATTTCAAGATCTATCACAAGCATCTTTATTTACATCACTGATAGGCAGTTTTTTTCTGCAGCTGGGCTGGGCTTTGTGTGGCTTTGTAAATAATTCAGCAATATCAGGAGATCAGACTTGTGAGATGTGAAATATTCTCCATCACTAGCTTTTGTTATTCCTTCATCTTATTTCGTGCTCTGGTTTCCTTTAAGCTGTGCCACTCGCCCCCTCCATTGTACAGCAGCCAGACCCTGTGTTACAGCATCCCTCTCGGTGGGGATGGGGGTGGTGGTATTGTTGTAAACTCTCCCTAGTGTAGTTTTTTATTTCCTCATTTTCGCTTTGAACTGTACCACACATACATACAGCGGCAAACAAAGCCCTGGCTGCTGGTGGCCAAGCCGAATTCCTAGAGGTCCATGTCTGAATGGCTGTCGTCCCGGATGTCATCCAGGCAGATGGGCCTCTCAATGATACACACGCCATCTGAACTGCTGCAAACTGGTGTCAGTTTATGATATGCTAATAGGATTCAAATCTATTCGCTGTGGCATGTCCGTGCAAGCTGCTCACTGAGAAAGTGTTGCCCACACCAGATTTTTTTAGTTTCCTGCAGTACCAATAAACCAAATCTTGTTTAAAATATGACACAACCTGAATTTAAACTAAAAATCTTTCTATGAATAGCCCAAAGCTAATCTTATACCAAAATTTCAGAACATTAGATTCATAATCAAATGACATTCAACAAAAATCTCACATTGTGCCATGTCAAAACATCCAAATCTGACAGTGCAACCATAATAAAAAACAGGTGAGGTGAAAGTACAGGTACATGTATGGCAGGCCAGAAGGATCTGGAGAGAACGGAGGAGCTGACTGTCCTCGCCGGTTTGATTAATGTGTTGCTCTGCTCTCTGTGAGCTCCCCCATTAACCCAGCCTCTCTCACAAACTGCCTACACACATGAGTGGCCAGCCTGTGCCTGCACACACACACACACACACACACACACACACACACACCCTCCCCCCCTGCTCTTTAAGAACTCAGGCCTGCATTAGAACAACATCAGCACTTAATTAAACAGGCCATTTCACACCTGGTGTGCATAGCGGTGCTTGGGCAAGCCAGCTTCCATATGCTCGCTCTGGTCATGGACAGCCAACGCCACACAAAGGCCTGCTAATCTGCTCTCTCCTTCTATCTCTCAAAGACACATACAATCAGTGTGTATGTGTGTGTGTTTGAACGTTCACCGTGTGTACACCGATTCATGTGTTTGCTTTTGGGAAAGCCTACACCAAAAGGTGTGACTGTATTTTTTATGAGAAGACAATGCGGGCGTTCCGCAGAACACAGGAGACAGGACGAATGTTTGCCCTCATCTGCGTCTGTATCCGTGTCTTTATCTGTCTGCCTAACTCGCGTCAGCCTGTGAAGTTTACGTGTTTGCATTACAGTTGGTGCAGGTTGGATTTTACTACCTGAAAAATGTAGGCACTAGTGTTTGATATGGACAAACACCTTGTTGTTAGAACCTGTCGTAACGACTCAAAGAGGATTTGCATTTTTTTAAATTCTTTGAACTGCTCTATCACGGTGTACTATTATTGGCATTATGGATTAAACATTGTTTTTATGTTTGATATATTTTCTGACAAAACCTTCCTTTCAGTACCAGGCTAAGTACTTAATTGTATGTTTTTGGAATGTGAAACCATGAGAAGCAGTTTGCCACTTTGCTTGGTGCTTGGCAAAATGTGAATCAGAGATGACTGCAGTTTTGTGGAATAACGAATTCCCAATCTGAAAGCTACTTGTATATTTGTGTTATCTTTTCTGCTTTTAAAATTGTTACAACTAGAGGTGTTGAGAAACTGTGAGAATCTGCTTTTCCAATAGTGTCTTAACAAACTAAGAATGCCATATGAACACTACAACTCTTTTTATTATCATTATATTATTAATATTAAGTTTTCTCCAGTAATAATTATTGGTCATTATGTACAAATTTAATCATGTTTGATATGCTTTTAATGACATGGCTTTTTAAAACAGTTGATCTCATTGGAGGTACTTCAAAGTTAATCAACAAACTGGCATGATGAGTGCAAAACTGGCAAGCCCATAGTGAGAAAAGTGCTTACTTGCTATTACATACAAGACCCATTGTGTCCCAAAAATATCAACAGTGCTTTGTGTTTCTTAATAAAACTAATGCTACCACCCTAACCACACTGCTATTTAAAGCGTCATCATTTACATTTCAGCATTTAGCATTCAAATTTATCCAAGTAACTTCAGACAGTTTGTTGTAGTAGTGGTGGGGCTAGAACGTTTAATCCAATACCTTAACAACTAGGCTACAACAAGTCTGTAATGTGCAGAAGGTTTTTGTGTTTTCTGAGCACAGGCCAGATGGAAGAGGTCAGTGCAACTTGGCTGTACACTGCATGTCTACTGAGGCCACACAAAAACTAGGCTGCCCTTGGGGCAACACAAACCTACTCCTGCTCTCAAACCTCTCTTGTAGCTCATCTTTATTTTTTTTCTTACTTCTGGAAAAAAGAACTTAAATGTTGATTGCCCTCTGATTTTTTAATTGGATAACAGTTAAACATGGTAAAACGTCTCTACATATGTCAACAGTAGTATACAAATGTTCAACATTTTGTCAGTTGAAGACAAGCACACAATGTCTTATGGACAAAAATAAAACCAAATAAAGTTACAATATGTTAGTTTAAGAAACTTGAAAGTTTAACCATTGGCTTGTGATATTAAATAAATCATTGGTTGCTGCTTATTGTAGGCTTTCTGTCGATTGTTGACAGGCGATAATAGCATATTGCAATTATATTGCTCCATATTGTGTTTGTGACAAAATTGTGACCGGTCAATAAACACTGTCAAGTCACATTATGACAACCACCAACTAATATCCAGAGTAACCACTATGTGCAGTATAGACACTAGATATATAGACTGGAACTCAATGATTCTCTGGAGCCATGCTGACTGCAGTGCTTTCCACAGCTGCTGAAGGGGGTGTGGGAAGGAGAATCCACCAAGCAATCTTTTGTCTTTCTCCTCCAAACAATTTAGGATATTTCTAGCCATGTGGCTAGGGCTGTGTGCTCGATACCCCCTCTTGTGTGTAACTGTGTGTTTCATTGCACTGATTGGGTTAAATCTGGAGGATTCATTCCACTGTGGGTTGAAACAGAATTAGAAATGTAACCTGATATGTAAAGCCTTCCAGCTAAATAAAAACAATGCACAGTTTGCTACATGTAAATTATAACTGCTCATTATCCAGTTATCAAACAACGTAGTGATTTAGTATTTCATCAAAGCCTGAACTCCTGTTTGTGTTCAGGTCTTAGCACTCAGTAGGGAGCCTGTGTGGGAGTGAAGCAGGCTGCTGAGCTTGAATCAAGTCGAGTGTGTTAAGACTACACTGCAGGCAAACACACATGCGCGGCAGGAGGCCAGGGCACACTAAGGCCAGGATGCACTACATATGCTAGAAGATAACAGCGTATGCTAAAAAGGCTAATGGCTGCCAGGCGATGTGTGAGGGGGTTATGGTATTAATCCTACTTGTGTGAGTCTGTCAGGTTGTAACCGACAACCTTTGGATTTGTAGTTTCTTAAAATCTTTGCTGATTAGATTTCAACCTGAATCAACTGCTAATTATTGACAACTACCAACTAATATCCATACAATCCATTGTCTGTTTTTTTATATATTATAGAGAATGCCCTACCTAATTTTCAATGGTTAATGTACTGTCTTCATGGCTTAATGAACCATGAAGTGAACATTTCTTCAAGTATTGTGCAATTTTCCATTTGCATAACATTCAAGTGGCTCACATTTACAGGTTAATCTGCACTGAGGAGGCGCTAGCAATCCAACGGCAGTCCAGTTAGCAATCGCTTAGTCAGAATGTCCAAAATGTGTGAATCAGTGTAACTCGCAGAACAAACTGGGACTTCTTGTTAGTCCCGCATAATTCTGTAGACACAGAGGTCTGAGTCAAAAGAATGACTAGTGTTCTCATATTTATGGCAGAACATAAAGACTTGAACAGGCTCTAAATATTTCAGGTTTATATTCAGTCGTTAGGATGGGCTACACTGTGTAGTGTTGCTTTCATTCATCCTGTCATTCTATTCATACGTACGTATACTGTGTTTACGTTTCTCTGTCTCTCTGTTAATGTCTGTGAATTATATGTTTAATATATGTATATTGCTTAGAGAGACACAAACTGCCGGAAACAAATTCCTTGTGTGTGTAAACATACTTGGCCAATAAACCTGATTCTGATGAGTGGAATTTAATGACTTGAGACTGTATTTTTGTGTAGTGTAGTAAAATATTAAAAGATGATAAATCTTGTTTATACATCAGACAGTTGGCCTGTCTGATGTTGATCTTCTTAAAGGTGATAGGCAGAGCTTGCAATACAAACTATTGATTTTGACCATAAGAAATAAAGCATTTATAGTTTGATTCATGTATTTATTTATGTAAAAGGTTAATGTAAATTATTCCATGGTACCAATTATATGTTTAGTATAATTTGTAGTTTTGTATGTGTACCTGTATATATGACAAAATATTTTTATCAGGATTTGCTTGAATGTGATCACAACTTTTGCTATTTTAATTTAATTTCAGTACCATATAACAGATTTGGTATGTTGAAGTTTTACGCTCCTGTAATTTGGTAGGTGAATTAATAAGTCACTTTGACCTTAAATAACTGACTTTCACCAAGTTATTGTTTCTTCATAGACTAAAAGTTCCCATCAGCCTTTACTGAACCTAGTTTCAGAAAATTATGGCATGTGTGCTAGCAATCTGTGACATAAATGATTATGAGCATGACATCATATAGTCCTATCGCCCACCCGTACACCAGTTAGTCAGGTTATTGCAGCAGCCACTGTGCTGGATGGAGACTTCCCGCTGTGTTTTTAACAGAGCTTAATCATAGAGTGTGTCTTTCCCCTGCGGTCTGTTTTTACACACCACCCACCCGCGGAAAAGCAGAGTAAGAGAGGCGGCAAGCCAAAATAGCAGAAAGAACAAGACATGCTGCTCATGGAGAACGAAAAAGGAAGTGAAAGGAAGATGGAGAGGCTTCGTAAAGAGAGGGGTTGTGTTTTGTTTCGAACGGTGTGTGTATGCGTGTGTACACTGTGCGGAGAGAGGGGGAATGAAACGGTGGGAGTGCGAGTGTCTTCGAGGGTGGATTTGTAAAAGATTGAGGTTGTGCGCTCTCTTCGGGGAGTAATAAATCAAAGCGGTGAGAGCCGGCTCCAGACGGAGAGAGCGAGGAGAGAGAGAATGACTGATTAAGCACAGAGATTCAGGGGTGGCTGGCTGGAGCAGGAGGTTCAACTCTGCTCAGTAGGGTGAATCACAAGAGAACAGAAAATTCTGTTGAACTTGAATGCGCATCCAAACCAGACAAGTGTATCTTATGTGGTTATAAACAAATCTGCAATCTATCAGCCTGCATGGATGGCTGGCTGTGGCACTGGACTGTGTGGGGACTGGAGCCGACTGGCCTGGGCTGAAATCAACCGCTCTAGCGCCAGCCTACCTCAGCGGGGAGCCGGAGCCAGATCTCCCCTCCCTTCCTTCCTCTCTCTGGGGGTCTTTGGAAGCCATGCTGTGACTGAGCTTACTCACGGGAACTCATTCTAGGGGGCATGGGGGTAGACCTGCGAAACATCAGAGATGCCGGCGAGGCTGACTACCTACAGATGAGACTAATCCACACGCATCACTTTGTATCTTTCTACCTACTGCAGGTCTATGCGTATACTTCGGTCTGTTGTGTATCCTGCATTACAAACAGGCGTCTTTCACTGTGTCTGATACGTGGTGTAGTAAGAATTATGGCAGGGTTTAGGAGTTTTAAAGCTGTCTCTCTACCAACGTTACAAATCACATTACATTACATTGCATTTAGCCGACGCTTTTATCCAAAGCGACTTACAATGAAGTGTCATAAATTTCCAAACCCTGTTTCATTCTAAACATCCAATTGTCACCAATATGCAAAGGCTATTAAACTAGTGATCTTTTTTGTTTGTGGTTGTAGATTTAATCTCGACTTCTGCCGTTCTGTACCTGTAGAATCCTTAGGCACTTAATCCTTAAATGCTTGGATTGTATTCAGTCACAATTTGAATTCAAGTCATCTTCTAAATGTTGTAAATGAAGCAAGACAGTCACATTGGGGGTCAGTTTTTGACTCTCCTATTCATGATCGAATAATATATAGGAGAAGTCTATTAAGTCTAGAAGTTTTTATTATGACACAATTTTTGTACATAGTCTTCGTCCTGTGCATTTTCCCAGCGTCAATCAATTTGCTTTCAGCATAAAGTCTTTTTAGTTTCGTACATAATCACGGCTTTTTACAGGTAACACGACCTTTATAGCTTCTTAGTGGATAATTTTATAATTACATTTTATACTTTGGTTACATTAACAACAGGACTCTATACAAGATTCATCAAATTCATGAACAAATCTTTCATTCAAACCACTTTGGCCTACACAAGAAAACCCCCACAAGCACAGGGAGAACATGCAATCTCAGGACAGAAAGGACCTATCTGTGAGACTTTGTTGTTGTCACTGTGCCCCACAGATGAGAGGATGAATTTTTCACCTGCGTGCCACCTTCCCTACTGCAGCAAAAACAAAACGATCATCTCTTCCACACATGGACACACAAAAACCACTTTAACACTGTGTGGTTTAATTTGAATTCATTAGAATGTAAGCAACATCACCACAGAGACGTAAGAAACTGGAACTTACATTCTGTTTAATATCTTAATAATAGTTGTGCTGGCAAAGAACGATGCCAACAATCTGGCATGCAGTGCCAAGATGCCACATTAGATGCCGAGTCCTTAGCTGATGAGTTCACAGTAAATTCCACAGCGCTTTACTTTAAGTGGGTCACCGACTGTGGCCTAGCCTCCCTAAGGAACAACTTCTAAATCATCTTAGTAGCAATTCCATTTAAAGACCATTAGCCATTACACCTACACAGCACAATGCCCCATAATTTTTGGACAAACTCGATATGTGCAAATATGCCGGTTTATGTGGACTTACCTCGAGGTTCTTCGGCCTGTTTAGCCAGCTTGCGAAGGGCTGCGGCGAATCCTGAGTGAGTAGATTGGGCTGCCGGGCTGCCATTGGCTACAACAGAGCCATTGAGAGGCGACGGCGTGAGCGGGCTGACCGTCGCCGTGTTGCGTGTCGCCGTAGAGATCATGCCTAGCGAGGGCGACTTTGGCTCATGGCTCATGCCTGCAAGAGAGAAATGAGGCGACAATGAGGAACAGGAAAGGGTTTGTTTAGTTTTGTGTCAGGCTTGGAAACGAGGTTGGTTTTTTGGTGGGCCGTGACACATTCAGTCACTCAGCAGCTGTTGAGTCATGTATTTAAACTACTGGCCCCGCGGGTGAAAATCACACACAAACCAATTGTGCTTTTAGAATAGACGCATACATAGTAAATGCTGTTGACTGCTGGGGGTGAAGGAAGTAGTTCAAAGGTTAGGTCCAAGGTCAGTTATAGCCCATCCTGTGAGGGGAGGTCGTGAAGCGTGTATGAACACACGCTCCATCATCCAATCAGTTCAATTAATGAATGTAAAAGCAAAATAAATATAATTTGAGCACCACGTACTGTCAACTTACTCAACAATGGCCGTGTTACACAGATAAATGACAATCACTGGCCAAGTTACAGCTGTTAGTCCCTCAAGCATGGCCCTTAACTCTCAATTACTTAGTCGATTTCTCAGACAGTCCTGTAAGTTGCTTAATAACATCTACTTAGAGGCAAAAAT
>JAOUQU010000028.1:8049367-8069283 GCA_028566735.1 Ammoglanis amapaensis
GTGTGTGTGTGTGTGTGTGTGTGTGTGTGTGTGTGTGTGTGTGTGTGTGTGTGTGTGTGTGTGTGTGTGTGTAATTAATAATAAACAATAACGTGTTTTGGTAATTGACTTCAGCTAGTGTGGGTACCACACAGCACCAGCCTCCTAAGAATACAGGTTTATTTCTTACATCTGATTATTTTTTGTAAGGAGTTTTGCTCGGTCCCATTCATATTATTTTTATACATATTATTTTGTGGTTTGTTGGGTAATTATTGGACTAGATTTTTCAAACTACTTTTAATTACTTTTAGTATCCAAATGTGTTCTTTATCAGGATTTTAACGTTTCAAACTTTGGTTACATTCATAAAAGACACAGTTTTCATTTATTACACAAGAATCATCAGTTCACCTTTTAATTCACATGGTTATAATTAGTAGATTTTGTTTTTAAACTCTCTAAAGTCACTGCAATTTTTACTATTGCATAATTTGCATCATTACATCACATTTGTGTCTCTGGCATTGAGGATTCGGGGCCTTGCACCAGAAACCTCCGCAGCAGCAGCATCCTAGTTGTGGTGGGATCACAGATGATCAATTTCTACTAGAATGATCTACAGAACACCAATCCATTAAAGGGCTTTCGATCTGTAAATATGGCTGCCTGATAACCCTGCAGGAGTTATAACTCAGAAACCAGCGGTAGAGTGCTAGAGTACCAGGCTGCAATGCCACCTGAGCAGTGTCTGTTAAACCTAATGGCAGGGTAAATATGTTTCCGCTCCTCCTGCACACATCCTCACTTCTTCAGTCAGAACAGATGGCAGGTCGCAGTGAGCGAGTGGCCTGGCCAATGCAATTATTTGTCTAATTACAACGTATCACTTAATTGCACAATCCATAACAAAACCGTTAATCACTAAACTAAAGTTGTGGGTTAATCAAATGTGAGCTTAACAATCTATAAGATACAATGTGGCATAGCAGCCTTGCAGGTGATGGCCATCCTTGGCCCACAATACTGGTATGATCAGATTTCTACCTGTCAAGTCAATAAAAGAAATCTACACTGAAGTGACATTATGAACACCATCTTCACCATGGTGTCTGTTAGTGGGTGGATATATTCAAACTTGATGTGTGTGAAAAATAACTAAAATTAGTCAAACTGCAGTTCTTGTTGGGTGTTCACAGTCTGCAGTGGACAATCAAAAGTGGTCTAAAAAAGAAATGGATGGCTAAATCTAAATGATGCAAGTGAAGAATGAAGGTTTGACTGATCCACAGTTGAGCTAACGTAGCTCAGATTGCTGAAGCTCAGAAAGCTCTCCATGGTCTGTCTCTGGTTCATCTACAAAAACTTTTACATCTGTACACTCCCTCTTGCTCCCTAAGGTCCCCTGGAAGCAGGTTTCAGACCTTTTGGTTTCACTTCATGTACCACATGGTTCGTGATCCTCTACTGTGGTTATTTCTTAGTTTTGGAACTCTTTGCCTTGCAAGATTGTTCTTCTATCTCATCATTTAAATATCAATTTAAATCTCATTTAAACAATAGTTTGTTTTTCCTTCACATGTAGAGTGACATTTTGAACAGACGCCATATAAATTAACAAATTATTATTATTAATAATGTTGGTTCTGATTGAAAGGTCTAAGAATATAGAGTGCATCGTAGTTACAGGACCGTTTTAGTTGCAAAAAGGGCCAACACAATATTGGAAGGGTGGTCATTTGGTTATACCAGATTGGTCTAATCTTAGACCAGTATGCTGTTATGTTTAGGAATCCTGGATTTTGATCGTTTTAGCATTACTTTGGTCTAAAGTTGTCTTTTTTGCACTATGCAATATGTCAGTGAAGATTTTTTTGTCAAGCTATTTTCTTGAAGTACCAAAATTCTAGAATCATCGCTTTGCCACATGGGAAGAAATGCTTTAGGAAATGTACTATGTTAAACAGCGAATAATATGAAAGGAAAGAGTGACAGATCAAAATGAAAGGAAACGTACATCAGAGAAAATAATGTCAGGCAGAGAACCATAGTGGCCGCTTGCTTAATGGAAGAGGGCAGAGCAGTGAGAGTGGGGGAGATGTTAAAAACCCTAGCGAATTGAAGCCCAATCTAATGGACTAATCACATTGATTTTCATTTAGCTGCCGTCTCCTTTGTTATTTATCGCATTTAACAAAACCACCCAAGACAACGCGTCTTCTTCGTCTTCTCCCGGATCCAGTGTTTAACCAGCATTCAACTCCTTTCCCTCAGATGCCAAAACCGGTGGGGCAATTGAATTATTTCGTGCTAGTGTTTTACACCAGAACATAATGCAACATTTACACATTACACATTCTCAAAACACTCTGCTGGTGATCAGAAGTATGACTGCATCATGTTCCCTTAACAAAGTTTAGGCGTGCAGGCAGCACAAAATTAAAACAAGCTAACACTAAAGCTCTCTAAGATCTCTTTTCAAATCTCAGATCTTAAACAAGAATTTAAGCCTTCAGGCCAGCACCTGATCTCTTGTCATGCAACCACAAATTATGTTATATTAATCAAATTCCTTATAATAATTGTTTACAAAGACTATTTTTGCTTTTGTCATTTTTATTAAGACTTAAATTAAAAGACATATTTTAATAAACATCTTTTTTTTCTCTCTGTGTGTGTATTAACAAAGCAGCAATATATGGCCGAAAGAAAGAATAAGAGGAGAACCAGAGATTGAAAAGAGTACTCTACATAACGCATGTGCTCAAAAATCTATCTCAATGGAGCTTTTTTTATTTTTTCAAAGCTCTTCACTGCTCAATGACACCACTTGCCTGATGAACATAACACCCAGCTCTAATGTATAGTGGCTTCTGCTTTATTTTATTGCAACAAACAGCTGTATGTTAACAACCGGTAGAACTATGTTTGCATGCATGTATTAAATACAATGTAGCACTTTTCATAAAAAATCGATGACATCTAAATGTTCCACTAGCACATGTTCATGTAAATTTAGTCGAGTCTTAACTATAAAGAAAGAGGTGAACTTGCACAGCTTTCATGAGAAAATGCAGCAACAAAATTATTAACAAGTCTATGTGCTGGAGTAAAATCTGTTTCTTACTCATATCACCACTAAACATGACTAAGCCTATTATGATTAAGGCTTCCCATGGTTATGAGCTTTATCTACTATTGCTAACACTTGCACTAGTGATGCATGTTGCTAATGATGAGCTGTTCAGATTGACCCGTGAACCCGGCACATGGCACTACACACTAGCTTCTCCCTGAAGGCACATAGGTTAATGAATAACAGTGATCAAGCCAGACAATCAAGCCTGTTATTCTGCTCAGTGCAATTACCCACTGTGAAGAGAGTGGGTAAGCAAGAGCGGACATAAGGGTTTCATATCTACTGCAGTCCAAATAAAGTAAAGTGTTTGCTTATTCAAACACATGGTTTCAAACTGAAGAGTTTATTTAACGTGAACACATTACTAGCTATTCGATAGTGTGTGCGCGTGACAATCCTAGTTAGTCGGTAGCACACACACCCATTGACGGCACAAGCATCCATACAAGAAGACTTTTATAACCCATGCACCTGAGGTAGCTCGTTAGGATTGTTGCGTGAGCGCAGATGGTGTGTGAGGAGTGAGGTAGGCAAGTGTGAGGTCTCACCTTGGGGGAGGAGACATTAACTCTGGCAAATTTTACTGCCTGAATTTCCCTTTTACTGCTATTAACATCTGCCAACTGCACGGAAGCCGTGATCTCCCTCATGCAGAGCTGATGCCATAAAACTCTCTGCTGAGAGCAAGAGACTGGCAAGTGCACACCAAGGCCAACAAATAATAATAGTGCATAATAATTTTATTAGCAAATTTTACATTTTGATGTATGTGCCAGAGTGTCCCATAATCAGACATGACACTTTGTGTCTTCCTATTGTAAGAATCGTGGTAATGATAGGTATATCGCAATGATAGGTTAGTCATTGATAAATTGTGTATTGTGCAGTCCATTACCACATTTGTGACCTTTGTAAATATTTTTCGTAATTATGTATAAGAACACTCACAGTTGTTTGTTGCCCCTAGCTTCATCATTCCTCACAATATTTGTTTTGGGGGATTTAATTAGATATTTTTTAAAAATATTATTTCAAAGATTTTCTTTACCATATTTTCTTGGCAAGTGCTCATGAACGACTTAGTTGGCTTATAAGTTGTGTATGGCATTTTCAGCTGATTGGTTAAATAATCAATCCTTATAAATCATGTTTACCCATGCAAGTGGATTGTTCATTAGGGGAAGGTGGGATCTTATATAAATCTTTTTTACTTTATAAAACTAGACAATCAGTCCAAACAAATGGCAGTCATACTTTCTGAAAACCTTGGAATAATGGCTCAAGAAATGTTTTTACAAAGAGTTAAACTAAACATAAATGTTGGTAGTTTCTTTATTGTTTGACCCAGAGTCTTATAAACAACAGAGATTATGTAGATTACTACTTCAGATAGTCAGTTTGCAAATACTACACAATGTGACATGATAGATAGATTCTTCCAGCAAAACAATGGAACGTATCATTTGACTTAAGATGCCCAATATTTGATTGAAAGAACATGTCAGGGAATTTCACATACAACCCGGGGCTCAAATTCTCCAGACTTGACATCCGTTGGGCACCTGCGGATCCACCACCATCATGTTTTGCCTTCCCCGTACCTACTCCAGCAGCTGTATTGTATACTGCAATCAGTGTTGCAACCTATCAGGACCTTTCACTCCCTGCCCATCTAGCTGCTGTCTATGATGCCCTGGGCAGTTACGAATGTGATTCAAACATGAACTTACACTAACAGTTATTGGGGCTATTCAAAGTAGTTTACACTGCTGAGTTATTTTCACACCCCTACTATATCTGATTGAAAAGTGGTATTGACTTCTCATGTCTTACAGAAAGAGGCACAGGCCATTCAAAACAAAGTCAAACTGACAGGGGCATGATGGGAGCCTCTGGCCTTTGGCTCTCCCCTCTCACAGTAGGTAATTCAGCCAATACACAGTGACCAGAATGCCCAGCAGCCAGCCTTAGTAGAACATCTGCTCATTCTATTGGCAACAGCAGGGCGCTGCCCAAACACGGCATGCCTGGCTCCTGCAGCCTGTGAACGTACGGGTGGCTCAGCCAATCAGCATCTGTAAATCCAGACTCACTTCCAGCTCTCGTCATCTTCACCTCCTAGGTTTCAGTGAACCACAGTAATGTCATATTGTCTCCTGGCTCTCACTATGTGCCATCTGGTTACAAAGCCCTGTTGCCACCCCATGCCCAATCATGCACATTGATACATCCCAGCGAGTATTCAATTCATGGGAGCTTCAGGAGGGAAAAAGAAGAAAGTGTTAAAAAGAATTAACATTTTAGGCATTTATTAAAAAAGCTGTAAAGGTATATACTGTCTAAGCAATTAAGGGTTAAGAGTCTTGCTCAAGGGCCTAACAGTGACAACAGTAGGCTTAAACTGCTACAAAAAGCATTTTGTTTGTAAGAATATATTCATATAAACAACATACTGCAAAGATGTTTCATTATTTTAGATCAATCAAACTCAGATCATTTCCATTTATAAACCTGTCCATGATAGCAGGGAACAGCTTTTGAATTCTAGTTAGAATGTATTCATGTGATGTCATGTTATAAATTCATCTGTATAAATGCATGTGCTAGGCATTTTTTTCATTGATTTTGTTTGCTTCCTCACATGACATGTCACAGCGCCTAGTCTGCCATGAACAATTGTTTGTATCAAAGGCTAGATGAACAAAGCATGGTGAGAAAAAAAGCTGGAGAGCAAAATACAAAAGGCAATTAACAGCTCATTAGTAACAAAGTAGTTCAATTCAATTAAACACTGCCTCTTTTGTTTTTCTTCAGTCGACTGGCCTCAGATTTCACAAACATTTTCAAGACGTGTTATTTATAAAATTTTTTCTTGTATCACTTGTCGATGGAGAAGACAAATAGTGTGGGTGTTTGGCAAGTGTTTATTTTCGTCTTGGGCTGAGCCAGGGTTCAATAGCAGTCACCTCGTCTTCTCGGCGAGGCCTCTGAGCATGCCCGCAGTTGTCTGCTGCACTTAGCTTCCTCGTTAATATTACAGCCCTTCGGAGAGCTGCACTGCTGAGAGGATCTGTAACCTCTGAACTGTTTTGCCGCACAGAAAAACATGAACATACACACAAGGAATCACATAGATGCACATGGCTGTGCTGCAGTGGGTGCTTCTACAGCAACGCGCGCAAATTTAGATGTACACCCACACAGAATTGTACAAATATATGCAGGCTGTTAAAGTAAATCAACTATCTGAAGTTGCTAGATAGGTAGTGGTAGCAAATCAAACAATCAATCAAGAGGTTGTTTGATCAAAGCTCTTAATTCTAAACTGCTTATATTAAGTTGTTTTGAATAAAAAGCATTAAATGAAAATGACCTGACTGGGTTTGTGAGATTTAAAATGATGCAACATGTTTGCATTATTTTGTTTGTAGAAATCTCAACAGTTTATATTTTGCCATACAACATGTGGCTTTATCTAACCATGTGCATTTTAAGGAATTAAGGTTTAAGCCCGCCAATAATAGTAACTTGGCAGTGGCGGGGCACCTTAAACACTCTGCTACAACTGCCGCTATGGTTCTGGCAAAGAACTAGGAAACCCTGAGCATGAGATAGAAATACTGTGGAAAGAGCACTAATCTCTCCAAGCCTCCAACTTTACATATAGCCAATTAATAGCTAAAGTACTGCTGAGATTCAAAACAAAACACATGAACATCCCTGAACTAAAGAGTCCTCAAAAGGTATAAGAACCCAGATAGCAATACTATGAATAAGTGTTTAAAAGCTCTAATTCGGGAGAGTTTAAGAATTAATTAGTTTCCTAAAAAGTGTAAAAAGGCACTCAAGCAATCTAATGTGCCAACACACACACACACACACACACACACACTCTCTCTCTCTCTCTCTCTCTCTCACTCTACTGCTTAGATCCAAGTTCTAATTTCAGCTGTGCCTCCAACCCGGCAGGTCGTCCAACAGACACAGTTGGCTATGCCAGACTGGGTTTTTACCCTCTTCTACTGCAATATGCCATCTCCGGCTCTGACTGAGGTGCTGACTGAGTGACAGGATATACACTTATCATATAAAAATTTGTCTTAATGTGCAAATCAAAGAAAAAAAAACAACTTTAAAGACTACTTTAAAAGGCTATATTTTAAATACATGATGGTTGGAACATTATTTTCAAAAGGCTTTGAAAACCCTTCCAAACATTATTGGATTTTAGATGATTCTGTAATGCTGGTGAAGATTGTAAGGCAATAGCTCAAGGTAACACCAATTGAAACAGTTATAAGGTAAATTTTAAGGTAAAGTTTGATGAAAAACTGATTAAAGCTCTATTTTGATAGTTTTAGAAACCTTATGCTTTTTAGTTTCTCATGTGAGAGTTTTTCATTATGAAAAAATTTTAGTTTCTAGTTCAAAAGATTCTTGTACATGTGGAAACAAAATTCTATTCAACATTTGCTGTTTTCTAATTCATCCATATTCGTATTTGATTCCTACCGTTATTGACAATGTTTTTGGAAGTCTTTCAGGAAAGCGAGCGAGCAGGCGAGCCACTTGTAATTGCTACATATGTCAGTGTGTCATGCCTTGCAATAAACTTGCTAAGATATCATGCTAAAGGTTACTGAGTAAAACAGCAGATAGTATTTTGCTGTCCAGTTATGATCTGCCTAACACATTCTTCTTGTTTACATTGCAGCACTGTCTGTCCATATTTAAAAATATGCAAATGCTGAATGTTTTGGATTATTGCTGTGATTGACTAGTGAGATAATGAACAATGTGTGGGACTTCTTTTTGTTTTTTGATGCAAGCTTTCCTGATGGGACAGTGACAGATAATATAAAAAAGATGAAATTGGGAAGGGGCATTCCTGGCAAGAACTAATCTTGACTGCAGGTGCATGTTGCAGCCTTGGCCAAAGTGCCAACCTTCCCTCCATATGGCTATCGCCAGCTTGCCAGCCATATCCCGCCACTTCCCACAGAGCCCAGAACTGGCTGTCTATATCCAAATCTGTCTCAGTGCCCTAGGCCCCCCTGTTCAGCACCCAGACTTGCTGTGCTCATGCCAGGGCCGCATGGCAGTCCTGAACCTCAGCACCAACCAGCTTGCAGACTGTCCCTTCTATCTTCTCCTTTTGTGTTCTGTGTGGCATCCATGCAGACCCTCTTATCATCTCTTGCTATGAAGTCTCTCACCAGGTCAAACTCACACAGAACAAAATATGAGCTACAGCATAACGGCAGAATTTTTAAACTCACTTCATGCCTTTTCTCCAATTATTTCAATGTAGTCTGAATGCTGCATGCCGGCTGACACCAGCATTTCCTGATTACCCATAAATCCTTATAAACAGACCTAAAGCACCACTTCGTCCAAGATGGTTAAACAAAACAAGCGGAAGCACTGCTGCACTTTCATTTCTCTGTTCACGTTAACACCCTTTCTATCCCCTAATAAACAGATGTAACATAGAGCAATAATCTGATCAAGCTCAATCACTAGATTTTACAAGCGTAAAATTACCCAAAATGCATTAGGCTCAGGTTCCCGTCTAAGTCTGTATTCACTTGATAAGACCAAACAAAAAGGTGGTTGAAGGCTTGGACAGACATTGCCAGCTAACAGAGACAAAAAGTGATATATTCCAGTAACTATTGCTCTTAGTCCAGTCTGTGATGGGTGCCAGTCATTCATATATCACCAGCATTTAACCGTTAAGGGCCTTGTTTTTTTTTAGTTACTGGTCCTGTACTAAACCATTAAGCTACCACAGTTTAATTTCATCTTTCATTTAGGATCACTTTTTATTTCACACCAGAACTGATATGTTCCAAAAGCAGAGCGTAGATGATTGTAGATGTTTACTGTCAAATGTTTTGTCAATTGGATGTCATGATCCCTTTCCTCATAAAAAAGGTTAATTTTTGTAGTTGTCTTAATTGTTTTACGACCACATGTAAAGCCAAAGAAATCAGATTAAACATCCGTTCTATAAAAAGGAAATCAAGGAGTTCAGTGAGGACCTACAACATATGCTAGTTCATTACCTCAAAAGCTATTAAAGTACAGAGTCTTACCACATGTGAAAAGGAGTCAGGGCTACCGTAAGGACTAAACGATATCTCAAAGGCTGTAATTAGCATTAGCCTTTGCAATGACTTAGTCCACCTACTCACTAGCTCTGATATATACTGTAATTCATAACAGAAATATCTCACAAGGCTGCAGCAAAGTCACACAAACACTGTCTGGTTAAATCTAAAGGTCATTCCTTTCAAATGTTGTATCAACATGTCACCTTGTAATGCCTTTGCGCAGAACTTTATCACCTTCACACATGACACACAGGTACAAGTGAGTCACAATATTATGACCACCAGTCCCTTATTCTCATAGCTATCTGGAGTCATTAAGGTGAGCCCACAAATGCTCAGCTAGGTTCTGTGGACTCAAGCGGCTATGGAAGTTTTTAAAAAACACTGGTTATGATTTTTAACCATGTCTTGCAAAAAAAATCCTATCCGTCTCAGGATAGGCAATCTACATGTATGGGTTTAAGTGAACTGCAAGAGCGGACAGTGCCCACCCATCACCAAGCCAGCTTAGTAAATGTAATGTCATTCAGATTTTGTAACTTAACAATCTTATAATATAAATGTTAGCAGCAGGGTTTTCTACTGGCACACCGAGACAGAGATTCTGAACTTGGTTCTCAGCTAGACATTACTTTAGCTTTTATTATGTTCAATCTAATTCATAATTGCATTCACAAGCATTTTTAAAACAATGATTTAATCTTTAAGTAATTAAGTTATTTCAGTCATTAAGAAATCAACAAATCACCATAGCCTGACATAATTTTCATGTGTTTTTACATTTGTGAGCTGTACTCACACACACATTCCGACCATATTTCATTCGGCACTATAATTTATCAGCATGGTTGAAATGTTGCAGCTTTTTCCACTTGACCCTGTTTGCTCAAGATGTCGAAGTCACACCTGTTCCGCAGCCATCTGTATCTTCTACCCACCCACATTATACACAGTTACACAGGCAGTCTGGCAGCTTAGGGTCCACCCAGGCACAATAAGTCATTGAAGGGGTAGCCAGCTGTACATTTTAATTCTCACTTAATAGCCAATTTAATTTGATTAGCAGTGACAGAGCCGAATAAAGGCAATTAGCACTACGCTAGGCTTCAGAGCTTTAACGACTTACTGTAGAAAAGGAGTGGTTAGTGTGACCCTCCATCTGAGTGTGTGTGTGTGTGTGTGTGTGAGAGAGAGAGAGAGAGAGAGACAGAGAGAGAGAGAGAGAGAGACGGACATAAAGTAAAATACGAGTTAAGGTGGTTGTTTTAAAACACTACAATACATTTAACTAACAGTGTTAAAAGGAAAAGGAAAAGGAAATAAATTCCATCCTTGGGCAAGCCTTTAATTGCTCTACATATGGAGGCAAACCCTCACAAACCTAAATGAAGAAAATCAGACAATGAGATGCCAGCTATCACTATCATGACAGTTTTTGCAAGTGCTATTCTACTAATCCATTGCAATAGATTTTTTGTCAGACATGTTCACGAGCTATACTGAAGCCTACATCAGCTCCGACTCACACCTTTGACTCCAGAAGTGTAGATATACAGTCACTGATTGAGAGTTTCAGATGTTCCACATGTCTTGGCTGATCTTTGCCAATTAGCATGAACACGAAAGTGTTAGCAAAACTGGGAAATACTGATTGCTGCTAATGTCATTAGCAAGTATGAATACTAACATCCACTAGTGCTTTTAATAGCCAGCGCTATTAAGCTATGCATAAATAAATAGAAAATACATAACTCAAACAATAAACTTCATTTACTTAGTATAGATTGTATAAAGGATCAAACTAAACAGGTAAGATTTAAACTGTAGGTTCTAGGTTCAAGCTTTACCATCGATTGGCTGGGTGACATCTAACTGCCATCTAGTGTTGGCAGTGCCAGCAACAGACCATAATTGCCACTGTGTCCGCTGGGTGAGAAGAGAGCGGACTAAGTAAGTGAAGCAAAGAAGGGATCTGCAAGTACTGATCATGTGTCAGAGGAGGGATCCACAGCAGCAAAAGACAAGATGAGTACTCATAAAAAGGGAAAATGCATAAATATATGTAATATATGGTAATTTGCTATTTAGCAATTTCTTGATGTTTGATCTAAATTTTAAGACCTGCTATAAGGCCCCAAAACTATGATCATCTTGTCCAATAAACCACTGTTTAACATTGACTTTCTGTAATGCAATCGGTGTCACACATCTGTTATCTGTGTTGATAGAGCTATTCAAGGCCAAACTGTCATTAGATTAGATTGCTGTGATCAGATCAAGTTCTCAAAATGTTCTTCTAGAATGCAGAACAGCCAACACATTTTTATTTGAATACAGGTTTGAGTCTCAGTACAGTAAACACAATTAGCAATGCTTTGATACTGTCTTTACTGGTCCTTCTGTACACACAGTTAGACTTCTATTTACTAATTAAGTGACTTCTGAAGTCAGTCACAGTGGGTTTTATTTGGGGGTATTAAATTACAGGGGGGTGAATACATATGCACATTACAGATTTCATATTTTTATTTAACTCTTCAATATGTGTCATTTTTAAAATTAGTGCTCTGAACACATGATGATACTTTAGGCTTACATGTTGAGATTATTTTTGTGTTTGAATCTTGCCCAATGAAGGATGGAGCTTCAAAAATATAGCGAGCAAAGCATTTCTATCTACCTCTGGTTGCTTTCTGCCGAAGACACGGTTGAAGTGAGAGAAGTCGAGAGAGGTGGAGGCATTAGGGAGCTCTCTTCACCCCATTGCCCTGCTCCATTAAAGGCTAAATGAAACATACCTGACGTCGGGGCACTGACATTGGTACTCCCTACCTTGCCCAGCCATAATTAGCCTAGCGCAGAATGCAGGAGAGCGACGTCTATTCTTCTACTAGCTTCTCTTTGCTTCCTTGAACGCTCCCCCTTTTTTGCTTGTCAAGTAATCATTGAAAAACTAGCATGTGTCTGACACCGTTGCCAAGGAGACGGCAGTTAAGATGGGAAGGCAGGCGGGGGATCGTTGTTGTGAGTGAATGACAGAGAAGGCACACACCGAGGAACAGGACACACATAGACAAGCACACACACACTTGCTTTGTGCCTGTTCACACACTCAGTAACACAAAGACTCCTTTTACAAAGCGCGAGTCTGCGGATTCACGAGGTGTCCTTTCAGCACTTGCTCTTTTGAGAACCCTCACTAGTGTGAGTGAGTGTGTGTGTGTGTGTGTGTTTGCTCTCTGAGTTGGATTGACACGCTGACCTCTCATTCCGGCTGCTGCCACTGCCCCTCCCACCACTTCAGATCTGGCTGACCCAGTGGGAAGACAGAGCAGAGGGTAGGGCAGAGTGTAACCTACACACACACACCGACACACACACACCAACGCTCCACAGGACGCTGACAGTCTAGGCTGTACATGCTCCAGCTCATTCTTTTGCTCGCTTGTACGAAAATAATCTCTCCCTTTCTCTCTTTGCCATTTGCTGCTCTCTGACCTTGGAGAAACATCACAGACTGTGTCCGGGCCAAATGCATGCTGGGATCTCATCACCCTTCCCCCCCTCTTCCTAGGATTTACTAACCTGTGTTCATTTATCTATCAGTCCGTTGTTAAAAAAGAGAGCATTATCTGTTCATTCTTAGTAAATGTTTACGTTTGTTTATCCATACTCGATGAGAATTTGCAATCAGATTCAGCTTTGTCTATTAATAACCAAGTGTGCTTATTCCTCATGCTAATGAATAATTCAAACCCGTTAAGTGTTAGCCTAGCAGCTGAGTACGCAGACGGCAGTGCCTGAATCTTGATCCCTCATGTCTATGCTGCCCTGACCTCCTCGGGGTGCTTTGAACTCCACACACAAGCACAAATCGGCATCAATCTGTGCCGTAGACACATTTGGAGAGAATGTAGCGATGTTATAGTATAAGAGCTACTCCTTTGATAGGTAAAAAATCTAGATACAATTAAATGAACATCAACTTTATAGGAAATTTTATTGGGTAATTAAAATCAGAGTGAATCAGAAAAACATCGAAATGGTTGAGGAGTATATTCCGGCATTTTAAAAAAAAAACACAAATTAACTTTTATTAACACTTTTAATAATTTTCTACTTTAAATATGATCAATAATTGCCAGTGTTCTATGAATTACTAAAACATGAGAAACAATTTCTAAATTGTGCTTTAGTTACATCTTTACTGGTGCATGTAATAAATTAGCAACTATTTCAGTTTACTAATAGTGTTCAGCTGCCCAAACTGCACACTCCTTATTTATGAGTCAAAAACACACATACGGTTAATATTATCTTGTAATATATTAAGTTGTTGTATCTAACTGGTTAAGATAGTAAAATAATAATTAGACAATTAGCTAAATAAGCTCCACGTCCACCTTTAAACCTGGCCTTCAATTGCTTATACTGTTTACTGTAAGTCACTTTGGATAAAATCATCTATATAATCAAATTCTATAAATGTAAATATATTAAGCACACTATTTTTTGGTAATGGTGGTAGGTTGTTAGACCTCACCCAAGATGAAGGGGTTTATAAAAAATAAATGAAGAATGTCAGCTATTTTGTAATGAACCTTTGTTATTGCATATACTCATAAAATCCACCAATATGTTATTGCTTCCATGGTAAACAATAAGACTCCTCTCAACTTGTTCTGGCCTTGACGACAGGTCAAAATGTAAAAAAGCAAATAAAGGCTTCTCATATGCACCACAAAGTAATTCACCACCACAACGCTGGAGAGGCATCAAGTTTCTCAGGGTTCTGTTGCTATTGTGTTTACCCTTTAGTTTTAGTGATTAGCGATAGGCTTTTGTGGTAGATCTTAGCTTATTGATATTGAACTTCGTTTGCTTTCAAATAAAGCAATCATAAACAAAACATTATAAACATCAAGGACATGCTAGATACAGAAGGCAAAATACATTTTTTCCAACTCCTGCACTCTCCATTTTTTTCCTGGCTACTATGTTCCCCTTGTAGTCTGCGTTGCTAATCCTTATTGTATGACTCTATATTAAATATTGTAGATGCATGCCAGGTGATGCAAAGGCTCTTCGGAGAGAGTTCATGTTGACACACATGATCTGCATCACAAAGGAATTGATTTGATAATAGTAATTATTTAAAAAGTAGTTATGTGTCAAGTGCCTTACTCAAGATCACTTCAGTCATTGAACCGATAACCTTCTGATCACATGTCCAGTTTTCTAATCACCTGGCCGTGGCTGCAAAAACATGATCTTCAAAGACATGAAGAAGTGCTCAGTTTTAAGAAATTCCAGTGGTCACTTTCCCTCTGCCCCAGTGACCAGATTTGAACTGGAATAAACTAGAATATCAATTGAGGCTTTCTTGACCAACATTAGTGGTCAGCCAAACAAAAATGTTTTTGATTGAAAGGGCACAAATTCAATGAGGACACAAAATAACTTTAAAGTTCAAATGCAGCACCCGATTAATCACGGAGAGACTTTAGTGGCCCGGCTCTATTTAGTTTGAAAGATAAAACAGACAATGTTCGCAGAGAATCAATTTCACAGTGGGGGAGCTTGGTCGAGCAGTGAATATGATTTATGATGCACTCTTGGGAAGTAGAGTCAGCCTTGCACATCACTTAACAGAGCATCTCTTTATCAACGCTGCCAAGTGCTACAATTCGAGTGCTACATTATTGCCAGACGAAAACAGACCTTGTGCTTATGTAATGGTAAGAAATAACTTAATAATCATGGTACAGTGAATTAATAAGCCTATACATAGCATTTAAAATTAAATTGGTATTAAATGGATGATTAGGACTGGACATTTACATTTACTAGCTGATGCTCATCCTATTCTCGTTCACTCTGGGTTTCTTCCGCTCTGTCAGTCGTCCTTTTTCTGATATCTCCAGACACCGGGGTGCTTTGACTTGGACACCTTTGGCCTGATAGAATCTCAGTGAAGCATGAGCTGCACTTAAGCATTGATTGTTCCTCAAAATTGTATGTCACACTAGAGTGCAATTGAGAAGGGTAAAGACTTGCATTATTTGTAACAAGGACCATATTAAACCTTGCTGAGCTGCTTAGAAGACCATTTTTTGCACACAAATCTATACGCAGAAAGCTTGATGGCTACTGGGCTTACCTGGCAGGTAGTAGAGAGGTGCTTTTAGTCCGAACATGGTGGCAGTCACAGTGTCATTTTGCCAAAAGAGAAACTGGAGCGTAGTGTAGTCCCGTTTCTGCGAGTTCCTGGGTAAGTATTGTACTTCTTGTGCCCTGTTGGCCACCCAGGCTAAAGGTGAACTAATAAGAGACCACCAGTCAGCATGGCATTTCCCTGTGTATCCGCCTTAGGTGGCGGAGCACAAGCAGTCTTTAAAAGGTCAGATGGATCTCGTGTTGGAAGAAGCAAGGATGTCTCATGGGATTTCTCTATCAAAGATCAGGTGCGTCTGCAGTGGTCGGCTGGAATCCGCTTATCCGTCCGTTCAGTGAAGACAATTGATTGCAGTGATGAAAACAGCAGTCCACAGTTAAATTGGTAAAACAGGATGAAGTAAAATAGATAAAAAAGAACTTCTTGATACTTTATCCAGGATGATAGAAAATAAGTCCCTGGCTAAACGTCGTCCCTGCCAGACCCGTGTCTGCAGTCGCCTCGCCGGTGTAGAGTTCAGTTCCTTTTTTTCTGCCAGCTTTCTCGTTATCTCGTCTTCTCTCTTCCTTCCTTGCTCATTCACTGTCGACTGAAAGCGGTGAGAAGGAGGGCAGAATGAAGTCCCTCCAGGCTACAACACAGCCTGATAGCTAGGGAGGAGGGTGAAGAAGAGAGAGAGAGAGAGGCAGGAAGGAAAGGAGGGAGGGAGGGAAAAGACTGAAGAGAGAGATGCAACCCGGTCTGGTCCTGATTCTTTATGCAAGAATCATTATCTGTAAATTGGAATCATGCTTGAGTGACAGCTGATTGGTCAAGTCTGGTGGATGGAGGCAGGGACACGTGTGTGCACCAGGGCAATCTGGTTCAGACACCTTAACTAGGTGCTCATACTCGGTTCACGTACAGAGATAGCACTTCAAGGGCAACTTGACAGTAGGATATGATCTGTGCACAAAAACGAGAAGGCGAAAGAGGCACCAGTCTTCCTCCCCAGTGAGAAGGGTATAAAGAGAGAATGAGAGAGGGAGAGGATAAAAGATGAGCCCTCCCTTGTTTAAAGCACATCTCTCTTTTTTTTCTTTTTCTCAGGCTCGTCTTACCACCCCCACTAGCGATTTTCTTTTCCCTCTCTAGTCTCTCTGCATGCACATGCACATAGACACACATTCTGCTGCCACACACTGGTCACACCAAGCAGCAGGGGTTGGAAGTTAACTCTCTGTGGGGGGCTGGAGTGAAGAAAGCAGGTCACAAAGGGAACAAGGAAAGATAGGAAGGTGGAAAGCACAATTCATGTATAGAACGGGTCGCTATAGAGCCTGTCAATTTCTCGTTTACTAAATGACGCAATGCGAGTAGACATGTCTACTCCAACCAGTATCAGTGTAGGCATAGACAAAAGAAAAATAGACACCTTTATTTACCACTTCAGCAAGAAATATCAACAAAAGCAACCTTTTCTATATATCAATCACATCAACTCCTGCGTACTGACCTGTGTGTGTCAGGACAGATGACATCACAACCACAATAGCGAGGCATGTTCACATAAACACATAAATACATTCATGACAAGACAGGTAATTACTCATTATCAACTTTAATGTCAGACATCACAGTCACAGCCAATTTTGTATCTCTAGTTTACCTGACTTATCTGACTTTATATGTCTTTGGGCTGTTGGAGGAAACCCACACTGACACATTGAGAAATCCTACTTGCTGTAAGGCTACAGCGCTACCCAAGCCAAGCCATTGTGCCTCTCTCAAGACAAAATCTAATGGACGGTTTTAATTGTTATGCTCTCTGTTAGGTGTATTGTCTATCTTACCTAGTACTACACTGACAATGTACAGTACACAAACAACTTACTCATTTATACCTTATTTATATTATAATATATTTATATTATATTCTCATTAATATCTACCTTGTCACGCCAACCTGCAGTGGCCCCAATTGTGCCTCGGTCACTCCTGCTAGCAATGGTTGTATTTACAGCAAGGGACACTGACTAGTTTCTTCCACTTTCATTGAGTAGATGTATTTTCCCCAGGCTGTCATAGCATAGCAGTTTTATAATTAGAATTGCACAGAATTGCAGTAGAACAACTGCTGAAATTGATTGTCTGAGAATTCCAGTACATGCAGATTTAATGTATATGCTTGTGCTTGTTTTTGGCTCGAAATAATTTACAATGTAGATCTTGAAGATTCTTTCAAGTTTTCACACTTTTTTTCTTGGAATAAGGGGGTGGGAGCTTAATCTTCTTTCCCCTAGAGCTTATTTTATTTTTCATGTGAATATAACATGAACGCAGTTGTACATCAGAGATCACACGCTCAAAAATACATTAATAATGGTGCAATGCTAGGAAAATTTTATTATTAGACTCTTCAGTCATATAGGCTCAAGTCATAAAAGGACGCTCATAAATATAGGCTTTTTAGCTAAAGCCGATAATTTACCCCTAATTGTGAGTAAAAATGAGTGTGTCTTGCTTCATGCCTTTTCCAGTGTGTTGAATTGAAAGTATGTAAAAATGCAGAACCTTCTCTCATCTGCAGACAGAAAAAAATACCCTGAGCTAGATGCAAAAGAGTGTTGGCCTGTTAACAAATTTATATGTTATTAGCGAATGATAAGGAAAGATTTAAGCAAGAAAATCTGTGATCGACTGCTTTCTCCTGCCGTCCAGAGGCAGTAGCAGCCCCTGAGGATGTGTGTAATGAGTCAGACAGTGATTCAAAGGCCTTAAAAAGACCCTGGAGAGCAGCACTCGCATCTGAAACACACACACACACACACACACACACATACACACACGCACACACAGCATCTGATCAAGGAGGGAGAGTGTGGAATTCATCAGGCACGAGAGGATGTGAACGAGGCAGGGGTGGAGGTGCAAGCAAAAAAAGAGGGGGAGGAAAAAGATAAAGTGTGATTAATTTGATAAGAGAACAGAACGGGAGAGTTTCAAGATGCCAATAAATAGAGCATGTAGTCATCGTCAGCTCCATCCCAGCAACCCCCAATGGAGATGAAAAAGAAAAGCCGTGTTTTTGGTTCATAACAAAGAGGCTTCCGAAGCCTTAGGATAATAATGAGGTGAGGTCGTTTTTAAAAAACTAAAGTCTCAAGTTCATCTGATATTAATTCAGTGTCTCCTGGGGAGACTGTCAGATCTGTTTTCATCACCAGTCATAACCCCACATTAGCTACTGATGTAAAACTTTAAACAGGACATACTGTAACACATTATATCAATCCATTCTACATCACATTTACAACATTTAGCAGACACTTTTATCTGAAGTTACTTACAGTTACAACGGAACATTATTTTTGAGCGGTTGAGGGTTAAGGGTCTTTTTCAGGGGCCCAATAGTGGCAACCTTTAGACCTATTTTTACACATTTTACACATCATCCTACATGCTGTTCGGAAAAGCTAAAAAGTAAAAGAATCAGGTCATCAGCTTTTTGAGTGGTTTTTGAGTGGTCTGTGGCTTAAAATGCTAAACTTTATTTGCTTGTTATGAAGTGTTTTAGATAGATTTCATGCTTTTTGACAGATTTTGAAATGCGTTTTGGCTGGAAACCACTGCTGCAACCTTGGTTGTAAATAAATGTTTAAAACTAAGAAAAATACACCATTCAAATACACCTTACAGTTCAACCTGAGCAGGATTGTCTATTTTGCCATTCAAAGTTTACTTTACATCTTTTTTATGTTTAATTATGGCTACACGTGATCTATTGATCTACACTCAATATAAGTTGTTCTGAAAACAAAAAGTCTTCAGAATGTCTTTATAAGCATTCTTAGAAACATCTAGGTCAAAGAATAATTCATCTGACCAATCATACTAGGCCAAAAAAGACCTATGACTTTCCACTTACTGTCTTCTTTCTGTGCTCCGGAGGTGGCTGAGAGTAAATCATACTCCATATGCTAATTGTGGTCAAGTTCAAAGAATTAATTTGCAAATGTGTCATTAGGCATCAGAGGCAGCAGAGGGAGTGTGGTAATTAGGAGGCTAGTGCTGCCCTGATGACCCAGCCAAGCTGTTCTAGCATGTAGAAGAAGAGCAAGAGAGGAGAGAGGACTTTAGCCATCATGCAGAGAGAGAGAGAGAGAGAGGACTGTACCCTCTTGCTATCTACAACAACAAAACAACTCTCCAAAACCGACCTACCAGTTGTAAGCAGCTTTTATGTTCAGCTGAAATATTTGCATAACGAAGCCACTTGTCTCACACCAGACCTTCTCGTCCATGATTAAACAATAAAAGAAAATATGCAGTCTCGTTCTGGTTCACAATTTTGGGTAAATTAAAGACTTTCCTTGTTAAACATGTGTTTTGCAAGGCATAGGGAAGTCGACTGTGATAAAAATAAGGATGACAGCAAACCGAACAATGGTAATGCATGTGTGTTGGCGGGTTATATCAGGTGTAGCTCTTTTAACTTTATTATTTGGTGGAAAGGGAACATAATGCA